>JBAIZZ010000220.1:889133-945639 GCA_037355905.1 Heliconius aoede
ACATTTTTCACTAGAATCTCAAGATGTAAGATGAACCATTATTATGATCTTCATTCATATTTTACAAACATACTGTTTCTGTAGTTTTATTAAATATACAATTCATTCAATATCCCGCACTTTACAGGGTTGGCAAATGGAACTGGGAACCTAGTGATAAGACGCTCAACTCCCTTTTTAAATTTATGCCATATTCTCGAGGTATATGTATGTGGCGTGAGTGGCGAATTGAACACGTATTGAATTCGAATCCACAACTTGCTCGTTTTTAAATTATTTATTTTACTATGACTTATGACTTATGAAGTCCAGGCACTATTTTGTGCCTGGACTTCATAAGTCATTTTTAGATTTATCTAAATATTTGGATACTAGTTATCCAATAGGCTTACCCAGCCAAATATCAAAATCTATATATGAATTCAGTCAATACAAAAAAAATATAAAGCACACAGATTTAAATCGAAAAAATTTAACAATTTTTACACACGTATTGTTTCACGTAAAACAATCTATGTTCGTATTTGACTAACAATGGGTCTACATTTATGGAATAAAAATGACCATAGAACACTTTCAGGGTATAGATGGGTTTTTATTGATTTTATAATTGGTTAGAATTATGTACTGCCATCCAAAAATGGAACGTACCATCCAGATAGCAGCAAACTATATTAGAATTCTATTTTTTTAGATCCCAGGCCCCCCAGGCCTATGTCATTTTAGCAAAGCTGAAATTAAGAGGATTAATAGTCTGATGTGTATTTAAGACTGTATGCGTACTCTCTAACTTTAAAGTTACGTTAGTTCAGAGAGTCCACCAACTTACGGTACACGTCCAGCAACTTGAAAGTAGAAACGCTCGTTATTCAATGAGTTTTTAAGAATAATGTAAAAAATGTATATTTACAATTACCAGACCCTCTACGTGGGCCTCACCACCTGCCAGGTCTCCTAAAGGTTGTTCAAGATTGGGGAACTATCAAGCTTTAATTTTAAATATATAATTTATGGACTATGTTAAGACCCCTCATAAGCACCCAGACTTAGAGAAAGGATCTTTTAAGTTAGTGGGTTGGCGTACTGTCTTAACTATATATAAGACTAACAGTCCTCGAAATATCAGCATTGCTAAAATGACGTAGGTTTGGCGGCTCTGGAATCTTGGGCTTTTTTTTTTTAATAAACGATATAATTATTTTATATTGGGAACGTCGTGACACAGCGTCTCTCTGTGGTAAAAAGGACAGACATACATTCATACGCGCCAAAATATTTTTGCTTCGATTTATACAACATTTTATTATTCATATTCTTTACTCTGTATAAATTTTATCTGTATAGTCTTGTAATATTTCATTAATTTAATACTATAAGAATAAGATACCAGAGTTGTTTCGAGTATGTACCTATATTAAATATTAATATTTTCAAATGTTCAAGCATGTTAGATTTAATGGACGTTTGGTAAACGGATAGGAGCGGATCAATGGTTATAGCTTTCTGGCTTTCCTTAATCTGATTGAGTTTCCACAGGATTATCCTATAAACCTACTACTGTACGTTACACTGCTATGGAGGGTGTAGCTGCATAGTTAGATTTTCAATTTTTAAATCTTTTTATTTTATGTTTCTTTTGTTAGATTTTATCTAAAACAAAATAAAAGAATCATTTATTGTATTTCGAGGCCAATATAAAAAAATAAAAAAAAAACCATGTATTGATATCAATTTAAAGTAATTGCGTTAAGTCTTCAGGATCATAAGATATGGGTAGACGTAGAGAAATATAATTAAAAAAGATACATAGATATTTGTCAATAAAAATTCTAATAATTGTCTACTTCTCAAATATTTTTTTTAGTCGTATGTTGTATTCGCATGTATGAAAACCTTCGTGCTTCATAGAATAAGTAGTCCCATTCATGTAAAGCAGCAGATGGTTTGGTTCGATATCCGTTGCACTATTTTCATCCAGGTGGTGATCGAGGTCGACTGTTCTCGGCTATAATAAGTTGTGTATTGTTCAACGGTTCTAGCCTAGAACTGCTAAAAAAATATGTTTCACTTCCTCTTTATTCTATTCCAGCTTAGATATTAGATTTAATACCACCCCCGGCATTTAAAACCGGCGTGAAGTAGTGGCCCTTGCCACTGCGTTTCGCATTAGGTAATGCCGGGCCCCGGTGCCCTTCATCTCCACCTTAAAGGCTGGCAACGCACCTGTAGCTCCTCTGGTGTTGCATGGGGTCGTGGGCGGCGGTGATCACTTACTATCAGGTGACCCGAACGCTCGTTTGCCTTGTCCTCTCCCATAAAAAAAAAAAAAAAAAAATAGAACAGATATAACCCAAAAACAATAGTCTAAACGACAGAAAATGAAGTGTGTGGTACTAGTATCTGGAGACGTATCGAATATACAGAAATTGACATTGCTGATTTACGGAGATTCTCCTTAGCCATGTCATATGTCACTGATAAAAATATCGTTATACGTCACCTCTGTAACTTATACTATATATCGGCAGTTGACTTTGTGGTTTTGGACAAGGTTGAAAAAAAATTTCTTATTTATCAAAAAATAAATATTATTATGGATGGTCTGGTCATTAAACCTTTCGTTTACGTTTATATAGAAAAAGAATTTTTGTAACGATATATTATTAATATTTTCCGACAGTTAGCTAACATTTTTAATAATTGTGTGTATAAAAGTATTTCCAATAATTTGCTAATAAAAAAAAAATTATCCACGAAAAGAAGTTTTAAATGAGGTGCAGTGTTGTTTTTCCAATCAATTGTTATCCATAATAATGTTTATTAGTCTTACATAAATTATCTTTACATTTTATATATTTATACCCGCATAGCTGCTCTTTGTAAGCTCGTATGTAGTTAAAATTAAAGTATAATGGACGTAATATATTTTGTGTGAACTTCTCTACGATAAAATGATAGAATGCCTCGTAAAACTTCACACGGTTAGTAACTTTCAAGTTTTCAAGAATATCCTTGACATGCGCAGCTAGAAAATAGGTGAATGCTGAAAATATAGCTTCGATGTGTCAAAACTACACGGTCTGCCCCAAAAATTCTGGAACATATTAAATTTTCTATGTATAACCACATACATCATTTTAAAATATTTCTGTGCTACATTACAAAAGGTATTTCTATATTTAGTATGTCTGTTTTCAATTGTATTTCTGGGTATTGAAATAAAAATACGTTACGTAAATATATAAGTTTCTATTGGAATACAAGTTATGAAATATCAGTTTTAAAATTCGTATTTAAGTTTATTCGAAAATTTAATTCCTTCTGTTAGGTTTAGGCAGGTGCAGACTATTAAGCTTAAGCCACTCTAATCTCCCCTTGCCGCCTATCAAGAGAAATATCGTTCTACCAGATCGCAAAATAGACAATATATTTCTTTTCTGTACTTTTTAATGTGATGTTAAAAAATAATTTTAATATAAAAGTGAGATTTCACAATCTAGATGTGAACAATCAAACATTATTTCATTAAGCTCAAACAAAAGCGCGGCGTCGAGTTTTGCCACTCAACATGCAATGTCTTGAAAAATCCAAACCAAAAAGTTATCCAAACTTTATAACGTGTGATGCAGTTGCGAATTTATACTAATACACAATAAACTTTGCCGCCAACACCTGCGGGTCAATTTCAGAAAAAGACGTAAGGGATGGTGGCCCTTTGATAAGTTTATGTCTGCGTCGTTCTTAACAAATGGCGTTTTATTTTACAAAGACGATTTCGTTTGAAAAGATCACTTTTTCATTTTTGGCATAATGTCTTTTGTTTTAACTGTATCAAGCTTTTATAGAGTAGTTAGAACTATGGTTTCATTTAAAGTGGTGATGACAAAAACACTTATTATAAATAATAAAAATATTATAATTTTATTTACCTCCGCAGCTGTTTCTTGGTAAGTATAACAACCATCAGAGCTATGTTTGCCGACATCCCAAGTCCAGACAGCGCCAGGAGGGCTGCTGCGCTGGCGGCGCCGCCGGGAGGACAGTGCTTTGTATTATTGACAAGTGAAGAGTTAGTAGCACCGGCCGACCCGAAGCGCAGGTTGGTGCTTATCATAGCAACAGCTGATCCCGCTGCAAAATAGTTTATATTTAGTAAAAGTATAAGTAAATGAATACATTAATATTCATATAAATTTCACCTCCAGAATTCGGCGGAAATTGGGGGATGGAGTGTCTTAACACTAGGTTTCCTCTGCCTACCCTGCTGTGTGCGGGAAACAACGTGAAGCTTATTTATTTATTTTTTTATATTTATATTAGCACCAGCAGCAAGCAATTAATATTATCTCAATAAGTATATATAACCTCAAAAGTAACATTATAAACATAATTACAAGTTATGAACAACATTCCCTTAACTCTTAAATTAATTAAGTAATTTAAGTTTCAGTGTAATTAGCCGGCAATCTCTTCGCAGCCTTATATCAAAGCTTTACGTATCTTGGAAAATTTAAATCATGTTTAGCGACATTGAAATTAAAGTGTATATTAAATTAAAAATTTGCGCTAAAGAAACTCGTGCGTTAACGAAATAACGTTTAAGAGCTTTCTGCATCCGTTGTAAAAATGGACAAAAATGTGAAAAATATTACATGTTTACATTACAATATTACAGTCTGCTTCCTATTGTAGGCTGAATTCTGGCGACATTGCTTGCGTGTTGAATAACGGAACTTAACGCCGCGCTTTACCTTAATACAAAGTGTATAAATGAAAACATTTAAAAGTTTATAGCCTCAAACGTAACTCTACAATATTTAACATTAATAAGCATTCATATATGTATGTCGGATTTGAATCCATTTCTTTTGTCTCTTCTATGGTAAAAGTCAATAAATAATAAATACCGAAGGGCTTACCTGCCGACATGTCTCCTTTTTGTGTTGACAATATTAAAAGTGATTTATGACAAAGGAGTTGTAAGCACAACAATAATTTCACCTGCCCCCCCGCCAGCCCATTGCATTTTCACGCATACCACGTTACTCATCGACATTACTTTCATAAAACAAAATCACTTCACTTAAAAATTGGCACTTCAGTCAATTGACATTAATGAATTATATTATTATATTCAAATCATGGTGATTATTATATTTTAAATTAAAACCATTTTAAGAGAAACAAAAAATAATTAATCTTATTTTACGATGATGAAAAATGTATTATCAAAATGTATTTTAAAATAAAATAAATATTAAAAAGTAAACCAACTTAAATAATTAATTCCTGAATTTTATTATAATTTCCATTAGCCGGAGGTGTTGCGAAGTGAAATCCACACCAGCTACTCTTAGTGATGGTTTAGAAGTCAAATCCTTATTTATCTACACTCAAGCACAGCCTTATACTGTGTTATTCGATAAGTTTTTCCTGGTATATTTTTTGTAGGTTTTCCCAGACAATTGATATTGTTCATAACAAAAAGATATAAATCTTGACGCACAAATATAGTGTACAATTCTATGTTATCTACGTAGAGACACTTAACAACAACAAGACCTTGGTTTATAAGAAACGTTACAATCTTTACACTTTAAAGCGAATTTGAACCAATAACCACGGCCAGCCTCGACTTTACTTACTGACTGAAACTAACTTAATATCACAAGTATTCAAATCTACAGAAATAACCTACGTCTGCATCAAATAGTTCCAGAACACAAATGAAAAAACCACGAAGCAATATATCAAGCGATTTACACAAACAACAAGAGATACGATATTTTAAGGCAAAAACAAAAACAGCATTCTCTCTATTTTCGAATTTCTCCTTCACATTTCCGAAGATTAATGACCCGTGTGTTTTAATAGGATAGGATAGCTTTTTAACATTCAATCGTAATGGTGACTTTTATAGCCACATAATGGATACATTTCCTTTGTTAATGTTAATATAGTCGTTTTGTGAGGTTGTTTGAAGACTACTTACTATTGCTATTACTAACGTGTTGAAATCAGATAATTTGGATCGTTTCAAAAGTTTTGGCCTCAAATTTTAAAATGTTTATTGTTAAAGCTAAATTTATCTTTAAGTATAGTAAGTTCAAAGACATAAGTGTATTATTTGTCATTTCAACATTATAATATAAGAGACAACCGCTAAAATTAAAAATTTAATATTAGTTACATAAAGATAATGCAATAAAAAATATATGATAATAACCTTATAAGTGTATTTTAAACGGAAAGATAATTACTTCGAATTATTGTTTGACGAGAAAGAATTGCCTCTAATATTGTAGTTGCGTAATATTTTATCATATTTAAAATAAGGCCGTAGAGGCCGTTGTGACGCAGTGGTCAGAGATGCCACCCGTAAACGCGACGGTTGAGGGTTTGATTTCCACTCGAAGAAGTGAAATATTTCTTTACGTTTATATTTCCATTTTTCTTCGCTCTGGTGTCGAGGCAAAGCGCGGCATCGAGTTCTGCCACTGAACACGCAATGCCTCCAGAATTTGGCAGAAAGTGGGGAACGGAGTGTCTTAACACCGAGGTTACCTCTGCCTACCTTGTGTGTGTGCGATATACAGCGTGAAGTTGAAAAAAAAATATTTAAAATGAACACCCAAATAATGCTAAAATTGGTAAAAATGCTAAAAAAATGCTAAAATTTTTATCATTCAGCCACCGAAACCAAAGTAAATACATTAAATTAAAATCAAACAAGACTTCACGCTGATAGCAAAATATTGAATTTACTTTTTTTCATTCACTGACGCTGATAAATTACAAACATGTTTCACAAATTCTTGTGAAAAAAAAACATTTTAATCAAGCTTTCTATTGAAATTGTAAAATAACATGTGAATTGTAACGCATTTCAATGTGCATTTAATGCGGTTGGCGGCTGCGAGTTCTCCTGTCAACGCATGTACTTAAAATTATTAAAATTTTAATCTCGTCACGCTATAATATTTTAACTTGCTAATGGGGTCGTGTTCAAAGATTATTGTTCATTTTTTAATTTTTCACATTTAAAATACGTCCCAAATGTTTTGTCCTTAGGTGATTTTGAGGGACCTAAAAATAAAATTTATAGCAAAGTTATTTGTTTACGAGAGCGAATTTTTTATTTCATTGATAGCAGGAAATGGATATTTAATTATTATTTTCTATAAATCTTTACCAGTATTAGTCTTATATAATTATTATATATTGTAATTATGTTATCTTATAGAATTGAGTTTCAGACGTAAATTAGGCTGCCTGACAATGTTCAACGTCTATGCTGTAAATCAGTCACTGAGTTGGAAACTCTGTTCAATAAATAATGATACTGACAAGTTTTAAAGTAAGACAACTTAAGGCATGATAAAAATAGTAATTAAATTAGAATTTTCACAATATAATACTGAGCAGATTTAGATTTTTACTCAGGTTAAGTAAGTACACTTGTATTTTAATAAAAAATGTTTTTTTTTTAAATTAAAATATAGAGAACCGAATAGATGTGACTGCATTACATAAATTAGATATGGAGCCAAACACAAAATTTTAAACGCTTGGCACTAATAACATTATTAATTAAAAATATATGGACGTATATGTTGGTAACTTTTGTGAATAAAAAACAAGTAGATTTCCGTGATCTAGTACGATACTGACACTGTACTTGACATACAGGTCATCCTGACCTGATTAAAAGAAATTGTGACATGGAGCACCCCTTATCACGTAGCTTCAGTGAACGTAAATTGAAGATATCGAATTATCAACTTCGGTTGTCTGTCTGTCGTCCTTTTTTTTGTCCTGTACTTTATGATAACAAGTAAAAACAACCAGATTTTATTTTACAGGTACTTAAAACGTAATTCATATGTAGTAATATAATGACAAGAAACAATGATATAATATCTGACATAATATGTTTATTTTTAAATTAGGAAATCTTCAAAAAGTAAGGTAACTAAAAACAATTGAAACATTATAGAGTCATAAAAAATCGTTTTGGCTATCCATTATTCTAACGTCCGTTATCGCGAAGAACTGTGTCGCTATATAAAGATTTTTTTTTTACTTTTGCCTGAAAACTACGGACATATGGTAGTTAATGTGGTATTAGTAGTATATTTTGTCATTTACTTTGAATGAATCATAAATTTTTAGTACTTATACTTCTCCAGATGGTTCCATAAATAGTTACAATTTTTTATAGACAAAAATACATACATATAAACATATTAATACAGTCGAATTAAACTCCAAAACGACATTAGAACATAACATCCAACTGAAAGCCGGGAACAAAGCAAGTGTAGAGTTAACGTCGCTGTAAAGGAAACCTCGTTAACACATGTCATTGGACTGCATTAGATCTTGTAAACGTTTTTTGTTTCATACAAATGAACTAACTTTCTCATTACATATATATCAATATAAGTGTTACGCTTTTTCACGCACCGTCCATATTTAACGGTATGGTCTTTTTATTTTATCCTTCAGGAAGTAAGATAAAACTCGACATTGAGTTCCGCTACTCAACGCACAATGTCTTAAAACTATCTAAGATGCCACTTTTGTAGAAACAATGAGGACTTAAAACTACGATTCAAGTTAAAGATTCAAAATTTTCGCTACTACATAATATAATATATATCCAATATAGGGCAGTTAGATGACGCTTAATAAACGGGTGTCACGTATTTGACGTGATTAATGACCACGAGAACGTTGCTATAGTCCTTTTATACAAAAGCGGCTAATCGACCACCTAAATGTCTTGAATAACAGGAAATTGCGACGGTAGAGCGAAACTTTAGAAGCATTATAAAGGTAGATTCAATTTTTATAAACTGTGAGAAATTCATGTAAAACAGTTTAAATATCTTTCCCCCAAGTAGAAATTGAACCAACTACCATCACATGTACAATAGTTGTAACTAATTATTAATTACTTTTTTTTGTTAAATAAAAAAAATCTAATAGAATATAAAAGCAGGAAACGTGTCAAGGTGCGGACAAATCTCTATGCCGCATGTTGCTTCCGAAGGGGATTTACGATACCTCTTATTGCCGAGAGATTCCCGCGGGGACGACCACCGCCTGAGATAACATTAAGTCTTTCAAGACAGCGAATATTTTCTTACTGTAAGGTTGATTATAATGAATGACCGTGTGCGGTCGAAATTGATAGTTGTTTTAATGTCCACAAGGGGCTAGTAAGAGAAGAATTCTGTTTTACGCATATTTTCCTTTCCATATGTGTTTTTTTGCAAATAACAGTGTAAAGAGAGAATTTGGTAAAGGAAACAGAGTATTACGTTCACAATAAAATAATAGTAGATTATTACATTGATTATAATGCAATATTAGTTTTCACTGATCGTCAAATAATAAAAATATCTATTTTAATTTTATACTTAATTATGCTTCTGTCACGCACTTAACGTTCATTACATTTACACATTACATATCGAATATATCATTAATATAATAAATAAGATCTAAAAATTTGTTTAAAATAAAAAATCAAATTAATCATATCATCGAAATGTTCACATAAAATACCTTTATCAGCCAGATGCCACTAGGGGAGATTTATAGCATTCCTTATTCCAAGTCCCTCCTCGTGGTAACGACTAACGGCTCAGATAACAATATATAGTCTTTACTTCGGTTAAGCGCGTACATCTTCATCCAATTTGACATTTATACATATTTTAGTATATTATATTCTGCCTATTCTAAGTTACAGTTACATACAGTCAAAGTTATATATGTCGGAATTTGTTATATACAACTGTTATTAGACTATACATATAAAAAGAAACGTAATCACAACAGCTATATAAAATAAACTAGTTAATCGAAACCAAGTTCAAAAACTTACAATTCCAAATTCATTAAAAAATTGGTTATGCTTACATGATATATGTATCTATATTGAAAAATAAAGTTTTAGCCAATTGAATAAAATTGCCATCAATAAATTATTTATTAGAACGGCTTAGCTTTTTTATTTATGCACACAAGCACACATAACAAACCTACAGACAAGCAGACCAAAATTAAAAATCATTGCTTTAGATCCGAATTAAATGCTATGAGAACATTTTTTTTATATATGCCAAGTACATACACCGATCCGGTATGATTTTGGTATCCTATATTTGGTATCCATACTATGAATCAGAGCAGGCTGGTTTGCTCGACAGCAAATGTCACGCTGTTCATTACTAATTTAGAAGTCACTTAATACCTTCATATGCTCAACTCTGAAATACTATTCCTCAGCTAAGCCAAAAAGGCAGGCAGAATATTAAAAACAAATTTGATACTACAATATATAGAGGGAACCTAGTGTTCAAACACTCCGTTCCTCACTTTGAAAGTTCACATTTGCAAAGTTCATTTTTTCCTTTGAGTGGCGGGAGTCAACGCCACGCTTTGCATTGTTACCAGAGCGAAGAAATGAAAATATTCATTTTCTCAAGAGGGAATCGAATCCATAATGTGTCGCGTTTAGAGTTGCACGCTGGTGCACCGGTGCCACGGTTGGCCGCAAATGTAATTTTAAAATGTAAGTATGAATTAAATGAAATGACTCTTAGAATATAATTAGGTTAACCAATATTCGAATAAAGGGGCCTCTCAACTTTACAATCATAATAAAATGTTAATGGGGCCACGTTTTGCAAGCTACTGAATAAATTGGGTACAATACGGAATAATTACGGTTCACAATTACAAAAATCTTATTATATTTGTACCTATAGATTATTTGTACGATATTATATACCATTTTTATTTGTTTTTTAGAATTTGTTTTTATCTCGCACACCACACGGTAAGCAGAGGGAATCTAGTAGTAAGACACTCCGTTATCCTCAACAACAACTCAACGCTGCGCTTTTCTTTGGCAATGCAATGAAAATATTCAATGTTTTAATATTTTATATTTTTTTGGGTTCGAGTGGAAATCGAACTCATAACCTGTCGCGTGTAAAGTTACACTCGACATCTTTTATAAATTTAATATGAATATATTTTGCATAAGATCTATTGGTTGTCTTTCTTTGTTGTAATCTTTCATTCGTTGAACCTCCCCGGATTCTTATAAAAACACCTTAATTATAATAATAAAATAATATGCAAATTTCTATCTAAATAAATAAATTACAAATAATTACTTTTATAGATGTTATTTCAAATGTATTTTTTTGTCTTTCTAAAATCTGAATCAAAAATAATCTCTTCTAAATAAACCTCTTTGTGGCCTTCGAGAGGCGTGCCCTTTTTTGGGAGCTTCTCCTTTATACCCTACGATGGCTGTGGCTCGTGAGCATCTCAGTAATATAACCTCTTCGTACGCCATTGCGAATGAATATGTAAATATCTCATAGTCTTTTGGCTCACTATATATGAAAACCAAAATGAAAATTAGGTACATAGTAAGTTATATCTACTATAATGTAACGAAACGTAACAAGACAACACATACTAATATTTACTGCTTTACGTCGTTTGTATATATGCTTTAAGAATTTTACGGAAAGTAGAGAACATTAATGTAGGTAATCTTAGCATTAGGCTCCCTCTTTCGACGCTATTATGTGCAGAAACAGCGAGAATCTAATAAAAGTTTCAAATACTTAGCAAGAAACCTATAATTTTTTGCACAGAAATGAAATAAATATTTGTTTTCCCTCAAATGAGTCTAAGATTAAATGTCACCGGCAAACTTCCCCTAAACACCCTAATGATTTTCAAGACACATAAGGTATTCTGAAATAAGGAAAATTTTAACAGTAAATATTAGATATTAAAAAACTCCAATTCTTTCAAATAAACAGAGAGAGAGAGAGAGAGAGAGCAATTCTCCGAAATTAAAAAATGTGACGCATTTTAAGATTTTTTATTATCACCTTCACGCCTTATTTCGCACATAGCAGGGTAGGCAGAGGAACGGTAAGACCTGGGAACCTAGTGTTAAGACACTCTATTCCTAATAAGGCATTCATTCTTTGACAGATTGTGGGTTCGATTCTATGTTGTTTTTTGAGGCCAAGCGAGGCATTAAGTTCCGCAAATTAACAAGCAATACTTCTAGATTTCGGCTAAAAGCTGAAATAAAATAATTTTCCGTTCAAAGAAAATAAACAATAACATACCCACGCTTACGTGTTAGGCAGTACTTGTTAATACGTAATTATATATATTATTATTATTTCTACATTTCCTTCGTTATATGTATTTATTGTGTGCCTATTATTATTTTAGTAATTTCTAGTGTACTTCATACCATGAAATCTATCAGATTTTTATTAAAATATATATTAAATAAAGAGAATAAATAAAATACTTACTAAATATTCGCTAATATAAGAATGTATGTATAATATATATGAATGTATATGTATGTATGTATGTATATATGTATGTATACATACAAAGACAAAATAACCAGTCGATTTAAAATAACAAACTACACAATTTAAGTCGGAATAGTAGAATATATCCATCTTATTATTCGTAAATTTCTTTGTCCCAGCTGCCGCCATTACAGTGTGTATGTATGAGTTTCGTTTCAGCGTAGAGTGCCCTCCTACGAATTACTATGAACACAAGCGCTCCCCGTTTCGAGACTAACAACGCTTTGTAATAGTTCTCATTGTTATTGTCCTGCTGGAACTTTTAACCGACAGTGAAGGCAACTTTAGAATGAACCGGATGCAAAAAAAAACGCCTCTGCGAAGTCGTATATTATTCTCGGATACAATGCGCACCATCTTATCGATTTTGTGCTTCAATAAACTTCCTCTTGTTTTATAACCACAAAAATTATTTATAGAAAATGCTAAATGCTAAATAATTTAAAGAATTATGGTTTGTTATTTATGGTTTGATATATATTTTTTTAATTTATAAGAAAAATAAAATATTATAAAAGAGTTTCGTTTAGTATTTAGTTTAACAAGTTAATCTCAGGAACTTTTACTTCAGTTGAAAAAATATTTTTGTTTTAGATGTTCTTAGATGATGTTTGTCCATTTATCGAAGCTATAACTTAGAATGTGTGCATAGCATTATTCTTAGTTAAGTTCATTTGAATACGGCTGAACGTAGACCAAAAATTACTTATAATTATGAAAGTCTTACAGTAAAAAATAACGTACTAATAAAATGAAATTACACCAAGGTCTCTTGAACTTTTACTAAATAAACTTACCAGCAATAGATCATTAAGATTTATCGGGGGCACAAGACAACCACTTTGCCTTATCTGTAATATAATCTACTCCTAAGAGAGTGATCTATCGATAGTGTTTGTTACGGTACAGTATTTAGCTAGAATATTATATATAAAATATTTTAATATTATAATTTGAATAATTATTAAATAATAGGTTCATTTAATTTATACCTATTCGTGTCTAGAGAACCTAGATTTACATTATTTTACATTAATTTATAATTAAAGAGTTTTTGTTGATAGAATTTGTCGAATAATTCATATTATACTACTTTAGTTTTCGATTGCAAATAGGAATAGTAACGTATAAATGAAGGCACATATTGACTGCTTAAATATGCGCGATGTGTGAGGCGGTCGTTCCGTATGCAGTGGGAAGCCGAAAACGCGACGGGAGTAATAAAAAAACTGATTTTATAACGAACGCGACGAGGACGGACGAGTGGTTGTGAGACTAGGACATAACAAGTTATTATTACATTTTTAAATAATACTCATATTTTTATGTATATATATTATACACGTAGTTTCGTCCGTTTAAACTTCTGTGTTAAAATATAGACAAATTATACAAAATCTTTATATATCTATATATTATGAAATTTATTTATTCTGATGTTACTTTGATGTTATTTATTCTGACAATATTAGCTATAATATATTATTATGAAGTTCGATTTTAATCTGTTCAGGACCATATCCATCGTCGCAATTTTTAGATTAAAGATTATAAATAGAAAAATAGCAAATAAATTATAAATATAAATTATTAATCGAGAAATAGTAATTATATGGCTTTTTTTTATTATATTTATTTGAAATTATATTTTTATTAAAATAGGAAATAAAAGTAGAATTGAAACTAATTACCTATAACAGCGTTATTAAAGCCCTTCATAAGTCATTTAGAATTTAATTTTGAGATCACATACTGTTTAATGGTCTTATCTATTTTTCTTTTTTTTTCTTTTTCTTGATTAATGATCTTATAGACTTTGTAAACGCCGTATATTATAACATATATTTTATAGTATACAACAAACAATTATTCAATGAAAGTAAAATCTTGGAGCTTCAATTAGAGCCTCTTGCTGTCAATCAATTTGCAATAAAACTTGTAAACATGTTCGGATAAGATCACGATATAATATTTTTCACCAGACGCGTACAATCCGTTGCCCAATTTTCACCCAGTTTTTAAAACATTGCATGTTGGTTGGTGGAAATCAACATTGCCTTTCGCTTACCGGAGCGGAGCAATTAAAATAAATTAAATATAATTCCTCAGAGTGGATATCAAACCCATAACCGTCACGCTTACAGTATCGTAGACGCACGTAGACGTTATACTACGCCAAGACGACTTCAAATTGGGCGTTTTCAAAGCTATTTTGTTTTAATCGTATGCATATTTAATATAAGGACCCATCAACAACTTTATATCATCAAAATTTATATACTTAAAAAAACATTTTTTTTCTATATTTTCACTAATAATACTAACTAATTAGCTTTGACGGCTAGTTGTCTGAATGCACTTCACGGAATGCTTACATTGGAATTGTTTAAAATTCAACATGAAAAAGCAATTACAGTTTAACTGTAATAAAAGGAATTGGGATCGCTTAAATGGTAATTTATTCGGCCACAGAGATTCAGGTGAATATTTGAATTGAATATTTAAGCAGAGCTTAATATTGAACAATTGTTGTTGTTAATGCGTATCTTGTAGTGTGAGCAAAGTTAGTCTAAAAAACTCTGACTTTTGTAGCTTTACGCTGATCCAGCACATAGCAGCAATGGGGAAGTAGGTAGAGGGAACCTAATTTAAAGACACTCCTCCGTTCCCAACTTTCTTGAATATTGAATTTTCATTGAATATTATAACTGAAAAGCTTCCTTTTATTCTTCTAGTTTATTAATTTTAAGCCTAAGCTTAAGCCTAATTAAGTATTATATCATTTTGTGTACGGATATCAATTACTTCATTAGTTAGAATATCCACATGAGTAGCTGAAAAATATTTGTTAACGTATGATATTTAATGTTATATAGATTTTTCTTTAACAAAAAATAAAATTATTATTAAGTTTAATTTCTTCGAGTGGGAATCAAACCCACAACCTGTCACGTTCACACGATTGCGCCCCTACACCGCGACGCGTCAGCGTATTAATTAACCACAAATATTAACCCAAATGTACATATATACGTGATATTTCTGAAGGTGTATTTATCTTTATCACGTCAAGCTTTAATTAATAGCGGAAGCTTAAAATTACAAGGAGTTATTAATGGTTTGCCTTGTCAAAAATAATTATTACATGACATATATATGCTTTACTTATTATAAAGTGGTCTTGACAGCTGTCTTATCTTGGCCCGGCACCGTGTCGATTAGCAGTTCTAAGCTCAATCGAGGTAATTAAAATAATAACATATATTAAAATTTTTATAATGTTTAAATTATGGTGTTGTTGTTTGAAGTGCAATTTGCACTTTAAGTAAATGTTTAAGTCGTTATCTTAATCATTTACTTAAAGCGAGAATTGAAAAGCAAAAGACCATCGAGAGGTAATAGCACAAGTGTGGGTTCGAATCCAATCGAGTTTTGTAATGTAATCGAGTAATGCGGCAAAACGCAGCATTGAATTCCGCTACTTAATACGCAATTCCTCAATAATTTGGTAAAAAGTGAGGAACGAGTGCCTTAACGGGAAGTGGTGTATCTGAACATTAAGTTTCCAGGTGCCCTCTGCCTAAAAGGCTGTAAAAGGGTGTTATATGCATAATACCCATTTCATATTTCGGTCACGTAATTCCAACGTAAGCACTCCTATTTCCACTTTTTTTTTGTTGAACATATATTAATACTATGCTCGCGCAATAGATCACTTGGTGTTATGTAATAAAAATAATCGATGACTTCCCCATTTAAGAACTTTCTTAGTGTGCAACTGAATTAATATTATAATTCAATTTCATGATCTAATAATATTTAAGTCTTAAAGAACAGAATTACATATTATAAAATTTTGTCTGCTCCTATCACAACAAATGCATGACAACTTTAAAAATGAACAAATGTTAAGGTTATAAATAAATAGGAATCTATATTACAGATTTTAGTCTATGGAAAAGCGAGGTAAGGTAGAGGGAACTTATTATCACGTCCTTAATCAAGGAGGAAAGTTATGTCCAAATTTGATGCATTAGGTTTTCCATGACGAGTCTCAACGTCGAACGCCGAACCAGATAAGTGTAACTGAATAAAAAATATTATGTCAAATAAAGCATGAATCCACTGCCACTGCCGCGTTTACAGACATAGGCTTTAATACTGCACCACTACAGCTTCAATAATTTAAAAGTTTAAATTATTTATTAAAGAATATAATTATAAAGCAGGACCCGGTACGATTTAGATTTACCAGCTAAAGTACATTTAATTAATAGTTTTAAAGTTTGCGGGCGAACACTCGTTCTATTCTGCTCTGATTTCCTATTGTTGTAGATTTCCGGAAGTTTATATCAAGTGAGAAAATCTTCAATAACGTAGCGCACTCTTAGAAAATAGAGAAACTCTGAGAGGTTCATTCAGAGCTTTGAGATCTAATTGTTCGTTGGGAATTGTTTTACAGTAATGAATAAAAACAATAATAAAATAAAAATAAATTTATAAATTATATCTCTTAAGTAATTAATTTATATCTCTTAAGTAATAAAAGTATATATTGTAATTTACTTTATTGCATTACACTGATTAAATTATATGAATAAATTTTATGAACTTAATTCTTAGAAGCAAGCAGCTTAAAGGGGTTATAAATAAAAAATATAGTAAAGTAACAATTTTCAAAAGAACAACCTGAATATACGAGTATGTTTACATAAGAAGCGATAACAATTTCAATAAGTAACACAAATACGGCCCTACTAATACTGTATATATATTCCTAGCACTCCTCCTGAATAAAACATGAGAAAATGATCAGTTTTTAGCGCCTTTAGACGCTTGCAATTAGTAGGACATGCTTTTAATAATCCTTGAAACGCATAGTTACGTGTATATACCCAAGCGCGTTGCTTTTGATATTATAGCGTTTTGATAAGTACAGCTTGCGATGATAAAATAAAAAAAAAACACAATAAAAAAAGGTACCCAATTCTATTTTTTTAGTGAAAAAATAATTATGATGATATAGAACATCAATGGAATATTTAAATCTATTACTGATTATTTACATACTCACATTTCTAAGCTACTGAACGAATTTGAACAATGTTTTAATGTTTCATGATTTGAGTACTTTTTTTAACATGTTGTCATTGAGCTGAGCCTATAAAACTTTTAGAGATTATTCTATTCCATGGTACCGGAGTGAAATGAAAATATTAATAAATAATAATTCATTCCTCCGAAAGGGGAACGAATACATAACCGTCGCGTTACAGTCACTCCCTTGCAACCCTCCGCCGCAACGGCCTCATTATTCATATTTTTATTATTATATAACATACGATGTACGTATGTCACATTCAATTATTGAAACGAAAATAAAATAGGGATCGGAATTAACACGAGCATAAATATAATTTTTTTTTTTTTTATGGGAGAGGACAAGGCAAACGAGCGTTCGGGTCACCTGATGGTAAGTGATCACCGCCGCCCACGACCCCATGCAACACCAGAGGAGTCACAGGTGCGTTGCCAGCCTTTAAGGTGGAGATGAAGGGTCTTGTTCCTTTTTTATCTATATGCGTAACGCGATCGACTAATCAACGGTTGTCTATGGGTAGAGGACCTCAGTACCTATCTATTGTATCCATATATATGTTAACCAATTTTCAGTGATTCGGCAGACATTTGAGGATTTGTGATTTTTTTTAAAAATCGGATTATTGGAGAAAATCGGCAAATATCGCCTGACTATTAAATCTACGCTCATGATGTTTTTTTATCAATGTAGTGAATAGTAAGTCTTTTGTGTTATGAAATTAATAGAGCTCATATATTTCATAATTGCAGTGTGCCGTATAGCATATTATACGCGTATATCTATTATAATTAAATTTCTTGTGTTAATGCTTGAATGAATGGAAAAGTTTTACCTAATAATATCATATGAATTGGTGCAGATAATTAAAATAAATTGAAATTATACTTATTAAGTACTGAAAGTAAGCAGAAAAAGGGGAACGGAGTGTCTTAACACCGAGGTTCCCTCTGCCTACCCTGCTATGTGCGGGATACAGCGTGAAGCTGAGAGAGAAGTACTGCTAAATATATTATCAAAAAATATCTTAATTCAAGGTAATTTTAATCTTGAAATACTCGTAATTTTACATTTTTAAGTTAATTAATTGACAATTTTTATTGGTCCATTTTAACCCTGTTTGCATACAAATAAAAACCGGCTATTTATAAATCAGATTCGCCCACTGAGGCTTTCGTACCAATGTCAATTTTTGAGTCATCCTGGCTACTTTACAAATGAAGAAAATGCATAACGATGAAAATACATATTTTTTTCTTTGATTGGTCGTAATCAAGTTCATCAGTCTGAAAATATATACGAGAATTAACAGCGTAGAAGGCATAGGCTCTTTCTAACAATACTTCTGTAGAATATATATTCACGAATTATATATATATATATATACAATAAATAATATTATTTTTGTATTATGAATACAACACACAAATACATTAAATGCAAATGTAAATAAATTTCAGAATATACTCTTTATATCTGGTAAAATCAGGACATAACAGGATCTCATTATGAATTGAAACTACATAATATTACTTCCTTTTAAAGTTCACTTATGTAGACGCTATATATATATCATTATCATTTGTATATGTCCTAGGTTAGCATCATTAAAAATCTCTCGAAAATTAAATGAGATTCACACACTCATTAAAATATATAATTTATTTGAACTATATGAGGATATTTAAGCGTTATTGCAAGGTAAAGTAATAAACATGTGTAAACGTTGAAGTAGTATCCAAATTATACTAGACAAATGTAATTAACGTGAACAAAATCTAGTATTCTACAAAACACGAAATATTATAATTAAAAAATATTTGTTACCTTATCATCGAACCATTTTCTATTTTTATTTTATAATAAAAAAAATTAAATAAAACTTAACATAAATAAAAAATAAAACAATTATATTCAAACTAGCAATCCAAAGTCTGTCGTCCCTTAGCTGATGTTTTACGTTCTCCAACTTTTTTAATTAATCGAAATTTGACAGTCGCGTGCTAATTGCTATTTAGCTAGTTTGCAGATTAAAAATGATCAAAATATTTTTTAAGCTAAAGTTGACAACATATGTAATAAATTATAGTTCACTAAAAATAATAAAAAAAATGTATTTATGATTTGGATTTCGTGATCTTGGTGTTCGATATGAGCGCGCAACGGATGCGGGCAAGCGCGTCGGCTGCTGGGCGGATACTGGCTTTGCCGCAGGAGCCTGCGTCACAGCTACTGGACCTCGACACCTTTTGCGGGACCCTAATTAATTACGCAGTGTCACAAAGACAGGCTCTATGTCAAATCTGGCCAATGAAGTTTCTGTTCCCAATTTTGATGGAGGATCCTTTTAACATTTATGTATTGACTTTTATAATTATAATACCGCTTGTAATGGAAAAGGACTAACAACGATTTATATATTTTAAATAAGTAATAGAAAAAAATATAAGAAAGAAGGATACATTTTATTTAATAAAGTTCGTCCATTTGTAAAAATATCCCTTGATACTCTACTATAAAACAGCAAAGCTACGACGTAGACGTGCTACGAGCTACGAGACAATACAAATGTAGACTATTAATAAGAGATACCAAGGGGGAGAAGAGATAACAATATAAAATGTACAATATATTTAATATTGAAAATAAATTTTGGAAGCTTAATATAGAAAGCAACATTATTATGATGATGATGATGAATTCGATTTTTACCAAAAGTTTACCGGTCCTATTCAGACAAAGAAAGGAGTTTCTACCGTACACAGCCTATTGTTAACACACTCCGTTCCCCACATTCTGCCGAATTCTGTAGGCATTGCGTGTTGATTGGCGGGACTCAACGCCGCGCTTTGCGTCCACACCAGAGCGAAGAAATGGAAATATAAATAATACTATGCGCCACGTCTGGAAATAATATTATTTATAAACATTATTGTAAATTATTTTATGTAATAATTAAAATAAAATTATACTTAAATTAAGACTATTTATAACAAATATTACAAGCTATTTATTAAACTAAAAATATACGCTTCAAGATATAATTGAAAAAATCACATCTTTAGAAATTTGTTTAATTTTGTAGTATTATTTCATATAAGCACAATAAAGAAACACAATAAAGACTTATTTCATTGAAGTGAACTTTCACTGACTGCAAACATACGAATATTCTCTGATTGGGTCTATGTTCTGTTCAATGTAAGTTGTTTATTAAAATCGGTCTTGATATTTATTGTGGAATAAATTAAAATTATATTATTTATTTATCAGAAAGCAAAAATAACATTCATAAGTATGTGTAAAGTAAGGGCTTAGATTTAAGAATTGTAAAATATCTTGTTTCATCTCAAGATAATAAAAAAATTACAATTTTATTTTCTATAATAGCTCCAGAGAGAGATTTAGCTTAAAAATTTGCATTTGCAGAATTTGTAGAAGAAAAGAAAATCTCATCTCCCTCCCAATTGTTCTCTCATTAAACGTCATGTTACGTTTTTAAAGCAACACGAAGGTTACACGAGTAGAGTATGAGAACGTAGAGTATTATATCTACTTCTAACTCTCCAGGGTCTTTGATAAAAGCTGTATCAACTTTATTGCTGCAAGCATAACGCACGGTTGTAGGCAACTCGTAAAATGTATTTGATATATCGCGGATTTCACGACGTTTCCACTGGCTTTTACGTAATGTTTCCAACGTGCAAGCTATTTTGGCATCTGCTCCATATCATTTTGAATGATATTTCTAGATCAGATTACAATAGTGTTATTTCTATTTTGATACAAGTAACAAGCAAAAATGTATTGCAAAATATAAAGGCTGACATGTTGTTTGTTCTAGGATATATAAAGTACTAATTACCCACAAGTTCGTTAATATGGACTATATGAGGTATTTTTTTTTAGTTTCACGCTGTATCCCGCACACAGCAGGATAGGATATATGAGGTAAATTGTAAAATTTAGTTTTTTTCGTAATCCGATTTAGTTTTCGATTCCCTCGAAGAGATCTCTACACCTCTACATCTGTACATCTATAAATCTCCACAGTATTCGTTTTTCATTCATTGTTCTTCTATATTACCCACGTTTTATTCCGTTCCTGCCATGGTTTCTTCTTTCTTTCTACAGCATCTTTCATATCATCAACCCACCATTCGTCACGCTTTTTCCTCTTTTCCCTTTACCACATACACCTGCTGCTGCTTTCTTCTACAAACTAAATAGCCTACAAAATCTAATTTAGTCGAAAATATTCAAACAATAATAATTGAATTATCGTCTACACAGATTATTAGATCTAAAAACTACAACTAATATTGCCCGCGCCGTGCTTGCTCTATTGATTAAACATAAAGCTTCTATTTCATTACATAGATTACTTAACCACAAATGGGTTTTATCAAAGGAACATCATATACACGCATTATCCTTTTAATATTTAATATCTCTAATACCATTAATTATTTTATGAAAATTGATATAATGGCTCCTTACTAAGTCTTGCTGTGTGCGGAATACATCGTGAAGCTGATGTAATTTTGATTTAACTTATTTTTTAATAATTTAGACTTGTAATGAACAATTTTCTCATCACATTCTAACAGAATAGGAGACTCGTTCATGAAAGTTATAAATATAAACAAAGTGCCCGATATCAAGAGACCGGGTGATAATTATATGACTTGGAAGGAATTTCTTATAATAAATATTTTATTTAAATACATATATTTTTTAAAGTAAAACGGTTTGAGAGATTTTTACTCGCTTATCCAATAAAATTACCCATAAAGTCTCACTCTATAAAGAAACCCTTAACGTTAGTATCTTAAAATACGTCACCACAATTTCACATTATTCAAGACCGAAGTAAGTTTTGCTTAATCAATCCTCACAGTATAGCTTCCGTTTTTCATGGATATTATATCACTAAGTTATCTGACCATGCATTGAAATTCAAGGAATATAATAGTATTAATAATATGAACCTGCTTTTATTATAGACTAGTGCAATTACAATACTTAGATAGTTGTTTATCTTCACGCTTTTCTGCTTGATTTCGATAGTTTATATATTAACTTTGCAATGCATAACGCCGCCGTTATGTCACCAGAGCAAAGAAATTAAAATAATTGTTAAAAAAATCAGCTTCACGCTGTCTCCCGCACACAGCAGAGGAAACCTAGTATTGAGATACTCCATTCCCCATTTTCTGCCGAATTAAAATTAATAAAAGTATTTATCACATTTTAGTGACATTAATTTTATCAATAATATAATAAAAGTTATTACAATGTATTATCATATTGAATTCCACAAAAACAAAATCATCAAACTTTGCTCCAAAATTGCTTATCTATAAAAACACATAGAGAGCTACATAAATATATATAAACTTCATCCATTAGGGCGAAGTTTCGTAAGTTGATAGCATTTATTTTTGCCAATAACCACGCTCTATAAGACTTAGTAGTATATACTTACTTAATTTAGTATAAAGCATAAATTTATTATATAATATACTACCGCCATATTTTTAGTACTGTTTGTTATGTATATGTATTATCGTTTTGGTGCGAATTTAAATATAAATACCAAAAGCTAATATTCTCAGTAATAAGAACAGAGTATGTAAATATATTTTCTTATTTTTAAATCTAGATTAAAAATATATCCTACTAAGCAGAAATTAAGTTATTATTTAACATCATGTTAAATCCTGCATATGTATATACTCTATACATAATATTATAATAATGAAACATTTAGCGTGAAGCTACAGAGTAAAAAGAACTTCATCTTCAGACACTTCATTGCCCACTCTTCATAAATAATTCATACCGCATAACCCACAACGCCGTCGCCTTTTCAACCAGACACAGTGCTTTATTAGTTATGTTTTAAAAGAGTTAATCAAATTTATAATATATATTTGTTTGTTATCGACTCTTCTAAGCATAACTACCTCGACTTGGTGACAGATTCTTGTAGGACAAAATGCTTATTTTTTCATGAAAATAAATATTCATTTTCAACTTCGGTGTTTTCTATTAAATAATAATATAAATAAAGATTATTTTCATTAAAATAAAACAAAGAACTTACAATATTAGTCGAAATATAAAATCATACACAATATGTATACTAAATGTAAATTATAGAACTATTGTATTTTAAATGTTCAAATTTCAAAAATTCTATATTTGAAATTCGTCTCCCTTCCGTTTAATTTACAAAAAATAAAATAATTATTGGTCATTTAATATAAGGCCTAAGAAATTATAAAGGAATATACGAATGGAGATAAATCTAGTTTCGTAATAGAATAAAATAAAAAAAATTGTATTCGTGTGTTGAATACTTTATAAGCAATAAACAACAATTTCGATATCAGCAAAGTCACGTTCAATGTTTTAACGGCTTTTAATATTTATGGTCATCTTGTTATACCTGCCTAAATAAATATTGCTTATTCCACTGTACTTTTATGAAAAAATATGCATATACGTATTGATTTATTTTTATGCTTGATGCCGCCGTGGATGTAGGCAGGTGACTGTAATTCTCCTCTCAGTGCTGGTAGACAGACGACAGCGTTAATTGTATTATTTATTTTATTAAATATAATCTTCAAAGTATTATCTTTATTCTAATCATTTAACTATAATATCGCCAATAAAATATATTAATGAATTTACTCTCATCGCAATTAATCGTACCGAAAACTTTCCGGGAACAAATCTAAATAGAACTACCTCCAATACGAAACTTTCATTCCAAAGCTCTAAATAGGCAAGTTGTAAACCTCAAATGGCCTAAGCTACATTTCCCAATAATTACGGTAGCATTAGTCGTGCTTAATCTGGATAAATATGGGAACATCGATTGAAATGTGCTTTAGGTATCTGTTGAATAAAGCTTATTTTGAATACAGTTGTGTAGTTGTGTAGTGTCTTAATTTTTCTGAGTTCATTAGAGACAGATCTTGCTCTCCGGCATTTCTAGAAAGTGGGGAACTTCAGCAGTTCCCTACTGACGCAATACTTGTGTTTTTTATTTATTTACAGTATTTTTTTTTTGCAGTTTATAATATCTCTAATTTACTTAGCTACAGCAATGATACAGGCCTATTAGGCTACATAACTGGCATCTGAATGAAACATTGAAAGACCGTAAATATTTTTTCGTTAACATACAGAAAAATATACACCATATTCTTATATGATACACAGGTGAGATATCACCTCGCGTGAAATCGTCAGATAAGTGAATATAAATCTTTACTATCCTTTTCAATCTCATACAATACTACGTTAGACGTGTTTACTGTTTCTTTTCCCTCGAGGGAACCTTACAACCATTTGTAAGACGTCCATTTTCATGTTAAATACATAATGTATTCTTTTACTTTGTAAAAATGAATGATCCTGATCTTTTGTTTTATTGTAATAATAGTAGTTAGTCATTCTTCTTCTTCCTGGCATTAATCCTGGCACATTAGCTTTGATATCCTGTATCACAACGTCCAACCAGCGCTTCTTTGGTTATCCGGGAGGTCTCACTCTAGGGACTGATATAACAAGCCAACAATATATCAACATTTTAGTAGTTAGTCATTATTATTATTAATAACAATATTTATCAACGAAATTATCATTAAACGTAAGTATTTTTATGATTACCGTGTACCGTGTGATTATAGTTACCGTGAAATTACGTTGTTTCTTCTCATTCGCCACGTAATAAAGTCTTAACTTGCTGACTACAAGCACCGTTATAGTTTTTATTTCTTTAGAAGAAATTTTATTCCTTTATACGTACTTCCAACGTGGCGCTATACACCGTCTGACTATGAACGCTATGGTTTTAAGTTCGTTTGCTTGAAAGAAACAATATTTTTTAATTTTGAACAAAAGATTATATGTGGTTACAGGTTCAATTTTTTTTCAAAAAATATTAACGAACCATATGATGAGATTATTTACCCAACTCATTCTTCAAATGAAGTAAAATAGAAAAGTCCATTGGAAAACAAAAGTTGTGCATTCGATTCTCACTCGAGAAGATGAAATATTTAATTCATTTATTCGATCTGGTGACAAATCAACGCGTGGTGTTGAGTTCTGCCACTCAACACGCAGTGCCACCAAAATTTGACGGAAAGTGGGGAATGGTATTTCCATTCCTTAACACTAGATTCCCCCTGCCCGTCCTATGTAGTGCTGAATATTGCACAAAGCTAAAAATATCTATAGAAAAAAACACTTTTACCCAAGCACATTAACAAAGTGAACGTCTATAAAACAACTAAATTTTTCATTCCATATCATTAAGAAATTACGTTCTATAGTTTCAGCGGAAAGTTTAAGATATAAATATTCAAATTATTAAATTATACGACAATCTTTTTCTACTACAGATATTACTATAGTTAGTAAAGGCATCTTTACGGACTCTTTAATAGTTTCGGGGTAAACATAATGATAAATTATTTTTCATTTCTAGATAATTTATATTTCGTCGTCAATATTATATTCTTCTTTGTAATAAATTAAAATCTTGAAAATCAAAAAGAAAAATCCGAAATTTTGTCATTGTAGACACGTAAACCATTTAAGGTTTTACTTAAGGCAGAAAACAGAAAATGGGAAAATTCTGAGAAATCTCATTAAAAATTTGCATAGTTTTAGTTACTTTCTATACATCATGACATTATAAGCAAAAATAAACTAGATTTTAATATTAACAGCTTCAGATACTACTAATAATGTACGTTTAAAGACAAACGAAATTGCCAGCAGCTAGTAAAACGTATAGATTGAGCTATTTTGATCTCGCACAACATCGAGGAGATACGTATTGAACTGTCGGGGCGATACTAAAGTTTATGTTACACCCGTGGCCACAATCTAAATAGCCAAGTTTAGAACTTTTAACTAATAAGTTTGAGTGGAGCCCCGAGCAACAAGTCGATAATGAACTTCATTATGAGTTTTACACCTTTAAAAGGTTCTATTCAATTTGCAAGGTACTCGTATTATATATTATATGTAGGTTCAGGTTCTCGACCGGATTAATACCACCCCTGGCATTTAAAACCAGCGTGAAGTAGTGGCTTTAGTCACTGCGTTTCGCATTAGGTAATGCCGGGCCCCGGCGCCCAACATCCTCCACCTTAAAGGCTGGCAACGCAACTGTAGCTTCTCTGGTGTTGCAGTGGGTCATGGGCGGCGGTGATCACTTATCATCAGGTGACCCGAACGCTCGTTTGCCTTAACCTCTCCCATGAAAAAAAAATCTTTTATTAATCAGCAAACAAACATGCAACAATAATAATGATGCGTTGATGAACAGACTGTGAAACCTAGCCAGCGATAACTAAAAAATAAATTAAATGCAAAAATCTTTTTTTTTTATTTAAACACTCTTAACGAAAACAAAGATGTGAGCGACTACGACGACTAGAATAGTAATATTATTGCCTTAATAACTTAATTTTACGATGTAAATAGTATAAGATACATATATATCATACAATTAAGATGGTTTTCTACATTGCTGTAAGTGGGCGAGAAGCTCAGTGACCGACAAGACAGATTTCACTTCTGATATATAAATATGCCGACAGATTTAACAAAAGGTCACATTCACATTCTATTCACAACCCCGCTCTTTATAAAAATATTACGTATGATAGTGCAGTGCATCACGTCTATATATAAATCATATATAGACGTTAACATGTAGATCAACTACTCCGCCTTCGTATTACCTTTATTATTATTAAGAACCTCGCGCATACCTCCAATCTCCAGCTTCTCTAATCTCAAAAAAGCAAAAATCAACGTAGCTTTGACATGAAGCCAACGTGACACACACTCATTCTATATTTACTTATTTTATGCTTGTTATTTTAGCTCATGCCGTATCCCGCACATAGCAGCGTAGGTAGAGGGAACCTAGTGTTAAGACACTCCGTTACCCACTTTCTTATGGCTTGGTGCTAAAGCGAAGAAATTATTTTTTTTATAGAAAAATATAAGGCAAACGAGCGTACCTGCCTCAAATATTTAAAGATTTACAAGTATAAATCTAATTCTTTCATTAAAAGAACATTGCTAAATATCGTAGTACCTATTAAAAAAAGCAGCTTTTTTTCCTGCATAGAACGGAAAACAGAGACAACCTAGTGTTAAGACTAATCTAGGCCACAACATTTCTTTTTACAGTCAAAAAGCCCTACGACGACCGAAGTAAGTATATGCTAATATACTTACTTCGGTCATATTTTACTGTATGTAAGTAGGGTCAGAATTACCTATAGGTATAGAAATCGTGCACTAAATAAACTAAATGGGTCGTGTAGTGTTAAAATTATAAAGTCAAGAGTTCTTTGAAGTGTAAAACTGTATCTTGATAAAGAAACATTTAGAGTTAACTATTTATGGGATAAAATTTACATTTACGCTTGAAATAGTTTCAAAATGTTTTAGAGCAACTTTCCGCGTTACTTTTGAAACTCTCTACGGCCACAAGTTGGATTCACCAAATACATAAAATTGTAATATATTTATGAATAAATTGTTAAAAGATTTTGGACGACTAAACTACTGAAGCCGAAAATCAATAAAGATGGTAGAACGGGACCGATCGTCGTTGTTGATATTTTTGGGAAAGTTCAGCTATGGATGTGATAAGTAAGTAAGTAAGACAACATTGTTTTAAATTCAAAAAAATTTAAGGTCAAACTTAAAAATAATATTTCGAATATATGAATGCAAATATTGAAGAACATAGAAAGTAGACCATCTTTGTAATAGTAAAAGATACTTTTACTAATACTCTCTAATACACTCTATAAAGGGTTTATGACCTATGAATGATTAAATTGACGACAATATATATTATAGAGAAGCTTATAAATAAATATAATACCTCCTTAGCGCTATACTCAATCTGTATATATTCATTATAAAGACATTTATAAAATGAAATATTTGTCGCATAATATAACAATTTGCTTAATTTTAATAGTAATTAATTTACACAGCCACCTTTATTTATAATGGCTACAGAAATACATCATCTGTCAAAATTTCAACTTTCTAACTATCACGGTTCGATCACACTATTATATTATGTATCACGGAAAAATTAAGTCTTAATAATAAGGACTTTTACCTTTTGGTTACAGAACCCTAAAAATACATGTTGATATTAATTTTGTAGTTTTAATTACTGTCTAGCATTATTAATTTTAGCTAAATAGGATAAAGAAATAAAATTACTAGAATAACTCCGAAACAAGTCCTCATACCTTATTAAGGCACATAATTTTATTTTCTCGTTTCATTTTAAGTTTACATAAAAAGGAAAAATCGTTTTAAAATGTGGGCGCAGACAGAGTTGGCATCAGCGAGTGTGCACGCTTTTAATCCGCCTCATAAGCAAAAAAAAATTTTTACAACATTCGCTTTACAAAATTCTTGTGCATTCCCGTTGAAATGAATACTAATTTTGGTTTTACTTTTTTTACTATTATTAATTATATTATATGTTAAAAAAATTCTGATTGGTAAAAAGATATTGTAAATATTTATTTTTTTCTTCTTTTTTACTCAAACCTTTTTAAATGTTATTCTGCTCTTAGAAAAAAAAAAACACTTTTTAGAAAACGTATAAAAAATAACTTATCTCAATATTTTCTCAAACTGAAATTAAATAAGACGGTAGTGATGTTTCATCTTCAGCAGGTAATTGTGAATTAATTATATTATATTGTAAATTTATAAATTGTATAGTCAACAGCCAAAAGTAAATAAATTCGTGTAATCCATGTTTTTAATCAGAATTATTCGGAAGCAGTAGCCCATATATATTGTGGATATCAATATTACCAATTTCTACGTAGCTACGGTCAGTATTTAACAAATTTCAATACTCTTACTATTGCACTAATAATTTACTTCAGTGAAATAATTTTCCAATAGCCGTACTATAATTTCCATTGCGATTTCAATTGTACAGTGTTAATAAGTAAACACGAAGCGGAAATTTTTTGCTTCTGGTTTATGTGTGTCTCAGCTGACCATATATTTATTGAACATAAAAATATCTATTAACTTAAGCTTAAACGGCTAGAAACTAATATAAAACACGAATAACGATTCAAAAACACATTCAAGTACTTACTCAGTGTTAATTATAGCAGCACTTTTAACTAAATCGCAATATTTAACAATTAAGAACATTTTAATTACTTTATAACTTGCTTACAAAAACTAGTAACAACCTAATTACAAATCATATCGACTACAACGTCTAAGATCTAACGTTTTCACGGTCTTTTTATTTCTCAATATATATTATATATATTGATATATATATATATATAATTTATTGATAATTACAATTATATATAACATAACTTCAACTCACAATCAATGATCAGCTTAATATTAAAATATATAACAGAGCTATGTATACACGAGGTGGGTTCAAAAAGTATCGTTCCGCGGGTGACGTATATTCCATTTTCGATTTTTTTGTGGCGTTAATATTTGACAGCTGCCTTGCTTGCAGATGTTTTGGCTAAAAATAACTTCTATATTTTAAATTAATCATTATTTCATTTTATATCCTGTTTTATATTCTTTCTCTTTTTTTTTATTGTTTTCAGTTTGAGCAGCAGATAGGTAACACTTCATAATGAAATTTCGAATTATAATACAAAGTTTTATTATAGCTGAAATACCTTTAAATACAAATGAAAGTGCCTATTTGCGCACTGATGGAAACAAAGGGATTTTAATGATGGCTGTACTCGGTATAATGACACCGATGGGGGCTGTTATTTTTCTAAATGATATACAAGAGGCTATTAAACCGGTTATTTTATTGAAAACAATAGAGTTGTTGCAATTTATTGACTTGGTGTTAGTATAATAGGTAATTAGAAAAAGCATAGTGTTAAGACCTTCTGTTCTCCGCTTTTCGCCCAATTTACAGATATTATCTTGTTATGTAACGAATTACAACTGTTTCTGAACGCAATGGTGGAAACCATTGCGTTAAACTGTGTTACTATTACACTAGCAAATTAGCATTATAGATTTTGTTTAAATTTCTTATTATCTGAAAATCGATATTTATATTATAAATAAAAGTACTGCTTTGTTATTTTTAAGAGGCACTTCTCAGGAACCACTCATTTGATAAATTCAAAAAAAAAAATGTATTAGATAATCCAATATCGAGGAAGCCTTTAAGATATATTAAATCTCGTTAGCCAGTCGTATCAAAATAGAGGCTGAATTTTTCATATAGGTATTTGAGCGAAATTAAATTTCTTTAATTTTTATTATTGGCTTGTGCCGTTTCATTTCACAGAATGTTTTTAACGTAAAGTCAAATATTTTTCACCGTCCACAATTGAATTATCACCAGTGAATGGAAAATGTAAGAGAATTTTATCCTTTATCGGAAACAGGATACACAAACAGCGATAGTTAAACAAAAACAAAAGCCTTCGTGACGTTTCCATAAATCAAAGAATTATGTGAATTTATTTGCCAACACCATTTGCAATATTTTATATATAATTGATTTATATATATAGAAATATGTATATTAAAACTAATTATTTTATTGTAAATTAAGTGCTTTATGATGTTGGAGAGAAAGAACAATGCTGTGGAATACAAACTAATAGCAGTAAACAAATCTCATAAAAAGGAGAGTAATAATCACTCAAGTTCTCAACGCTCACTTTTCCTATGTAAATTTATAAAAAAAATAAAACTCTGGAAGCATTGCGTGTTAAGTGGCAGAAATCAACACGAATCGGAAAATGTTAATCTATACTATTGTTTACAAGTTAGTTTATTAAATAAAAAAATATTAAAAATTTTTACATCATAAATTAAATAACTGAAGTTAAATTTAAAAACGATTAATCAATAAAACTTTGTAGTATATTTAAGGTTTTAAGGTAATTTGTTATTATTACAATAATGAATCATTTTGCTAAGCCAAAATATATGTTGAATACAAAAAAATATAAGATGAGATTACACGAAGCAAACACTCGTAGTCATACGAAACATGTTCCTAATAACGTGGACAAATGAGGTCCCATTCAACTTCGACCCTAACGTATGTTAGAATTATTTTTTAATTTGTTGTTTGTTCCTTTTCACATTTGTTTTTATTTACCAAAGAATCTGTAGCATTTTGTAATTAAAAATGGCTTCGATTTGACCAATAAGTCAAGATTTCATCACAATGGCTCTGAGGGTGTAGAAGATAGGGAATTAAACGTTTTTGGTTAGGTTGCTTTTATTGCTGTATTCAATTGCAGCGACAAAAAATTATACCTTTCATAAGAGGGTTCAAAATTTTGCCCAAAAATCACAAAAATTCTTCACCTTATAGTGAACAAGATCAATAAAAATCCTTAATTATTGTAATTACTAATATTTCCCCAACATAACTGCAACTCACAATCAAGCTTAATATTAAAATAAATAACAGAGCTAGATATATAGAAATGGACGATACCAACCAAAGCAGAAATTCAGAATTGTAGGAACTCCAAAAAGTCGGGTAAAATAATCTGTCCAACATCTGACTAAACCATTTTAAGAATATAGGTATATGGAATCCAGCTAAAAATTAAAAATGGAGAATGGCATAGTTCCTTTATTAAAATGTACAACAAAATTATTTAAATATACCATAATTTTTAACTCATATTATACGATATCGAAATAATCTAAGTAATTATAATATTATTAATCTAAAAATACAAAAATCACGATATATATTTCAATCCCAATTCCAATCTGTATAATTCATATTTTTTGCGTTTCTTACAAATTCGGTGGTGAAAGAAGCATTCCCGACTGATTATCGCATGACACCGCAATATAACCGACCCGCCTTCTCCTTGTTACCTAGACAGCCATTCAACCAGCACAAGCTATATAATTTATCTTCAGACCTTCAGTAACAAATTTATCTTAAAAAGGATTTTGCCAAGTTGTCTTACATTTTCCTTCGGCCTCAGTTCCATTAGTTTCACAAATGTTTCGATTCAAAATATATAATATGGTATACTGAGACGTAAATTTTATATTTCTGATTATTGTAATTAAATAAATAAATTAAATCGGCTTCACGCTGTATCCCGCACACAGCAGAATGAATATTAAATGTATCAACATAGTAGCACAGGTACTTGCGAGCGAAAATCCTCCGTGACATAAGTTTATTTTGCAAATAAAAAGGACATGTATCGATATCAAGAAAGATAGTTGCCCCAGTTATATGAACTACTTTCGGTTTTGACTGTAAATATTACTGTAAAATAATATAAAATTCAAAGAAAAGTAGATGTCAATATGTGGCACTAAGTACATATGTACGAAAATATTCATTGTCTTTCCTATTGTCAATATAAAATGTCTGTTATATATTTCTTTTGTTTCGACAAGTGTTTACTTTGATAATAATAAAATACAAATACGTGTTAACTTAAAGCAATAGACATTGTTGTATTAAATATTTAAATCGTGTTACACTTTGTGCTGTGCTAATAAATCATAAAAAAATACATTTTTATACATGGGAATGGACACCGGTAATAAAATCATTGATTTTCTGAATGCGTAATGAAAGGATTAAACATATAAATATTTAATTTATTTAATAGTTTATTTTACATCTAAACATATGTGGAATTTTCTACCAACATAATATATTATACCCTAATAAACACGTACTTTTTAATGTCTATTTATAGTAATTATCACTTAATACTGTTATTTCCTTATTTAATTTAAGATATATAAGGTAAATCAAATGGGAGTATAAAGCATTTAATTTATATTTACTCGTATATCGTTATTTATTTAAATTAAAAAAGCTATGATTGTGTTGACGTGCTTCATTTGACGAGCACCAATTATTTATTACTTCACTAGTCTACAAAATTTAGATAGCATTGCAAATTTAAATTGTTTTGAAAAATATAATATAAATAAAAAATGTTAACATATTACGATTTTTATCAAAGCATAAAAATCTTAATATTTCAACAACATAGAGATAAAACTTTTGATTATAAATTATTCATTAATTAGCTTCACGCTGTATCTCGCGCTCTGCTCCCGTCTTCTTTAAAATTATTTTAATAAATAAAATATTTCAATTTAATTAGAAAATTATCTGCTATACATCTATGACAGTACTGTTAGCATGCGAGACTTTAATAGTCCGTACTACAGTTGGTACACCATCTGAAATCAAAATTATAAAATTAATACGAAAAAAAATATTAATCCAAAAATTATTAACGAATTCATATTAAATATAATAAGTATATTTTTATACTAAAGGAAATTTTAAATTATACCTATTTATATTTATGCTATATTTTTCTTACCCAAGTCTCTAGTTTCGCTGATTTCCTCTACGGTTGTACCATTAGGATATATCGTTGTTTTTGTATCTTTCTCGATAACACTTGGTTTCGGGGGAAATAAGAAATAAAATTTTTGAGTATCGTTACTATTCGTAATATTCTGCCAGAAAAGATCATCAGATTGAAACCAAACCCCACCGCTGTTCGACGTATTTACTGAGGGCGTTGCAAATATTTAAGTTTAAGTTTAAGTCGACTTCACTTAATTATATTTTCATTTCATTTTCATATGTCCAAGCATCTTCAACATTTTACTTAGTAAATATAATGTAATTTTTTTTGCTATACTTGTAAAATATTTTTGAATAAATTGTGAAAAAATTAAAAATTTAATTAACTGATGTAGAAGTATATATATTAGTAGAAATATTATAACATTTACAACATTTAAAAGTTAAATATTACAACAAAAATATATTATGTGTACTTACGATTTATATTTTCTCCTTTTAATGAAATTTCTCTTCTCGTTGAACTTGTATTTGTGCTCAATTGTTCATCGATTAGTATTTTGGTTTCATTAAGAAAAGATATTAATGGAGTTGTTGCATCAGTTACGTTAATTGTAGACTCATTATTATGTATATTCTGTGGCATCTCATCATTTATATATAAACTTGGACGAGTATATGTCTTACTAACATTAAATTCAACACTATTATTTGGCTGGTTAAGAGGCTCAACGTTAATAGCACTTATGCTACCGCCACTTGAAGTAGAGTTTTCTGAGATGACATTTAAAGTTTCGCCATTAACTTGAACTACGCTGCTTATTTCAGAAACAGGGGAAATACTTGAATCGTATTCTCCACTCTCTTCACTACTCTCTTCGCTTGTGCAGATTTCTACTTCATATTGAGGTTTTCCTGTAATATTCTCAGAAATAATAAAGTTTGCCTTCTCTACCTGAGTTTGGTTTTCCACTTCGTCAATAGTTGTTGATACCGTACTTTTTAAAGGTGTTTTTGATATCCCATCTACGCCATTTTTATTGTTTTTTGCACTTAAAGCAACATCTGATTGCTGATCAGTAAAATTTTCAGACGCACTTTGGGTATTTGGGATTTCTTGTAGTTTAATAATTGGCAAAGAATGTGTTATAGTCAATTCACTCTTAAAACCTGTTCTAGTTTGGGCTGTGCTTGGTAACACACTCGTAATATTTTGAATTATTTCTTTATTCAGAACATTATTTACTTTTTGTTGACTATTATTATTTGGCAAACTAATGGGTTTTTTGCCAGTTATATCTACTAGAAAAGGAATTTCACTTGCCACCCCATTAGTTTTGTTTGGCACTATTGATTCCATAGCTTCCATGTCCTTGATACTTATTTGTGTACTTAAAATTTGTGATTGTAACATTTTATTTATTTGCTGCTCCACCGTTGAATATTGTTTTTGGTTAATCGGTGAAATCTGTTGATAATTATTAACAGGTAGAGTAATTTTTGGCGGTGGGACTTGAAGTCCTTGAACCATGGTTTTACCATTTATATACTTAAGCACATCTTGTGACTTGATCATTACGTAATTTGGATGTATTTTAGCTATTTGTTCAATATCATTGACATGCTCCACTCTTCCACTAGGGTGGATGATCATGTAACGTTTTACTGGTGGTGTTGACCTAATTATATCTTCTAATCTTCCTGTATTGGGTACAATATTCTTGAAATTTATATTATCTGAAAAATTATTTGTTTCTTAAGTTCTGTCTATAATTCAATAAAAAGATTACAGAGAAGATCTCATTTTATATTTCATATTTCATGTGGCTAAAAAACAATAAATAATTACCTTGTGAAATGCTTGGCTGCTGCTGACTTCTAATAATATAAGGCAAAGCTTTCTTCATATTATATAGTACCTCTGCAGATGGGCTTTCAAATCTTGCACTGTTCTGATCAGAATGATACCCATTACTATAAGAAGGTTTTCTATTCTCAATGTATCCTATATTTTCAAGACTTCTAACATGTTCAAATGACTTTGGCAAGGATACATGAGACTGTACGGAGTCAAGAGTCTTCAATTTCATATTATTCTGATTGATCATAGATTGGATAAGCTCCGGAGAAATTCCTTGTAATTCAAGCTCAGTGTCTGTATTGGATATAATCGGTGCTATATTTCCATTTTTAATCAACTGTGTATTTATACTGTAGGGATACCTAACAGATTTTATTTCTGGATTTATCCCTAAAGTACGTTGTGCAGGTTCTTTATATTGCTGCTGAGGTAAATAGCTCGAAGTACTTTGTAATCGTAGTGTTGCTCCAGAATTAACTTCTCTTCGTGCAAGTTGTGCATCATTAAATCTTCTTTCTTCAATATTTGCATATAAAGAATGTAATTCTTGGGGATTTATATATACGGGACCTAATTCTTGAGGATTTTGAAAGTACTGACTTTCAAGCTTAGGATTTACTTGTTGATTTAATGGTTTTTCATTGACGCGATTGAATTGTTGAGAGTTAATATATTCAGGATAAATATGTGGTTGTTCGAACCTTAGATTTGATTGAGCCTCTTCGGGATTAAGCCGGCCCACAAATCTAGCCTTTGTTTGACTTTCACGAAAATTATTGTAACCATTATTTAAAGGTCTGCCAATATTTCTCTGTGAATCAAATTGGCTAGATCCCTGATTTTGATATTGAGATTGTAGAACAGTATTTTGTAATTCAGAGAAATCTGAAATAACCAAAAATATTTAAGGTAGGTATTTTAGGATAAAAGAAACTTTTAGATAAATATTTGACTATTACAAAATGTGCCATATTGTTATATATATGTACGATCAGTTAGAATATAAATCAATCATTTTATAAAATCTAAATATTAAGACCCTTACTAACCTCCAGACCGAAAATATATCACAACACAAAGCACATTAAAAAATTTCATTTTAGTCCACCGTCAGAGCCTTTCGTCTGCTTCTGAAAGCAAAACAGAGAGGCCTGATATTATAAATTCGCGCAAAACAAACACAACTGGAAAAGCTGTACATACATCTATTGTTAGGTGAAGCACTTCATTACCTGAATTTTGAATGTTTGCCCAAACGTAAAACGAAATCAACATCGCGTCACATATGAATGATGCTTTGTATAGGAACAAGCTTAATTTATATAAGATTTTCTAGTAAATTGACACTAATAAGCAGTATTCAAGTATTTTTCGGTATTTTTCCATAGAAGAAAGTAGGTAACATAGAAAATCCATATTATTTAACATCTACGCAAATTATCTTTATATATTTATTTATAGGAGTAACATATGTACCAACCACATGCAACCCACATGCAAACGAATTGAAATCGAGTTAAACTCATTCAATTTTTAAAAAATAATAATCCATAAACCCATAAGTGGGATTAGAGTCTACAATCGTAGCGTTACAGTTACGCATTTGTGCCCCTGCGCCACGACGGTGTTAAGTATATTGTCAACTCATAATTTGAAGTCAGTCATAATGCAAGGGTACAAGTGTGCGACAGTAAACGCGATAAGTGGTAAGGTCGATTTCCACTCGAAAAATATTTTAATTAATATTTTAATTTCCTAGTTCTGACAACGAAGCAACGTCCGAATGCGCCACTCAATACGTATTGCCTTCAGAACTTAGCAGAAAATGGGAAACTGATGTGATTTAATAAGAACGGAGTGTCTTAATACTGGGTTCCTAGGTTACTATGCGTGAAATGTGGCATGAAGCCAAAAAATATATAATTAAACATGATAAAATACTTTATTTGCCAAAATAGTAACATGTCGGCATGCATTATTTGAACAGGAATATACCAGAGATTGTAAACAAATAATAATATTCAATATTATAACTATAAGTATGACAGTGACTTTTTTTTCATTTTCTCGTATCTTTTAAAGTAATTGCCATGAACTACATACATATATGACCAACCAACTTAACGTAATAAACAAATAGATGATTGGACACCTTGAACTACTTTGTTCTCGTAGAAATTTATTTTTCAGTTCAAAGTCGTTCATATGTTTTCCGATATCCCAAGGCTCGATATTATACATACAGAACTTATATATATATATATATAAATTGTCTTCATTACTTGGATGTTATTTTAAAATGTGATAAGTGATTTGGTTTTCATTTTTGGTTTTGATGCCATATGAGAAAGTATTTTCTTAGCATTTTGTATAGATCTAAAAATGGAAACAATTAATTAATAGCCTACTTATAGTCCATCTAAATTCTGTAAATGTCTACTTTAAAATTCTAACCTTTGGCTACGCGCATTAAGCTTCGCATATATTCGTATGTAGCTGCAACTTTTTTTTTATTTAAATTTAGTATAATAACGCCCACCCCTACTTAACAGAGGCTATATCTCTCACCAATATATATATGAGCTTATATATGAAAAGGATAGGACTTTCATATACCTTATATGTGTAAAATTGTAAAGAATAACATTTTCATGCATGAATTTCTTTTTGATCCAGCGAAGAAAATGAGATGAAACGTAATCAGTTTTGCGTATAAAGAGCTTCATAACCTGTGGCTAAGAATTTTCGAATTCTTTATTTTACAAGATTGTATTTAACACATTAACACTCAACACGTAGTTAATTAAGAATATTTAGTTCAAGAAATTTGCTTTAAAATAAGTGTTTTATAAAATTGGCTCATACTTTAGTTTTCAATATATAAACTACAATAGGTACAAATTCCAATATTTTGATACAATTAAGACAATATTACAGGATATATAATAATTTATTACTTTCGTTAATATACGAAATACGTTTTTCATTTAATTTCTTAGTAAGAGACATCTATTGTAAAATAACGAAGCATCTATGAAATATTTTTATCATTCTTACTATAAATAATGTAGTCATAAATTCACCTACCAGATGGAGCTAGAAAATATAAGGTAATATTTTATATGTTTATATTAATATAAAAACTGTGACATCTCACTGTAAGCAGTCAATCAGCATCCATCAGCATCACTAGGTAACAGAGATGACGTGTGTATGGATTATTAACATCTTGTTAACGCTGCTAGTTACTGTATCTTCAGGTAAGTAACTAAATATTATTACATGGAAAATTATATTATAAGAATTGATTTTGCGTTTATTTACTGCAATAATCAATTTTAATTTACTAGATTTTTTATTTCCTATTTTACCAGCTGTATGTTGTATTTAAAATAAAAATTTTTTTAAAATAACAATTTCCCAAAAAAATATAGAGCATTCGTTCAATACATTTAAGAGACAAGATTTTATTTATTACACTTAATAAGGTGCATAAAAGTCGTTATCTTTTAAATATATATATAAATAAATAAAAAAGATTTCTTGTTTATTTTATAAGCATATAGATATGATTTATATATATTTATCATTGGGTATGTTTAAGTTTATGTGTATGTAGAGGTACCTATACAAATACAATCAAGTAGTTGGGATATCCATAATCCAATACTGAATCCACACAAATCATCGTATTAAAATCCAGTTGGTAATATTCCGCTCTAAATGAACCGGTAAAATATATAGTTTTAAGGTACATATGTTACCTGTCAGGATAAGCCAGTCTCAAGATCTACACAATTGCATTACACTAATATATTCCACTAAGGGAATTTCTTTTTCCTTTTGAGTAGTGAGTAGTAGATTTGAACAGTTAAAATATGTATTATTTCTTCATAGAAGACCCAGTTTGCAGTTCTAACGAAATATTAGACAACTGTCCGTATAAATGCCCCTTCGATTATTGTCCGAAGAACCGACTGTCAGACCGCACTCCTTGTAAGGAACCGTTAGTCTGCCCGCCGCCGGCTTGCAAATGTGGATTCAATTACCGTCGCGCTGATAATGGAACCTGTATACCCACTACAGAGTGTCGTAAGTAATTTACATCACTATCACATAGTTTTGTTTTAAGTAGATATAAAAATATAATGGTGCGAATGTTTTCACCCGAATAGAAATCTTTTCTTATATTATTCTTATATTATATGTTTATAATATCATATAAATATATATTTTCTTATGTATTATCAAAAGAGTGCAAGTGGAAATGAAAATATTTGAACAAAAACTTGATTAATTAGTTACTACTTATTATTTTAAATTATAAAATATTTATGTATGCTTATCACAATTATAATTTGAGTTAACTAAACACATTTAAAATAATTTTATATATATTCACAAGCTTATGTTTAATTTCAGCTTCGTTCGAATGCCCTGAAAATGAAGTATTTAATCCGTGTCCATCTTATTGCCCATCAGACGAGTGCAGTGACGCCCCACTCAAGGGCATTTGTCCCTTTCTACTACTGTTCGTAGTAAATTGTAGTCCTCGCTGTAAATGTGTTGAAAATTTCTATAGAAATGACGGAATTTGTATACCAGTTGAGGATTGTCGTAAGTAACGTAATACATATATTTCCGAACAAACTTTTTGTATATTACATAATATATATTGAACAGTCCTCCTTAGACACTTAAGAGTGTTCCTATCATGTGTCATAGACAACCCTCAGTTATTTCCATTCTTTCGGCCATGGAGACAAAGCCGCAGTTAAAAGCTAGTTTTGACAAATAAAGACTATTTTCTTTTATTTTTCAGCTCAAAGTTGAAGGGCAGACAGAAACTACAGTACAGCCGTTAAAATGGAGAAATTGAATCTATCTCACATTTTATGGATATATAAAAATAAATAATAATTTTAAAAAAGTTAATTATAGCATACAAGTGAAATTTTCGTCAATAGATTCACTATTCTATATATATTATATTCTGTATTTTCTAGACTAGCGTACTTATACTAGTAAGTACTTATAGATGAGAATGTTATATGTATATAATATGTATACTGTACAGTCTTATTTCACGCGATTAATAAAATAATACAAAAAATATATATTTTCGCATGTTGTATTTTATTTTTGTAAAATTAAAATATATTTTTTTATAAAACAAATGTTTTCACAGAAACAAAATTAGTACAGGCGAAGCCGATAGATACTTATAACTAATAAGTACCGACTTTAATGGTAATGGTACGATGATGGTACACGGACAGGAGGCGAAACCTCTTCCTAGATTCGTCTGAACATACGAGGGGGTACCCAAAAAAAACCGGAATTTGTTTATAAAAACCACACATTTATTTTTTTACAAAACAACTTTTACACCTTCAATGTATTGCCCTTCTAAAGCTATGCACTTGTCCAACCTATGTTCCCATTGTTGGAAGCACCTTTCAAACTCCTCTGTCTGGATGGCTGCTAGCTCCGCCCTCGTTTTTTCCTTCACCTCTTCTACGTCATTAAAACGATGTCCTTTCATGTCCCTCTTCATACGTGGGAACAAAAAAAAGTGACACGGAGCAAGGTCAGGTGAGTAGGGGGCGTGGGGTAAGGTAGTCATGCCATTTTTACGTAACAGTGTGCGACAAAAAAGGCCCGATTTGTGGAAGACAGAGGACTGGTTTTTTCACCACGACAATGCCCCTGCACACGCGGCACTTTCGGTACGTCATTTCTTGGCTATTATAGGTATTTGAACAATGACTCAAACTGTTCTCAAAGCGCATATGGGTTCCGTAACTTACGAGTATATCAAATTAGTTGTTATATATTTACATTTATTTATAGAACTATTTAATCTTCTTTACTACAATTATTCAATTACAAGTACAGCCATTTTTCATCACAAAATATTTCATTCTAATACTCTATTAGGTGTGACGCTAATGCGATGATTGTGTTGAATGATGATGAATCCTCGTTTAGGGAATGATTACTTTTTTTTTATTTCCCCCTTCCAGTAAACTAATAGTTTTTTATTTACTTCATCAAATAAGTATTAACTAAAAACATATTTTTCTTATATTATCACGAAACAAAAGAAACCAGTACGTCTGCTTTCTTTTTTCATTTTCATAATCGAATAATAGATAAAATGTAAACATATTATTCATTAAAAACATGTTTTAATACAAAATGTCTGTTGTCCGTATCGTAAATGACATTGAACTCTATTTACAAAAGAAGTTGTATCGCTATATATATATAAAAAAAAAACAATATTAAATATATAGCATTATATTTTGCAAGTGGCTGTGGATAGACGTGAAGATGGCGTGTTTTACTTTACTGTTCACCATAGTGTTTCTTCTAGGCTCTGCTGCAGGTAATATTCAAGACATCAATAATACCTCTACCCACATGACACTGCCTGGTAGAGTAGGGCCGTATTTTACAGTTCTCAATCATTTTTATTTTCCCGTTTTGACAACATGAATTATTTAAATTTTATCTTTTCTGATATATGCGGTAGACGTGTGAAGATAAGAAAACATTTAAAACATATTGTTTGTATGTGCATTAATGGATGCAGGAGTCATGGATTCATATTTCACGGTTGTTTTTTTTTATATTTAAAGTTAATGGTAATTCGATTAAAAACTAATTGGCCTAAGTGTGGCGTTTGCCTTTAATTTGTAAGCAGATTATTTTATTGCTTTTTGTGATAATATTAACTTTATTACAATATCAAATTGTGGTCACGAAATTGCATCTATGATATCATGAAACACTAATTGAGTAAATACATTAGACTACTACGAGTATATAACAGCAATGACTAACTCATTATGGAAAAATGTTAATTGCCCATATTAACAAAATATTGTACCTCACCTATATGTACTTATATAAATTATTTAAAGAAAATCGATTTGTAATAAAAATAAATCCCTTTCATTCATTCACCAGCCGACGACGATGTTTGCGGTCCCAATGCTTCACTGAAGGACGGCATAGACTGTAAATCGGATTGCTGCCCGGAACCAGAAGGTCAGAATTCTTGCCCTGACCCTTGCGCTACTGCCTGCAGATGTGACTTGATGTATCGTCGAGCCTCCAACGGAACTTGTATACCTGCTAGAGAATGTCGTAAGTTATAGAATACTATGATTTTTTATTTTGTACTTTATAGATATACCCACTACACTATAGATTAAAATAATTGCCACCATCATGAAAAGTTTCTAAGTGATAAATTTATTTGAAGATTCTTATCATAATCAGGATATCATTAATATCAACAACACAGGCGTTTAATCCGTTACTCACATTTTAGCAGATAGAGAGTAACGTTGGGTTTGGCTAAACAGCTGCTGCAGTTTTTTTAATATCACACATTATGCAAGCGACTGGGAACCTGCTGTCCTCATTAATGCATAATCATAAGTCTTTTCTACTTTCCGCCACATTCTGGAGGCATTGTGTGTTGTTGCGGTGGAACGCAAGGCTACTCTTTGGCTCGTCACCAGAGTGACGAAATTAAATATTCAATAAATTAACTTTTTTTTTTCGAGTGGGAATCGAATCCGTCAAATATGAATCAGTCAGTTTCTATTTGCTTGCAAAAAAAACGCCTTTTTTAACGATTAAAAAAAATAATGTACAAAAAAAGGATTATTTAGACTTAGTTATATAACAAATTTTATTTATTACATATGTTCATATCACCTCACCCTCACACCCGCTTCTTCGATGCCCTCGCAGCGTCCTTCTATATTCCCGACGACCCAATTACAGTCGCAAACATCCAATACATAGGCAGGATCTACTCCTCAGTCCACGACACACTCTTCGCCGCCGTTAGACGCGGCGAGGCCAATCCTATATGCCGACACTTCCACTCCTCGGCGTGACAGTGCCCAACGGTCGAACTCCCCTCCCCGATCAACGAACGCAGAGCATTCCCCTGCGATCGTCAACCCTTCACGAGCGTCCCACAAAGCCCGTACTTTTTCTTTCTCCCCGCCTGGTGACGGTGTCAATACCATTCCAGGTCAACAGCAATAAAGGCCATCCGAAAAAAAAGCATGTTCATATTTTTCGGTCAAATTTTCCTGTTAAAAACATTGCCTATTGTCATTATTGAGTAATTTTTTTTTTATTTGACATTTTATATTCAACAGCTCCAATACCGTGTCCGGAAAATGAAGTATTCGAGTCCTGCCCAGTTTGTACAGAATCATGTGATAATGCAAACCCCGAGGGAAGAAGATGTCCCAAAATTGGAAACATATTATATACCGTGATATGCGACCCAAAGTGTCGTTGTAAAGATAATTATTGGAGGAATAGCGACGGTGAATGCGTTCCTTATGAAGAATGCTGTAAGTACAGATATGTATGATATATATGTAGTTATGGTCTAAGATCCCAGTGCATAAATCGACAGGTATCTATTTTTTTATATGAAACATTTAAAATTGATACATGATAGAAGAATAGATTAAATCAGGGTTACCTAGAAGAATTACTAAAAAAGCACATGAGTGCAAATTAATAACATTAAGTGATTAGTATTTGTAGATTAGTATTTAAACCAGGCAACCCTGGAGTTGCGGTAGACTGAGAGGTGGCAACCATTGTTTTTTCAATTTCTTATGCAATTTTCTTTCAATTGGATTAAATTCAATAAAAATCATATGAGTTCAATTTTTATTATTTTTCTAGGCAACCCTGGTGTAATTTATTCTACTATGATGTATAATTCTTAAAAATAAGTTTCATTAAAAAGAAAACAGATACTTGCAGATTTATGCACTGGGATTTCGACCTGTTACAGAAGTTGTCAAACCTAAATTTGTGGACTCACTTTGTATCGAACGAATTACAAGTATATATAGAAGTCCATTTTCCTCCAATTTTCGAGACATTACAGATTAGTAATGGAGTTCAATGCCGCGACTTGTCTTGTAACCAGTGCAATAAAAGCAAATCGTTCCCCCGAGTGTGAATCGAATCTGAGACGTCACCTTAGCACTTTTTAGCCGTGTGGTCCCGGCTTAGAATAGGATCACCCTGGTACTGTCGGTGTCGTAAGAGTCGATTAAAGTACGTGTGGTAGAGTCACGTCGCCAGTAATGGCAACACGCATGGGCAGACTCGACCGAATGAATACCACCCCCGGCATTTAAAACCGGCGTGAAGTAGTGGCCCTTGCCACTGCGTTTCGCATTAGGTAATGCCGGGCCCCGGCGCCCAACATCCTCCACCTTAAAGGCCGGCAACGTACCTGTAGCTCCTCTGGTGTTGCATGGGGTCGTGGGCAGCGGTGATCACTTACCATCAGGTGACCCGAACGCTCGTTTGCCTTGTCCTCTCCAATAAAATAAAAAAAAAGAAAGTCAAACGCTGTGTTTCTCTGCTCTAGTCTTAATATGTATGTTGTGTTGCGTTGCGTTGCGTTGCCTTGCGTTGCGTTGTGTTTGTTTCTTATATAACTATAAGAACTAAATAACTGTCTTTAAAATCATATTTTCAATTTTTATCATAAAATAACAATTTTATATTTGCTACAAATGTAGCACTTATAAATATAAAATTACTTCTTAACACTGAGTTCAGTGTAAAAAATAATTATTCACCTGTTTATACAAGTGTTCGAGCTAACTGACTTGTAGAGGTCGCGCCATCGTGCAAATAGTACTGACGGCACTCGATGGTTTTTTTTAAATTATTTTCCAGATCTAAGAGATAGTAATTAACTAATACTAGGCTCATTTTACTCAACTTTTACTATTCTACTGCAATTAAGAATGAAAATTGCCAAATTCTGAACGCCATCCACTAAATAAATATTATAGTCCTGTTTCTTCTTCAGTCCAAGATGATGGTGGCTGCTGAAACAGTGGAACTGCTTCTCCTAAAAGCTCTTCGGACTGCTAACAATATAATATTGTCTACTATAAAATATTAACAGACAATTGAATGTAATATACAATAAATATTTTTGGTTTCTTTTCTTGCATGTTTTCTTTTAGGTTTATCCTTTTTCTCAAAATACAAATGCAAAAACATCTAAAAGGCACAATAAATATTTTAAAAATAAATTAATTGTATATTAACTATTTGAGTTCTTATTTACATTTTTCATTATTAACGTTCTTAAGTGAATCTTAAGGTTGATTTCTCATTATGTACCTTCATATTGACTGAGAATATCTCAAAACCGATATCCATTACAAAAAAAAATCTTTATCTATAAATCTCGCTAGTAATTAATTGATTGATTCATTTACTACCGAATACATTTATAAAAAAATATTTCAATTTTGTCTTTACTTTGAGGCCAGTCGTGGTGCAGGGGTACAAGCAAGCGTGCGACTATAACGGGACAAGTGGAAGATTCAACTCCCGATCGGAGGAATTAAATATGTAATGTTTTTATTTGCTCGCTCTGTGAATGAAACAAAGCGCGGCGTTAAATTACGGCAACCAACAAGCAATGGTTATAGTAGATGTTAGGCGGGAAGGAAACACGTGCGTCTCTTGAACCTATCGTGCTATGAACTGGATACAGCGTAACGGATGGATACAGCGGACTATTGCATCTTTATTCCTGTATTTGAAATTTTTGAAATCTTTGAAGGCTTTCAAGTCTTCTCATCTATTTACTTTCACTCCAGTGCCGCTTTGTTTCACTCTTCGCAGACAGTTATTAGAATATAAATTAAATACCCAGGCGGGTGGTCTGTGTCAACCCCAGAATAGTCTGGTGCCTACCTCAGATATATAAAGTAATCCGTCATAAAAAATCCGGCCTTTTTTTATTGAAATCGTGTTATTAACGTAATATCTTTTTATTTATTTTTAACATTATTAATGTGAAAAAAATATATATTGTAGGCACTATAAATAAATGGAAATAATTTTTAATTAGAATGTTATATAGATTGAGATGATATTTTTTGTTCTTCATGCTGTTTCCTACGAATAGCAGGGGAAACTTGGGAACATAGTGTTACAATAATCCGTTCCCATTAAGACACTTCCGTTCCCCACCTTGCGAGTTTTCGAATTATGGAGGCATTGTATGTTGGTTGGCCTTGGCGGAACCAGTTGGCGCTTTACCTCAACGGGCAGAGTAAGAGAAGTAAATATTAAATGAAAATAATAAATTATAGCAATAATATACTAAATGATCCGAAAATATATTCGCTATAATAATATAAGTATGATAAAGAATTATGTATTACATATATATTATGGGAATATAAAACAAAATAAAAACATTATTTTTGAATACAAAGTCGTGATGTATTTTTTTAACCTAGAATTTTTTTTATTTGTTTACAATTTTGTCACGAAGAGAACATTAAATTGTAATAAATATTAGACATAATTACATTGGCAGCATTTCTTGACAAAGTAAATTTTATTTAATATTTGTATTTATTTATGCTCCACAAGCCCCTCTCTCTATCTTTTAGTGACTGTTCCTTTAATAATATCACTAAGTTATCATACTCTACTTATATACTCGTATACGAAAGAGTTCGATAATATTTTTTTACTGAAATTATACACATTATTTGCTATTTAATTATGGGTAACAATGAATAGATATATTCGTCACAAGTCAAACGTTTAGGCCGATCGTGACTCTTTATCGCTTGTACACTTGACTCAGGTGGTATGGGACGATGAGTCATGCTTTTTCGTCAAAAATAATAAACTCAAAACCGAATTTATTTAAATATCATAAGATGAAAGCTATTTCATCTTATTTACAACACCTTCTCCTCTATCTTTCAGTAAAAGTTGCTTAAAAATCTTTTCAGCTGCTCTGAACATTAGCCCGTACAAACAGAAAATGTCGATATTAATATATTGATAGAAAGACAATTAAAATTGTTTGTTTGTTTTTTAAATTTAAAGAAAAGAACAATTATTTTAAAATCACAGACAGATATTTCAGTTTTATTTATAGTAGATGTTGTAACAGTATGTCATTTGGATATAAATTGTTAAATAACAAATAAAATTACAAAAATAATAATAACAAAATATTGGTATAAATAACTACATTACATGTTATAATACTTTTAGTATCATCTCATATATAGCAGGCATGATCTTTTAGGATCGAATTTCTAATTCTCTTCTTGTTCAAAAAATGAAGTATGTAACTTCTTATTTAGAATAAAATGAATTGACTTTGATTTATAAATGCAATGTATGCGCAGGAGCGACCCATACTGTGGATCAAATTGATCTTTGACCAAACTGTTTATGCAAACTGTTATAGCATTACATTAACTATGTAGTGGCTCGCCGTACGTTAGCTATAGTTGTATTGCGTTGGCCGCAGGCCCCTCTTCCCCACTGGGCACTATGGGCACGTGCCCAGGGCCCCTCGATCGACTGGGGCCCCCAAGTTCCTGCCAGATTACCAAATGATAACCGATATTTAGGTATCCTATTTTTTTATAGTTAGTAACTAGATAAAAATAAATTTAAAACCTTGTTTGTCTAATTTCTCTATCTATTATAACTAAATAGAGTTTTCTCAAGGTCATAGGGGCCCCATGATCTTAATGTGCTCAGGGCCTCAAACAGTTTAAAGATGGCACTGGTTGGCCGTTGAAATATTTTATATTATATCACTTCTACGTCAATGCAACGTTGTCGAGTTCCCAGCTATCTAAATAAACTTCTGATAACAATATATTATTAAGGCGATACCTTCTGACAGCATAATATAAAATTCTTACTGTTACATCTGAATCTGTAAAAGATTTTGGATTGTTCACGATCACAAGATTGATGTTAGAATACAAAGGTAATTGCAAACTAAAATTTATTATCACATTTTTATGTAATATTTATTTTCAATGGTCACCCTATTGTATCACGATTGTAAAAACACGCTACACGATTATTAGCTTATATACACGTATATATATACAGCAATAGAAGCATATATATTTCATATACAGAGCGTTATAAATTTAACATAATGGCAAATACTTATAGTTTTTGTGTTAATCGTATTTATGTTTACTTATTTTTCTTATACACAGGTAAGATTTTCATATTATTTTCCTTTTTTGTTTTTTAGATTAGATCCTTATAAGATCACTTTGTTGTCTGTCTGTCCATCTAGTTCTATGTCTAGTCTTGTCTAATGTCTGGTTTTTAATTTAGGTATAATCTTATATAAATATGTATTTTTTAATTAATAAATATAACAACAGTTATTATAATAGCAACTGACAAAGTAATATATGTTTATAAGAATTGTCCTTTTAACTGTTATTAATAAACTCTAGCATCATTGAAATATTGAAATATATTTTCGAATTTTATTATACTTTAACTATATCTACAGCTCTACACACAATACATTATAAGTATTGGGTATATTGTTTCAGCGTCCGCGCTAGCATGTCCCCAAAATGAAGTGGAAGTGACATGCCCCACGTCATGTCCGTCCGACGACTGCCCCACAGGACCGAAGCAAACGCAGAACTGCCCCAAGTTTAAATCCGATATATGCCGTGCCTCAGCTTGCAAATGTGGATTTAACTATAGTCGTGCTAAAAATGGCACGTGTATTCCAACTAGAGAGTGTCGTAAGTATTTGTACAAATTTAAAAATATAGAGGCCATCATGGCACTGCGGCACAAGCTTGCGACTGCAAATACGACGGCTACGGGTTTGGTTTCTACTCGTAAAATATTTAATATTTACTAAAATCCATACAAATCCTTAAAAAGGGTAGAATTACTGGGCCATGGGCCAGGGGCCAAGTGACAACACGTGAAGATAAATTTTTAAAGCTTACTAAGGCTTAAACTGTATTGTTACTGTACTGTACTGTAGCTTTCATACAAAATAAAGTAAATCGAACCAGTAGATCCAGATAGACAGCTTTATTATATTAGTATAAATATATAGATTTCTAGATAAGAGTTTGCTACATGCGTGCACGTACTCACGGTTTTTAGATACAATATGTGCATAATATATATAATTTTGCTACGTGTCAATTCACGGGGTGAATTATTTTTTCTTTTTTTATCATTTTTTCTTTACAATTAGTAATGTTCCAAAAAAAATCCTTCCTTCCTCTGCCTACCCTGCTGTACAGCGTGAAGCGAATTTAATTTTTGTTTTCTAGCTCCATTTCAATGCCAGAATGCAAATGAAGTTTACAACCCCTGCCCACCTGCCTGCCCTACGGATGACTGCAGTCAAGCCACCCCTACTGGGAAATGTCCTATAATAGGCCGCATCGGCATAGTAGTACCTTGCAAGCCAGACTGTCGATGCAAAAAGAACTATTGGAGAAAGAATGGTATTTGTGTCCCATATGCTAGATGCGCTACAGGAAATAACAAAAACGCTTCGAGTACTGCCAGTAAGTGAACATAAATAAATGTTAAGAGAAATTCAGATGAACTTAGTCAATATTATTTATAGATGTTGATGTTAACAGAAAATGTGGGTTCAAATCATATTTTTATATTCTTATTAAACGAACAATAAATAAGCTTAGAAGCATTGTATGCTAATAATATGATAGAGTATTACTGCTCTATCATTTTATTAGCATAGTATTGAACTTTTAAAGGCCGGCAACGCACCTGTAGCTCCTCTGGTGTTGCACGGGGTCGTGGGCGGCGGTGATCACTTACCATCAGGTGACACGAACGCTAGTTTGCCCGGTCCTTTCCCATAAAAAAAATATATACATAGATTTTTTAAATACTATAATTTTAAATTTACCCAACAATTAAGACACATAAATTATATTATTTGGTACCTAATATTTTTTTTATTTATTTTTAATTTTTGAAATTTATAAAACATAAAAATATATATCTTAATATTATTCTGTTGCATTATCAAAAGTATCGCACCAGCCAGACAGCTTATGGTTAGTCGTTTTATAAGATATTATTTATAAAAATACACGTAGGTACAACGCAAGGCAAATTTCCGTACTTTTATAAAATGTAAAAAAAAAATAACATAATTCATAGATGACTGACATTATATCTAAAAATCGGAATTTCTTTTACTCACTGACTCCTATATCGATCTATAAAATTACTAGTTACAGTTACAAACAGAAACGAGTTTCCTCATAGATAAAAATCGGTCGGACTCGGGGATTCCCAACGTGTGATCATAATATTATAAAAACAATAAAAAATTAACAATAGTCATAATGTAACAGTTTAAAAATTTATAACTTGTTCAAAAAATAAACAACGGAAAACCTATATGAGTAGTAGATCGTGTTTGATGATTAATTCTATTATTGGTCGAACATGTTAATGGTATGAAATCTATTGCCTGAAAGTACCTAAATGTAGTATGTGGTGGAACATATTAATTTTTTTTTTAACTTTTATTGTCGGCCTCCTCCGTTTGCTCAAATGAAAATTAGTGGTAACTCTCCTGTAGAGTGCGCAGGTAAAGTGAGTGTCATTGAATCGTTTAACGTTGTTGCAATAGAATATAGCTTATAATCTTTTTCAATAAATGGACTATCTGACACAAAAAGTTATATTTAATTCAAGCGCTTGAATGAAAACTAACGCGTTCAATCATATGTTTGTAATATTGTTTTTAACATTTTTAACGTGTTATTCCACACTTAGTAAAGAAAAATAATGAACGTAGGACTCCACTCCTGGTCGGTTTCCAGGAGGCACGGGTTCGAGTACCGCTGCGTTCAAATTTTTATTCGTTTTCTAAATAAGTATTTATAGTATTATATAAATTGCGCGGATGGAAGAATATGAAATTACGTACGCTTATAGTTTATATCTGGGAATAACGCTAATATTTTTCAATAATAATTTTATAAAGTATATAAAATCAATAAATAAAACATTACACACTACGATACATTTGACAATATTTACAATTTTATATTTATAAAATGGCGTACACGTTGCTATGGCAAGGCCAACGCGTATTATTATACGCGTCAATTGGTTCTCTAGTTTTAATAATAAATCTATATACACCTAATAAATTTTTTTAAATATTTGTGTTCCACTAACAACCACACAAGCGAGAATAAATTTCGATAATATCATAACTATTATAAAATGATAATAACAATCGATCATAATGCGTGTATAATTACAAAAACGTGTAGAGTAAAGTCCCGATTCCCCTTCTATAACTCGAATAATATAAATATAAGCTCGAAACAAATGTATTCAGAACTGGTTAAGTTTTACATCAATAAACATGAAGACATTATTCATTTTATATTTTTCCTCATGTGTTTTTTTGTGTTTGTGTCAATGTCATGAGTCTGGTAAGAAATGTGTACTTGGAAGTAATATTTAGATAATATAATGTTTCACATTGTACCACATCTTGATGTAGTGGAGGTGTCAAAGGGATTTCGTGATGGTTGTGGGTTCCATTGATAGAATTATCATATTTAAATTACTTTTATTTCATAGGATTGTTAATGTAGACACTGAAATTTAAATAAACATAAAGTTAAAATATAAATGCCATTTGATTTAAACAGTAAGAAACATTGACCTTCATATATAAAACTGACCAATAGCTGAGCATGTCTTCTAGAATAAATCAACACTGTCTGTTAGATTAAATTTCAATAATATTTTATGAAATAAAAATAATTATGAAACTCATTCTCATTTATCATGTCCTCTCTTTATTGTTTTTTTTTTATTAACTTAAACTATTGAATAAATTGTGAAATAACTTTTATTAATTTACAAATTTTTTGAATTTATCAACTTAAATAATAAATTAATTTATAAATTTATAGTAAAAATATATCATATTTTCTAAAATATTTGACACTCCTAAGCCTAAATTATTATCACATATCAATACTCTTAATATTATAATACTTTTTGTCTTCATCACTCACTTTATTTGGAGCTCCTGACAGTGGATCTTTGCCTTCATGTGTTTTAGGAAAAGCCATAACATCCCTAATAGATTCAGCTTCACATATTATAGCCATCAATCTGTCAATACCAAGAGCAATCCCCGCATGTGGTGGGCAACCACTCTTCAAAGCATTTATAAAATGTGCTAATTTACTGGAGTCTATGTTTAACATTTTAAGAATTCGCTCCTGTAATTCTGAATTGTGTATTCTAACAGAACCACCACCTATTTCATTGCCGTTTAAGACAATATCATATGCAAGCGATCGGACACTCAGTGGGTCTTTATCAAGTAAATGCATATCATCAGGATGTGGAGCAGTAAATGGATGGTGGCATGTCTCTAAGCCATCCTCTCCTAGATTAAATAATGGAAAATCAACAACCCATAAAGGCTCTAAACTCTTTTTAATATGTAATAATTCTTTCAATTCTAATAATGGAGCTAACATTTCTCTTATATCTCCTAAACATAAGCATGCATTCTGTTTGTTACCTACTGCAATAATAATATCATTTTGTTCACTGGTAATATGTTTTATTTGTTGTGCTAAATCAGTTCCAAATTCTTTACATATCATTTCATTAAGCACCAATTTTATATTATACTTTTTTCTAAGAGTGTTAATTTTTTCTTTATACTTAGCTGTGAGCTTTCCTAATTTACTAGGATAAGGTAATGCAAAAACTCCACATTGGGATTCTATTTCTGGAAATAAATTACTAATATTTTTCAATTTCAATTCATATGTCACATTTGGTTTATCTGAACCATAGTTTTCTAATGCATCTTTATAGGACATTCGTTTGAAAGTTATATCTTTGGGTATATCTTTTATAGTTTCTTTAAATAAATTTTCAATCATATTAAGAACTCCATCTAAGTTTGTAAATGATAATTCTATATCAAGCTGCGTAAATTCTGGCTGTCTGTCTGGTCTCGTACTCTCATCTCTATAGCATCTGGCTACTTGAAAATACCTATCTACTCCACCAGCCATAAGCATTTGTTTGAACTGTTGAGGGCTTTGCACTAATGAATAAAATAATCCTGAATAATGCGTAGGAACAATAAACTCTCTAGCCCCACCAGGTGTTCGGCAAAATAGTGTTGGAGTTTCTACTTCCACAAAATTATGTTTTTCCACAAGATACCTTCTCATGTTATGTAAACATAAGGATCTTTGTCTCAAGTTTTTTTGCATTTCTGGAAACCTTAAATCTATGTACCGGTACTGCATCCTCAGATGTTCTTTAGGTTTTTGATATGTTCTTAAATTGAATGGCAAATTTTTTACATTGTTTAATATTTCCAAACTTTCAATTGTTACTTCTATTTCTCCTGTTTTCATTTCTGGATTATTCATATTCTTAGGTCTTGCTAGTACTTTACCTCTAATTTTAACAATTGTTTCTAAGGGCAATTCATTGAAATTTGCATTTATGTCATTAACAATACATTGCGTAAGGCCATACGAGTCCCTAAGTAGTATAAACTTCGATAATCGCACATACTGCACCCAACCGCATAGAGTTACTCTTTGACCTACATGTTCTGGTCGCAGTTCGCCACAAGTGTGACTTCTAAAAGTAAAGGAATTAACTTGACACAAATCCGAAGACTCAGTAAAATTCTTCTTTATATTTTCTTGTAGGTTAATATTTGATGCAAAGCAGGAGTTTTGTGAATTATTTAATTTAGAAACAAGTTGTAACCTTCTGATTTGACAACCATGTATCACACTGTTTTCAAAAGTTGTAGCAGTCAACATGTGTATACCACGAAAAATGTTTCTTCTCCACATTATTAAGTATATAATTATCATCAAACAGATCGCTTCAGTTTTTTAATTTCGTAAAAGATAATCTAAATAAATACATTACTACTAAACTATACAAAACAGCGAATTCTGTGACAATATACACGTAAAGTAATCAATCAATTACAATGACAAATGTCATTTGAACTTGACAGTTCTAATACTTTTTTTCAATACTCAGTATTCGTTTAAAAATTAACAATGACCAGATGTCTTTATAATAAATATAAATAATATGATACTGTATATAATTTACTATAGGTAAAAAAGTGAAATACTATAAAAGTAGAGTTAAAGTAAAATTGTATATCGGACATTCTTATCCATTTTAGTTTTAGAATGCTTGAAACGTAATGAATCATTGCAATGCGTAAAAGATTGCCCTCCGGAAAGGACTTGTATGAATAAAGATATAAAATTTAATTGTTTACAAAACAACAAAAGATGTCAAATGAAATGCATTTGCAATCCAAACTTTTATAGAAATATTATTGGAGAGTGTGTCCCTGCTGAAGTGTGTGGTAAGCAAATTTTCAACTGAAAATAATATTAAAACAACATTATATAAATAATATACGACACGTAAAATTTTAGATAGATGTCCCGGGCCCAATGAATACTTTAGCTGTGGTGGTGCTTGTGATAATGTATGCGCAGACATACATATACAAAATCAAACTAATTGTCCCATTGTAAATATAAAATGTAACGATATGTGTTACTGTAGAAGCGACTATGCAAGAAATGAAAAAAATATTTGCGAACCAATAGGAAAATGTTAAATGTTAGTACTTATTAACATTTTAAATAGATCATATATTTATATATAAATTTTATTTTATTTTTTAACTTACTTTATAATAAAACGGTAATATGTTGTTAATTTCTTTCAGTCTCTAGTGGACATGCGACTTCTACATTCACGTATACCGATACAGGTTAACGAATTTTTTGATAACTGTCACCGTTGCTCATTAAAAATTTTAAAATATAAAAAAATATATAAGAATTTTTCTTATTTATCAATTCATATTTCAGATTCCAAGGGGGGTAAAGCTTATGCGCACGCAAGCTCATATCAAAAGTGAAATGACATCATATTAGCTTAACTGTCTTATTGTTTATTTAGGATTTTGTTTACTACCTTAAAAGCCAATACTATCGGTTTTGGAACGTACCGGATTTACCGATTTTACTTCCCAAGTTTCTATAAATTACGTTAATACGTTTAAGAAAATTACTAAAGCTTAAATACGTTCACGAAAATATGGTATTGACGATCACTAGTTATGTATATTTTTTGAAATGTAATAAAGTCCTGTCGTAATAAAGTATCATCATAAGTCTCTTATTTGTATCCAGTCACATAACCTTTTTACTTCTATAATTTTTTTATAGGGCTACTATTTATATTTTACAGAATATTACCGACTAGACTATTACTAGATAAAACCTACCGACGAATTGTCTAATTTTGAGAGTTGAAGCAACAAATAAAAAAATATTTCCAGGTTTGGCAGAATGCGGAACTAACGAAATACATCAAAGATGCAAAAAATCCTGCCCCCCAGACACCTGCATTTCACTTGTAGCCAAATTCAAATGCGACAGTAAAGCCTTATGCACACCTGGCTGCACTTGTAAATCTGGTTTCCTAAGAAATAGCTCAAATAGCCCTTGCATTCCTATTCGCGAATGTCCTGAATTGGCAAACTCACCAGATTTCAATTAATAATAGTTAATAAATAAAAGAAATATTGTTTATGTAATATTTATTGTTCCAATAAGTTCATTAATATGTAAATATGATAATCAAATTAAATTAACTACAAAAATAATTGTTTTGTTATCTTCCCAACTAAGTCATATATAATTTATTTCTTTAATTTA
>JBAIZZ010000220.1:945739-1014253 GCA_037355905.1 Heliconius aoede
GTCTTCGGTATGTTTCCAAGGAACAAGCGACAGTTATCTACCGATTTACAAACTCCGATACATCGTCCGGGACGAATCTCGTAGTTATTGAGCATCTTCATCGCCGCCGCCGCTTCAACTTTCGTGGCGTAGATGACGAAAGCATACCCGCGGTTGGACCCCGAAAAGTCCATCATAAGTCGCAACTCGTATATTTTACCAGCTCTCGAAAATAGAGGAACCAGTTCGTCTTCGAAGATTTCTCTGGGCAGTTTTCCTATGAATATCTCGCAGCCTCTCGGTGGCGGAGGACCGACCCATTTTGGCGGCGGCCCGAACTTCCTCTGTCCGTTTTCCTGGGCTATGGGGTACCCTGTCTGCTGCATCAGCTCCTGCAACTTAAACATCATCTGATCACTTTGCTCAACCATTTTAAAAATAATCACAATCAAAACAATCAAACGTTCAGTGCAAATAATGCGACGAAACTGGCGCGGCGTCTCAAAGCAACAAATACCTTTATATTTGCCGACAAAGTACCGGCGGCTGTGACGTCAAAATATTTAAAAGTATTTTAATTATTAATCCTTTGTAAATGCTTAAAGTAATATTTTTTATTATTTGTTATATATTTTTTATACAAATAATAAGTATTAATGAAGCTATCGATGTTAAAAAACGTTGTGTTTTAAGATTATTTTAAAATCGGAAGAAACTAAATAATCATAAGAGATTGTCATCGGAAAGATCGTTTTAATATTAATTTTAATTTCATTTCTTCATATTATAAATACTACATAATAAAATACATAATAAATAATTTTAAATAATTATTTTAGTAATACATATTACATTTTACGTAATTTTTTTCATTGTACGGAATCACTTGAATCTAATGCCTATTATTTAATTATCCAACTAGAACACTTTTATATTTAATCATTGTTTTAAGATAGTATATTATGATTCATAAATATTGTAAAATATTTTAAACTCCATGTAATATGCTTCAGTTTTAGTATTATTTTTATTTAAAGAAAATACACAGTACAAATATGTTCAGCAAAAAATTAAATCGACGCTGAGTACTTGTCGTCAATAGGTGGCGTTGATGGATACGCAACCAATTTGCTTGTTTTTTTTTTGTAATTGCTTGCAATTATACAACAATAAACTTTGCAGAAGGCATCAAATAAATGTATTTTATGGCTCAATTCATTTTTTGAAATGCAAACTTTTCATCATAGACATAATGGCTGTTTTATAGTGTAAGTACATTTATTTAATTTTTGAACTAGTTATTATTGAATGCATTTCACCTTTTTACAAAATATTTAACGCTGGATAGCGTAATACAACGCCACACTTTATATAAACAAATGGAGACATTTTTATTATGATTTATGATCCCTGATGAAAATCCTGTGAAATTTGAAGTCACATCCATTGTTTATTGTTAACCATTAAACTTCTATGTTTATTATTTATAAAAACTTTAAATAACATGAAATCCTAAGCAAATTTCATTGTTTTAAAGTAAAAAGATTAAGGAAATGGGAAATAAGGACAAGATCCAAATAAAAAGCAAAAATCAATTTCTACTATTTATTCATCACAGTTATTGTAAAATATACAGTTAACTAGTATGTAGATATAACAATAAGATTATATTACAAATAGATAGGTAACATTTATTAATTAAAATTGAAACGTCAAACAATTTGGGATATGAACCCACACCATATATAAACACAGTTCTAGTTCATATATGCGCAAGAGAGTGTCTTGGACGCCGCTCCGGTTGCTTTGTGACGCCGCACATCAGTGTCGTGCGCCATTGTAGGCGCCAGATTTGTGAAAGATTTGTGAAAGATTATATAAAGCCAGATTTGTGAAAGATTATATAAAGCCAGATTTGTGAAAGATTATATAAAGCCGCACGGTCGTTTTAGTGTCGGTCGGCGCCTCCTTCCTGGGCAGCAGATAGTTCTCGATCGATCGAACCGCCCATGACCTTAACTGTGGCCTCGACGGCGACCGGTTTCGACTCCGCGCACTCTGTGCCCCAGGGACGGAGTATGCCACTGCTCTGGATGCCGGAGGCCGCTGCCGACGCCGAGCCGGCAGCAGTATCCACACCCGCAGCTAACATCGTGAAGACACCGCAGCCTCTGCCAGGGACATCTCCTGTCCACTCCGCTTACCCTCAGGCCCACCGCGCTTGGAGATGGATCTGTTGGAGATGAACTGCCGCGTTGCCGTGCTGAGTTGCTTTATGGAACGCGGGGTTCTGTCCCGGTCGCTACTGGCCCATATTGCTATATACCTCAACGACAAAGGGCGTGAATTAGACAGGCATCGACGCGGGCGGGGGCAGAGGTCCAGTGGCGTCCACGGTGCCCGTAAGCCATTCGCTCATCTCTGATGCTCCCTCCAGCCAGACCCCAGTCAGAAGACCGCGGACCTCCGACAGTGCGAATGAAGAGGACTCCGAGCCCCTTGTACGCAAATGCGCCTCGTTCGGCATCCCGACCCCCGTTACATCCAAGTGCTTCAGCCCGCTAACAGAGGAATCCCCCAATGCCGTCACCGGCCCAGCTACTATCACGTTCGCCGATGAGCTCTGAGCCCCTAGCTCGGGCCAACCAGCGCTTGTGCACGCAGCCACATCGAAGACTGCAGCGCCCCCTACCACAGCGAAGCCGCGTTTTCCGCCGCTTATAGTAGAGGGTCTCCCCGATTGGCCGACGCACTTTCGTGCGATTAGAAGTAAGTTGGGCCACTCCCCCAATGCACGAACATTTGGTCGTAGGAAGGAAGAGTACCGCACCATTCATTCATACCTCTTCGAGCTCCAGAAAACCGAGGCCATCTCCTGGTACGCCCTCCCGGCGAACAAGATTGCCATCAGGGGGCTGTTTGCCACCACGACTACGGAGGACGTTAATGAGGCACTGGCGGAGCTCAGATTTATGGCCGAATATGTCCGCCCGGTCAAAGAAAAACAAGGGAGGCCGGGATGTATTTTCTTCGCCATCCTGGCCAACACCCCGGAAGTGATTTGGCATCTACAATGTCACAGAATTGCTGTAAATGCCAGGTGTCAAAATAGAATCCTGGCGCGGTAAGGCCTGGCGCAGTATCATCGCCGCCAGGCATTAAGGCACTCGAGCCACGGGTGCCATCGTCGCCTGGCCTACGATTACGATTATATTATATACGAGGTAAGATTTATTTTAAGATTTATTGTTCGGCGATGCCCAGCCGCCGAACATTTGCCAATTGGCCTCCCACCAGATGGAAGATGAGTTGAGGACCCGCTTGGCCTCACAAGCTCTCTCCCTGCCTCTACCACCCCACATCTCGCCTTCAGCGGTCAACAAGGCGATCGCTGGGAAAGGCGAGGAAGGCAACCGGCATCACGAACGGGGCCCTTCGATACCTGACCCCGAAAATCGTCGCGGCAATGACCAGGCTCTTTAGCGCCATTCTGCGCCTGGGACACCATCACCAGGCGTGGAGGGAGAACTACCGCCCCATCACCCTGCTGAGCTCAGTAGCCAAACTGTTCGAGAAGCTACTCCTCCCGCTTCTCCAACCGCGGCAAGAACAGTTTGGCTTCCGCATTGGCCATTCGACCACCCTTCAAGTGGCCAGCGTCCTGCGACCTCTGATTCCGCGCGGTTACACTGATATACTCTTACACTGTTTAAGCATTTTTATTCTCTCTATTAGTAGTTAGATAAAAGAAAATAAGCATTAAAATATTAAACATTTAATAAAATCAATTATTGAGCATAATTATTATATTTAAGATTTTACAAATTTTATTTAATTATGTCTGAGATCATATTTATATTAAATTAATAGTAGACAAAAATATTCATTAAATGTATGATATAGTAATTGATAGTAAAAATAGAATCTAGTTATATACTTAATTGTTTATATGTGTATGTTTATTACTAATCTTTACAATCCGGCTAATAACTCGATAATTACGACAAAATAAGCTATAAGTATGAAAAAAAAGATCATATTCACTATAACATATAACACTACATACAGCATGTTATCTAAGGACGACTTACTTATATACAAGTTCAGATCATTTTTTTAAATATTTTTTGTATATTACATAGAATATACATAATTATATGGATAGAATATACTATAATATTTTTTACTTCAGGTATATTTTACATTGACATTATTTTATTTTTAAATATCCCCTTTTATAGTTCTGAGCTTCTATGCACAGTATCATCTTCGACGAGATGTGGTCACCTTCAAGTTAGCTTGAACTTAGTAAGTAGCTGCGTAGATTTGATATTAAGATTTTTCCTAACCTAACATCAGGACCTATTCTCCCATGGTGATTTAATATCACAAAATACACATCATTTATAGGCAAGTAATTCGTATAAAAAATACTTTATTTAAACCATAAACTTGATAATAGTGTATAATCAACTTTTTTCTTAATCTGCCTACACATTATATAGATATACAGGTTGTTGTTTTTTTCAATATAAACATAATTCATTCATTAATTTGTATATATATTCAGCTTCACGCTGTATCTCGCACACAGCTGGGTAGACAGAGGGAACCTCGGTGTTAAGACACTTCGTTCCCCATTTTCTGCCGTATTCTGGAGGCATTGCGTGTTGAGTGGCAGAATTCAACGCCACGCTTTGCCTCGACACCAGAGGGAAGAAAATGGAAATATAAACGTAAATAAATAATTCACTTCCTCAAGTGGGAATCGAACCCACAACTGTCGGGTTACAGTCACACCCTTGTGCCACTGCGCCACGACGGCCTCTAATTTGTATATTCATATTAAAATTATTATTTTTATCTTTATAGCGTTTCTCTCGTTCTAGAAAGAAAAATACTCAGTAAGAAAACGTATAAAATTTTTAACATAGCGAGAATTGAGCCACTTGTTTTAGAAACCAAATCAATTTTTAAACGAGTACCTAAATGATTAACTTTACTATATATTTTTTTACATTTCAGAGCTTCTATCCATGGCCTTATTATCGTATCCCCTGGCAGTAGTCACGGAAGCGCCGTCAGTATCGAAACTTGCGTCGCTATCGACTTCTACGACCCACGGTTGTTTTTCAGCGGAACAGAAGACACCGTATACTATAGCGCCGATCAGGTATATGAAACTTGATATGAAGAACACTATACGCCATTGTTCTGCAGTCTGAAATTTCATAATTATGCTTATAAATATCAATATCAAAAAATAAATATTAAACTATTAACTACATAAGGTTAGAAAAACAATTGACGCGTATAATATGCGTTGCCATAGCAACGTGATTTAATACATAAAATTACAATAACTCAAACTTTAAGTGTGAAACAGACAGTATTAAAAAATATTTTAATATCAGCATATTATAAATCTTTACACAAATTGTGTTAAGAAACAAATACAGAGGAAGTCATGGCGTAATGGCATAGTGTTTGACTGTAAACGACGGTTGAGGGTTCTATTCCCACTCGATTAAATAAAAGAAAGGTAAGATACTTTTGAATGATATAAAAAGGTACATAACAAAAAAGCAGATTTAGCAGAAGCTATGTAATTACTTTTTCATAAACTTCATAGGTACTTACTCTATCAGTAACAACGGAGCCGGCGAGCGGAGGACTTATAATACCGGGCAAAGTAGCTATGGTGTTGGACAGACCCATGAGTACACTTGCGTGTGGCGGTGCTATGTCCAGGTGGTTCACACTGTATTTATAAATTAATTTACGTTCATTTTTGTTTTCTTGTTGTTCTTTTTAGTTATTTAGCTATTTCTTATTTTGTAGAGATATTGTTTAAGAATATGTTGGGACTAGTCGTGGCGCAGGGTCACAAGTGTGTGTGTAAGCAAAAGTGCTTGTGAATTTGGTCTTTACTCGAGGATATTAAATATTTATTTAAATTTATATAGGCGCGGTGTTGATTTCTGTGGTAACATACAGTGCCTCCAGCATTCGGCGGAAAAAGGATTAACGGAGTGTCTTAAGACTAGGTTCCCTCTGCCTACCTTGCTGTGTGTGGGCAATGGAGTGTCTTAACACTAGGTTCTATGTTTGTCTGCCTAGTTGTATGCGAGATACAACGTAAAGAAGATAAAATCTAAATATATTTACCTAAATCCTGACCAAGCGAATCCACCAAGTCCAACAGCTATGGTCAGACAAATAACACAACCGGATACTGAGGGCGCGTATGCAGCGGCTACCATGAATATTGTCTGTAAATTTATTTATACATATGTTTATGTATTTGAATTTCATATTGAATAAGAATATTAGGGACGTCGTGGCACAGCGGCGTGACGGATTAGACTTCAAACGCGACGGATGTGAATCCGAACCCAGTCGAGGGCATGACTTACTTTAATATTTTAGGTACCGAGGTAAAGGTTGAATTCTACCGTTCAACATACAATGCATCAAAAATTCGGCGAAATGTGGGGAACAACAGTATGAGGGTGACGGAAGCGTGTCGGATGTCAAAGGGAAGTACAATTTATAAAAGTTGACCAACTTAAGTTGAGTATGCACTCATTTTGTATGAAATAAACTACATATATAAATTTGTTCTTTTTTCTATAAAATACCAATAGATTGGTTTTCAGATTTTTTCCTTAATTTATTCTGCAAGTTTTCATTTCTCTAAATTTCATAATTGTAGGTACCAGAGGTACTCTATAGGTTTTGATCATCCGGTGAATTTGGTGCAAAATCGATACATCAACGCGATCTTGTGATAAATGCTCTTGACAGACGGACAGACAGACAATAAAGTGATCATATAAGGGTTCTGTTTTTTTCCTTTTGAGGCACGGAACCTTAAAAACAAATAAACCTGAACCATACCTGAGACAAAAATGCGCCGCAATTGAACAGTTTCCGTATATTGGTCCTCGACATGACCTCCATACGCAGCAGCCAGTCGGCCATGTGTCCAGCAACTTGGAGTACTATAGCCATGGCCAAGTACGGTACGGCCGACAGCCAACCAGTTTGCGATGTTTTGAATTTGAATACATCTGTATAAAATATACATAACATATACTAGCCAAAATACTTATAGCTAATAATTGCAGCGCTTTTGTCTTGTATCAAAGCGAGAAAGTAAAAATAACTCATGTCCAAGAGTAGAAACTGTCTATAGGATTATATGTCGCGTTTTGAACGGAGCAGGCTTTTAATCGAGTTCCAAGAGAATGAATGGCTTAGTTAAACAAACAAATTATCTTAAAAGGGCCAGTCACGGCGCAGGGGCACACAAGAGTGACTATAAATGATTGACTGATTGTGGGCTCGATTGCCATTCGAGGGAATGAATTATTTATTTAAATTTAACTTTTCATTTTTTCGTCTTGGTTTTGAGGCAAAGCGCGACGTGGGGAACGAAATATCTCAACACTAGATTCCTTCTACCACTCTGGTGTGTGGAAAATACAGTGTGAAGCTGAAAAAAAACAGAACATATTATTAAACAATATATTTAATTATTTTTACACATCTCATAGGCAGGCATTTTCTAAGACTTTATAAATAAAAATGCCATAAAATGATCTTCCTTATTTTAATACGTACGTACCTTGCATAAAAGTAGGTAAAAAGGTGAGCAGGGTGTAAAAACCCCAGTTTTCACTAAAATGCGCCATGACTATCGCCCATACTGGTCCTGATGTCAGCATTGCCTTCCACGGGTGTCGAATCTGCGTCCCGTCCAAGGCTAACGCGCCTCGGGATTCCTATAAGACAGAAAAAAATATTATTTATTAACATTTTCAAAATTTATTCCATACGTTTCCTAAATAAGTATATTATTTGTTGATATATTATTTTAATACCATATGTCTTATTTTAATTCGTTAGTGTAATTAAAAGTTTTAGACTACAGTTTATTCTTTTTAAGCGCATTTCGGTAATAGTAGGGTAGGCAGGGAACTTATTGAACTTAGTGACCACGACACTCTTCCCCCTTTACTGACTTATTATGGAGACATACAACATAGAATTGAAAATATTTGAGTCCCCAGAGTTGGAATCGAGCCTGTATTTTATATAAAGTATTGTAAATATTAATGTACAACGTATACGTAAAATATTAACAAATGAACATATAAAAAATTCTCTTGGCTATTCTATTTTTTCTACTGAAAGTATTTAAAGTTATATCACGTACCTGTATATATTTCAATTCGGCAGCGGTTATATGAGGGTCCTTCTCGGGAGATTCCTTAACGACCAGCCACCATATTGTAGTCCAAACTAGACCAAGGATTCCTATAAAATGTAATATTCTTATAAATATAGGCCGAAGCAACCTAGTGTCAACACATTCCTTTCTCAATTTTTCGTCCAATTTAGGAGACAAGGTCTTATTACCCAAGCAAGGCAAGCAAAATTTGAAATAATTTATTCACCCGAGTGAGAATCATTTATCTTCAAACACGGTGCCACTGCAACACGACTACCTCCAAAAAAACCTGCTCTTATAGACAAAGTGCGGCGTTAAATTTCGCTGCTTAACACGCTATGTCCTTATTGGGCGTTGTTTGGGGACCATAATGTCTTGAATCTAGCCTTATGTCTTTCCGGCTGTAGGTATACATTATATATGTAAGTATATGACGCCGCCGAATACTTGACTTTTTTCTGGATTTTATATGAACCCTCAACACAACAGACGAGATACTTGTGTGTGTGCAAAAACTGTCACAGTTTCAAATACAAATAAGGGCAATGTTTATACTATAAGAATTTCCCTAGTGTCATAGAAATGACATCTCAATCACAGCTTAGTGTTACAACTCATAGTTTAATTACTTCGCAAAATGTGGATACGGATTTATAAGCATTAACAAATAATAATAATTAAACACACCAAAAACATAAAATATCCCCGGCCACCCTGTATATTGGGCCAACAGCGAGCTTATAGGCATGGAGACGACTGTGCCCACATAGCTCCCGCTGAATGCAAACGTTGCGAGCCGCGCGCGTTCCGCACTCGGCGCCCAGCGAGACCACACCGCGTGGATACAGGGGTAGGTCACACCCTGCAAATATTTGGTAAATTTTCTGAATATAGTAAGTAAAGTGTCGGTAGTAGTATTTTCTGAGTAATAGAACATTGACACTACGCGTTACAATGATAATGCTGAGGCGGTAAAGAGGCACAAGCAAGTGATTTTAAACGCGGCGGTTGTGGATTCGATTCCGACTCGGGGAAATAAATAATTATTTATTTTGTATTACTTCGCTCTGGTATCGAGGCATAGCTCGACGTTGAGTTCCGCCACTCAGAAGTAGTAAAAGGCTTAAGGGATAGATAGAGGTTTTCCTCTCAGAGGGTGTCTTAGTGTCAAAACACTCCACTTCCTACGTTCTGCCGAATTCGAAGCCCTACGCTACGACCGGCCTGAATTGATTAATATAGATTTTACTAATAAGTAATAATACTTACATACCTCAAATAATCCTTCAATAACACGCACTGTAATAAGTAACGCCGTACTTGTATGCGCTAAGGGTGGCGTGAAGAGCGTCAATAGGGATGTAGTACCAACCCCTATCGCAAACATTCTGAAATAAAGAAACAAAAATAATAAAAAAAATTGAAGCCTTGACTGTAGAAAGCGATTAAATTTATACAATACGATAGTACGGTCGAATAGAGACTGACGCCTGAGGTCCTTCCTCTTTTCAACATCATGAACGTAAAAACACATTCACAATTATTTATTGATTACTATGAAATTAGAATAATGGATTATTGTAATGTATTAATCATAATGATATAATAAGCATGCTGTTGTGTAGGTGTGTGCGTGTTATTCGTGTTCGTGCTACACATTCATATATAATGTAATAGAGTGGTTTTCGATAGCAAGGAACGAACCTGTTACCTCCTATCTTAGCTGCAAGCCAACCACCAGGTAGCTGAGTGACGATATAACCATAGAAGAAGGAGCTTAGCACCAATCCTTTTGTTTGAGACGACCAGTCGAATTCTGGAACCTGTAAGATTGAAAAATATTATTTAAAATTTACACGAGGCATTCACGGCGCAGTGTATGGCTGTAAATGTGACGATCGTGGGTTTGATTCCTACTTGGAAATAATTAATTAAAATTTTCATTTTCACGCAAAGCGTGGCATTGAGTTCCGCTTCTCAACACACAATGTCTCGAAAAATAAAAAAAAACATGTAATTTATAAAATAATTGCTATAGCATAACATAAAATGCTCTTAAAATTAATGTATATTATTTAAAGTGTAAAAGTGACAATCTATTCATTTTGGCATGAGACAAAATGTAAATGTAAATTTTGAGGCCAGTCGTGGCGCAGGGGCACAAAATGTGCTGCAAAATCGACTGGTTGTGGGTTCGATCCCCACTCGAGGAACGAAAATATTTATTTACGTTTTCATTTCTTCGCTCTGGTGAAATTAGCCGTGTGATCTCGGCTTACAATAGGATCACCTTGGTACTGTCGGTGCTAGTGCCGGTGGTAGAGTCACGTCGCCAGTAATGGCAACACGTATGGGTAGATTCGACCCGATGAATACCTCGGAATTTAAAACCGGCGTGAAGTAGTGGCTCTTGCCACTGCGTTTCGCATTAGGTAATGCCGGGCCCCGGCGCCCAACATCCTCCACCTTAAACGCCGGCAACGCATCTGCAGCTCCCCTGGTGTTGCTTGGGGTCGTGGGCGGCGGTGATCACTTACCATCAGGTGACCCGAACGCACATTTCCCTTGACCTCTCCCATAAAAAAAAAAACAAAAAACCTGTCTTAAAATATAAAAAAAACAATATAACAAAAACAAAATAATCCGAAACAATTTTACACTTAATACAGCAAGAAACTTAATAAAAACAACGGAATCACAACAGTACTGTGTTATGAACTGGTTGGTCGATAGTAAAAAAAGGCGGATATAATCTAACCGATGACAAAACATCACTCTTTAATGTAAAAGGACCCACCCGGCTCTATAATTTATTATACAAGTTAATTTTTACAGTATTAATATGCGTTTCAATTTCGAGAACCAGTTGGCTTTTGGGTGTTTTTATATGTCAAGCATTATTATAAAAATTAAGAACATAGTCTATGGTATTTATGATACCGTTAAAGAGCGTGAATAGAGACATGTTTAGATTTGATTGATTTATTTTTGATTATTATATTTGTTTCACTTCAAATTTTAAAAATATAATTATAAAAATAATTTCATTATCGATGAAATCGATAAAGTTAAATCACAATTATTACCATCGAACAAGTTCTATAGACATCGTGCAGTAATATTATTTCCATAGATATATCCATAATCCATATATACATGAACCATATATACATGGTTATGCGTTCACAATATATACCTATACTTAGAAAGTTGGATAAAAATACAAAAGTGTCATCGATTTCTTTAACACAAAAAAACTTAGACCAGATTTTGTCTGTATTTTATTTATTTTAAATATTAAAAATATCATAGAGTATAAAAAAAATAAAGGTATGCTTAACTCTTGCGAAATTGACATCATATAAAAATTCAAAGAGATTAAGATAGCATTTTATGTGGTTTATGAACGTAAATGTATTCTGCACACATTAAGTACTTCGCTGGTAAAGCACTCCCTAGTAAAAATCACATGCTTGATAATAAGCCGGATCCATTTACGGGATTCCAAATAGCTACTTAAGTGATAATCTAATGCAATTTTAAGACTTAATTTTTATTCTACCAGTTGGCAGTGTATACTTTAAGTCACACAAGTAATTTTTTAAAATACTACTTGAGATTAATAAAAATGGCAGATACTACAGGATTACGTCTGTACGTGATACATCATAGTTAACCGGTTATTTTAAATAAAAAAACTATCATCGGGAAAAGAAGAAATACACCATTTTTTTAGCTTGCCAAAATGAACGCCTAACGTTTTTCAGATTCACTCGAAAACTGAAAAGTACCTAGATATGTTCAATTATATAACTGAATAGGATGTTTGTTAGTTTCCCTAATTCCAAGTTAAACAGTAAACTTCATAGAAATATATCTATTAGATTCATTTACTGTTAACCTGTTCCGTTTGGAAAGTGTAAATCACTTTGCCACGTTGTAGAGTCCAATTTCGTATAAGATAATTATTTTTACATTTAATATGTATTTTTATGAACGTCCGCAAGCAAATCTTCGGCTGTAAAATTTTATGACAACATGAAAAAAATTGCTTCATATTTGAATTCTCTTGCGAATAAAAGTATTTTATAAGCGAGTATGAATATTATTCCGTGTGAGTTTTACAATTGGATTTAAATTCTATAACTGCAATAAATTTGCATTTTAGATAAAAATTGGCACACACATATAGTTAGATGCAGTTGGGCATAATATATTTAAAAAGAAAAATATAGTAAAAATTCAAGAAAGTTGACAAATACACTGACTACACTTTTATGTAATTGAATAACATGTGGAAAATAAAATCCAAAAATCCATTAGGACAACTCTTAAGCTTATGTTAATAAATATAAATCGTTTGTGTAAGAGAATAGCGTGTGAAAGTTGGTTGATGTCACTCGTAGTTCCACTTTCACGAAAAACCTACTAAGCTGATATAAATGAATATTATAGTAATATAGTGTATAGACTAGCTTAGCATATAGGCTACAACATGTGTTAATCCTTAGTATAATTTGGCTATAATATAAAAATATGCAAAACCGGACGAAACTGCGGTTGGGTCGCTAATACTTACATAAACGACCGTTCCATTCTCAAGTTCCATTTCCACAGGTTCCGTCATAGCGACTACAGCCACAGAAAGATTCACTCTTAAAGCGTATACGTTGAAAAATCCGAAGAAAGCTAATAAGGCTACAATCAGCCGTCTCTTTTTCCAAAACTGCCATGACTTCTCCTGTTTAGCACTTGGTGCTACGTTGACTGTTTCCCTGAAAAAATAATTGATTAACTTTAAAAATGATCTTCCAATAAAAGTGATACTGGGGCCGGACGTGTCGCAGGGGCACACAGCGTGACTATAATCGCGGCAGACTGTGGGTTTAATTCACTTCGAAAAAATTGAATATGTAAATATGTCATTACCATTTTCTTCGCTTTGATATCGAAGTAAAAATGCCATCGATGTAATAAATTGTACATACATATGCCCGTAGGCCAAAAATAGAGGTGACACAGTGTTAATCAATTGTAAAAAGATCAAACGCCTTGATCGTTAGATCGTTAGGAAAGAATGTTTGAAAAAAATATATAATAAAATATTCTATTAATAAGTTTAAACCAGTGGTTATTATCAAAAGGCAAGGGGAGTAAGATTATGTTCACAAAAACACATCGACGCCTGTTACAATATATAAGAAATTTTAAGCGTGTCCCACGCAAATATCAGGAATAAAAACCACTTCATCCTATTAAAAGGTCATACGGCCTACACAAAACACATTAAAAGTAACTTATTCCTATACAATGTATATAGCGGCTGAGTTGCCACCGACGTTGACATTTTTAGCTATCCCCAAGGAAAGCTGTAATTTATGGAAAGCGAGAAGCATCTTGTTACGCAAAATTTATTTTACCTCATGGGCCGTTTGTTTTTAAAGTTTTTGATACGATCACTGCCAAAATTTCTGCCATTAAAAGTATATTATATTGTAAATATGAATATGTAAATTTAAAAAAAATCACTGTACATGTTTCATTGCATTACACTTTTACAATTATTCTACATGTATAGTAAATACATGAGTTATACACACCGTTTTATTAACACAATAAGTTATGTTAAGGTTAAAAAGTGAGGGTACATCATGTGCGGGATACAGGATGGAAAATAAAATAGAAAAAACAAAAAGCATAAAACTAAAATTATTTATTAACATTTTATTTGGTTCTTATACAAACGTATTTACATATTTTTATATAGTTATTTATTTATGTATTATAATATGCCGTAACTGGAGTTAATAGCTTTTCTAGTGAATGCTCAGGAAAAATGAAGCTATCAAACGCAGTTTTATTAGTATAACGAATTAGTTTTGTAATTATTTTCTGATAGAACTTATATCCTTTTAATTTGAACATAAACTTATGTGGCCTTTTTTTTACCTTATTGTTAAGAATTTAAATCTAAATTACAAAGTAATTTGTTAGTTATAGCATAATTTAAATTAAAATTCCTTATCCATATACTCGTGTGTAGCCCAGATAGTAAAGTACCAGGAAATTCATTGTACATATCAACATTGAAACTAATTGATATACAATATGTTATCTACAAAAGTCATTTCTAAAATAATATATGTGGGGCTTATAGACGTGAAAAGCATATTAAATAAGTGATATTGATGTTTTACCTGCTATATAATGTAAGTATATCTATATTATCCAGAAAGTAATAAGTAAACATTAATTAAATACATGCTAAACTTTTTTGATATAATAAATAACATATACAGTCAAAAATGTCAATTCTTCATATTGACGTTTTGATGATGTTGCTTGAAATATTATGCCTATATAATTTCGCAACGATAACGCCTGCGTTGAATTGTATATTATCTGTGTGACCGCTATCTTCTATCTAACAATAGATTCTAACGCGTGGATAGAAATCTATTAAAGCGCATTGGTAGCTTGACACAACTTATTCGGCGTTCCACAACGTCATGACCACTATACATGACTATAAATGCTGTGTGAATTTTCGCCAAAGTGTGGCGTTGAGTTCCGCCACCAAAACCGGAAATTGGGGAAACGGAGAGCGTTGACCATAGTCTCTCTTTCTACTCTGCTATGCGGGGAAAATCATGAATCTTTCTTTTAATTTATATAAGCTCTATATTAATTCAAACCTAATAATAGTAAATCTGTCTGTTGTGGACGCCAACTTGCGCCTCATAATCCACGTTACATACAACACCACGAGTCGCGACGCCTCACATTATAGTCGTCTGAATGCACTACCTAATCAATTTTATAACGATATAAATATGGCAAGCGTGAACATGTCAGAATTTCATTACATATCCATATAATTATATGACACTTTTATTATTGTTCCACATAAAAATGACAGTAAAACTAACGGAGTCAGGTTGTGAAAATTAGGTCATTTCACTGAACGCACTGATTGAGATGTGAATTTCGACATTAGTCCGGTTTTAAGTATCGTATACGAACGACATACAGCCCATATTGGATTAACATTCTAGTGTTTCAGGTGCCCACGGCGATTTCTACGCTACGCTCTCTTGATACGGCGTGACGACATAATGTCAATTTTACACTAAACTTCATTATTTATGATATTTTTTCTTTAATTGTAAATGCGAAAGCAGTGCAGTTGTAAAAGAATATGTATTTTAGAGAACTACAGTGCAGGATAAGTGGGAGTTTAGGTCCTGGTAATATTTATTAGGTAAAATTATTTCGTGCTTACGTAGAAAAATGTGTAGTAAAGTGGTGGCTTTTTGTATTAAGCCCTCATGTGTTACAGTAGAACGGTAGGTAATTATAAAATATCTCTTTATAATATAAATACATCTTACGTAGGACCAAGTCGGTAGTAGCGAAGGAGCACAAGCGTGTAACTGTAACACGACGGTTGCGAGTGCGATCCCACGCGGGGAAATCAATTATTATTTAATAATATTTTAATTTTTTCGCTCTGGTAAAAAAGGAAAAACGCTGTGTCCGACTCTACATAATATCAATGCTTCAAAAATTCAGCGGACGGTGGGGAACTTGAGTGTCTTAACACCAGGCTCAGTGTCTAATAACGCAATATAAATGTCTTATTTTCCCAATATGTAAATAAGGATATCAAGTTAAGCGTTTTGGTACAGATTTACGAGGGATTCAGATTAATTGTTACAGTAATAAACACGTCACCCATGAGTTACGTATTTAAACTACAATTAGCTTTGCATAATCATAGATGAAATTTATATTAGACTAGTTTCTTCCTGCGGATTCGCCTCCATGTGAAATGGAAATAACTTAAATGTACCCGGTTAATCAATATAGCTCTTATATCTGTCATTTAATATGGTGACTGAAACTTTCCAAGCATTCTTCGATAATAATTACCTTTAAGTGCCAAACGAAGCAGTATTTCTCGTTTTCGACAACGTTCACTCACAAGATATGCTATGAAGATGATATATGATATGAAAGCCAACATGGGTGTAGGAAGGGGGGCGGATGGGCTGTGCACACCAGAAGTCTGGTCCCCAGAACTTTAACTTACAAAAAAATCCTATTTGTAGGGGCCGGGTCGATGACAGCCACAAACAAATGGCAGCAGATTTACAATATCTAGCATATATTAATTCTGTGTAACATTCTATCAGAGATATTTTGTGATATGGTGTAATATGTCGCTCTACTTATGCACCCAACGTAGTGCAAGTTATATATATAGGAACATCATCGCGTGCAGAATAAATGATACGTTTATGTTAGGTAGCTTGTTGCAATTTTAGCATGTTTATTTTTAAACATAATTTTTTCCTGAGTTACAGCGTGTACTAAATACAAAACCTTGAAACAAAATATAAAACCTTAAAATTTAACGTTTCTACATGCCAGTCACGCTGTCGCAGCTTTTATATCGATTGTACCAAAACAAATTCTTCAAGGAAGATATATATATATACTTATACCTAATGTGATGTCGACCCTACGATATTTCTTGGAATACGGAGTAATATAGAAATTGTTATCTAACTTATATAACCCACATGGGGGGTTACATAAAAACGATTAACTAACCTGCGGTCAGAGTTTGATTTGATACGGGCGAAGCCGCAGATAAACACTTGTCTTATATTCAGTAGGAAATTTAAACTAAGTATTGTCGCTAAATTAAGCTCAGCTTTTCTGGGACCAGAGAGCTTCTCGATGAGAACATTTTAAAATTGTTATAGCCTTAATAGGTTACCAAAATAGATAAAAAAAATTCTGCTTCACGCTGTATCCCGCACACAGCAGAGTAGGCAAAGGGAACCTAGTGTTAAGACACTCCATTCTCCACATTCTGCCGAATTCTTGAGGCATTGTGTGTTGAGTGGCGTTAATGTTATTTAATTTAAATTAAATCATGAAGATTTACATAATCTTCAGAATTCAATTCATTATAATTTAGAATTAAATGTCACTTCATACGACACAAAACACTAAAATAGATATTTTTTCTGAAAATATTTATAGTTGTTTGCTATTTATAGTAATAGTTTTTAGTTTATTTTAGATATAATTTTCGAAGCGTAAAATTTGTTCTATATAAATTAAATATCTACGTAAACTTCAAGGTAATTAGTTAAAACGGAACGATTAATTGAACGTTACGGCCTTATTTATGCAAGAATGTAGTTTTTTAATATAATTGGTAATTATATATTTTTTCCATTCGTTACATAACAAACCTTATGTAAATAAATATGCACCTAGCCTACTTTTTCAAAGTACCGATTACTATTTGTACACCAATAAATTTTTTAATGAAGATATATTTTTTAATGAATAGAGTGCCGTCACTGTATATTCAACTTGTGACTGCATTTTTGTAACTATGTTCTACGTAAGTGATATTTAAAGACAAGTTTTGCTCTTATATATACCTAATATAAAGAAATAAGTCCAGGCATATCTTACGTATTTATACGCAAATATAGAAAAAATAATATAATTACTATTTTACTAGAACGTATAGTGAATTATGGATCGATATTGACTCGTGCCGTTATTAAAATAATTCAAGCGACACGAGCGTCGTCAGTCAATCGTGATCAAACGTCACACTTTAAGATTATGTTTTTCGCTTTCGCGTGGAGGATAGGGGGAGGGTAGAGTTTACCTAGCGTCAAGACATTGTGCTTTTCACGAATTTTCCGAACGTACATACATACATAATGAAGATAAACCTCACATAATGCCTCGAAAATACGTATGACAATGCACTGTTGAAACTATTAAGCGTAAAGGTCTTGGGAAGATAGCATGGGTATTGGTTATAATAGTAGAAATTTATATATGTAGAACAGGTAAAACACATTTGTAAGTATATTTTATTGTGAGAATATAATTCCTATTATAATATATAATTTCTATAAAAAATATCCATATTTACTCACACCTCATTCATTTTGCGAGCTTCAAAATCTTGGAAATGACAAAAATTACTATATTTTCTAACAATTCATTGAAACAACTATAAAAAACCGAGCGTCCGTCACGTACGTGTTGGGTAAAAAATAAAACCAATATTGCTTATGTCTATCCATTTGCTGCTATCTCAATTATAATCTTCATTATACATTCATTTCCATAGTCATATCGATAGTTCTTGCATTTAATTTCAGTAATGTCAATCTAAAGATATTGATGTAGCCCTTCACATTTGCTGAGGTAAAATGACTTTGTCAGCTTTGTCAATTTGTTGGCATGGAATCTAATTATTAGTTATAAATCAATTAACAATAACAGTCAAATGTAAATAAATACATTGAGCTAGTTATATGTTATACATTTTAAGGTCATGTACAGGCAGATTTCAGCATCAAAGTTTTTTTTAAAAGTTAATGGCAATTAATTTTTTATACGTTTTTGTATTTACGTATACTTACTAAAAACTAATATCTTTGGAGAATGGGAACCTCCATAGATGAAGACAATAATACCTACCATAACGAATTAATGATTAATAAAAAAAAAACAATAGTCGTTAATTCATCACCAAGGATGAACCTGAAGGATTTCAGTCAGGAAGTGAACAAAAATGTCGTGATACAGCAGTCGTGATGAAATGACAAAAATGATCATTAAAAACAATCGTGGCAAGCGAATGATATCGGGTCATTAAGTTGACTCCCGGTGGTACGATTACATCGATGGGAACCATAAGATGTCGATGGTGTCAGCCGACCTAATTAGACTGTGACCCAATTACGTTTTTAAGTGATACAGATGAAATCATACAATTTCGTTGACAGGTACTAGAGTAGTAGACTGAAGTAGAAATATATGATCATTTTATTTATCTAAGTTATCTATGGCTTAAGGATAACTTGGCAGGTGAAAGATTTAGTATATATATATATATAATCACAAGAGATTTAAGGCGATGAGCAGAAATGGAATCCTTATAGATTCATTGTCAGTTTGTCTGTGTGTCCGTCCGTATGTTACAGCTACTGTTGCTATTTACCGAATTTTCGAAAAAAATTTCTCATTAAAACCAAAAATTATAGCTTATCTGACAGATAAGGCTGTGTGGGACTTTATCAGCCAGTGGTGAAACTGGCCCTTACACTAGTAACTTATTATTGCAACATGATAAACTTTTCACTCGACGTTGGTTACAAATGAATATAATATAGAAATACAATCGTTAACGTTAACAAATAATTTCGCGTTTCATGCAATAGCGTTTCAATTTAGTGCTAATAATAAAAATAATAAAATTATTACACTTTTCATTAGTTTTAAACGTACCGTGCAAATATCAAGGCCAGCAACATAATGCATACAAACGTGAAATATACGCTGCAACAGTCAACAGACATTACCTGACACACAGCTAGAGTAGGTAATACGAAAATAATAATAGAAATGCGGAAATGATAAATGTTCCGGCACGTATACTATTAAAATTATCTAGAGACAAATGTGGACAAAAGATATATTTATAGCTACGATTCAGAAAACAAAAAAGTAATGATAATATTGTAAATGTATGCACAGGTTCTTGTAGTATTAACTTTTAACAGTTAACGAATTTTTATGTAGACTCCAACAGTTCTTTTATTTATTTATTTATCTATAATACTTAGGCCTCCGTGGCGCAGCGGGTACAAGGGTGTGACAGTAAACCGACGGTCTACTCAACACGTATGATGTGTCGCGTCTATTAACGGCCACCTTGCAAGCGTTGTTAATTATCAAACAAAATTTAATAAATGTTGGAAATATATGAAACAGAGCAAAATTAACATGAAAATACAAAAAAAGTGATAAAGTATTGAGATGTTATATAAAAATGTATGTATGTATGAGTTAAGTTTTTGACAGTGTGCATATTAATATAGAAAATAAAAGTCTCAGTTTCATAATCCAATATATCTTACAAAAGGGGATGCGGGATGTAGCGTGTAACTCAAAAAAAAAATAAGAAGATAACACATAGATAAACACACAAGAAAGACACTTTACTTATCTTGCAAAGAAATGCGAATAAATCAAAATATTCAATTACCAAGTTAATTATACTAACAAATATGTTAATTTCCCCTCACACATTAACGGGATGATATATACGTTATACGTAAGTAATGGCTCATATTTATCTTCCAAGTCGCTATATTACCATATTGGGACTAAAATTTACATATTATACAAAGAAATAATTGCCTATGTGGGGAAATGAGATATCTGCTTTATGCGATTAGTATACATTTTTTTTAGGTCTATAAGAATATTGCATAGTGGTTTAAATTCATCATTCTATTTTTTTTCTTTTATTTAGTTTTCATTTGTGGCTTCGCCCTCGTCGTTAAGTGGAAGTTACGAAGGGTAGTGACACACGATACATTCTAAGTGCATTAGGCAACGCTGACCGAAGGGATAGTAGGCTTCATTGAAACAACTACGTGACGTAATATTATAGCCTTCCTCAATAAATGAACCCTACAAAACTAAAATAGTTTTTCACTTCGAAACTAGTTTTTGAGATTAGCGAGTTCAACCAAACATACACTACACAATTTACAATATTAAGTAATAGATATTATTGATTCTGCTTTCAGCTGGAAAATAAGAAAGAGTGAGTTACTTAGTATTCAAGAAGTAATGATACACAGGATTCACAATACCTTATATTTCAAAATAATAATTTTACTTGCAATGACACATTATACCAAATCTCACAATTGCATATAAACCACGCTTTGAGTAATTGTAAAGGACAAAATTCACACTCTTATTTACTTCGCATTTTGTTGTTGTACTATACAAGGTAATAACGAAATCTTTTTATTGTGCAGGAAAAATATACCTACATAAATCAGATTTACACAAGCGAACGAGACATTAAATATTTTTAAATATATGCAAAAGTCATTGCATTGTTTGGCTTCATGAAACACGCGATGGCTCTGCGGTTTGACTCCCCCTCAAGGGGATGACTAAGACTATATCTCACTTTGGCAGATGAATTCCGCCACCCAACACCTGCCTACCCTGTCATGCGGAAGCTGTTTCATACATTTCCAGAGAATAGTAGGTTAGGCAGAAGGACCTAATCCCACAGATCGATCGACCAACTCCGTTCTCAACTTTCCACTCAACTTTGAGATGGTATGTGTTCAGTGACAAAGACAAATACGATGTTCGTTTGATGAACATTAGCTTTGTTTAATAGTTCAGTCAGTACAAAGAAGGTAGAGACAAGTTAACATATGCTCTTTCTTTCCAGAGGGAAAAAATTAAGTATGAAAAAATCCCGAGTGGACATCGAACCCACAAGCATTGCGATTACAGACAGACATAGTTCCACTGTACCATGACGCCCTATTGCATCACCAAATGGGCGAAGAAAGTTTTCACTAAGAATCTACCAAAAGTCAGTATTCAAGGACTGTCATTTTATCCAACTTTAATCCCGCTATAACTCTTGGAGAGGTTTCATATCTACAATACAGAGAAATTAGGTCAGTGATCGTGACACAATATGGTCATTTTTGTGGGTCACTCAAACTTTTGGCCAAACGTGACATAACGCGAAATAGAATTTATATAGATAGATAACTAGAAAAAAGCTATAGATTCCATAGTTTTATATAATTTTGAAAGAATTATTATAAGAACGTTGTGTATTAAATAACATTGGCCGTTGGGACGTGATTGTTGTAGGTTCGATATATAGGTGCTTGGGGATAAAATAATTTAAAATTTTTCGTTTTGGTAAAATTAAAGTATTTTTGAATAGAAATGAAATTTTGAGGCTGCCGGTTCTCAAAAGGTTTAAACGGAACCTGTCAAGACCTCATCTCGTGATCACGTCGAGGTTTCAAGCTGAAGTTAATAGTAAATATTCAGGACTATGGTCCCTTGAAGCACTGAAAAAATCAAGCTTCTAAGTCTTCGCAATAAAAAGATACGAGTATTTATTTTTGCAGCATTTTGTATGAAATTTATAGGATACTTCCCGTGGACCTACAGTTGTGAAATTTGGCACGAAGTGAGAAGAAAAACTATAGATACTTCGCAGAAAATAAATATTATAAACTTATATTTGTAGTTCATTTAATACAAAAAAATAACTATTGGCACTCTTTTTGCAAAATTAAATAAATTTTTATTAGTAGTACTTTGACCTGAAATTGGTACGAAAACCTCGGTGGGAGAGCCCGATTCGCACTTCACTGGTATTTTAGATTGATGTAAATAGCATATGGCCAAGATGCGAAGAGATGCCTATCGTACACATAAAGAAGAAATACTTCTTCTTTATTATATCCTTTACTTAACAATATTTTCAAGAGATACATAAAAATATCGTAGCTACATAAATTTTAATTAAAATGGCATCTTCTTTTATACATTGACCATGAAATTGATAGTCATCATAAAGTAACCGCATGCTAAGTAAGTACTCATATATATATATGTACAGTAAAAAAATTAATAATATTATATATATAAATAATATTCATTAATTCAATTATATATCTTAGAAAGCACGGCCGAAAATATTTTTAAAAGGAGATAATATATGATTACAAAGTTTTAAATTGGATTTTTTTAAACTCAATTCCTAAGCTCCAAGTTATCTTAAGCTAAAGCTTTCAAATCACCCCTGTGTCATTGAAGCTGTTAACGTCTGATGGAAAAGTAATTGTCCGCAATAATTGGACCAAATGAACAGGCTTCTATGGACTTTAATAGATTGCAAGTAACATTGATCTTTTTATACAAAAGTTGTAGGGTTTTTTTTATATAATATAAAATATTTTCACATATATATTTTTTATATATTTTCATATATATTTTTTATACGGATCATTGAGCAGATTAAAAAGTTTTAAAGAATTAAACCTGTGATGAAAAGTGAATTCTCTACGATAATTGTAAGCGCTCATCGCAATGACTGGACCCTGGCAAGAAAATTGACCCAAAAAAAATTTGTACGCGTTAGGGTTAGGCTAGTGCCGGTGTCGTTCAATACAGTTTTCTCATATCTGACCAGACGGCGACCGTGATAGAAAAGCTAACTTATAAACAACCGAGGCTAGTCAATCGCTCTACGCCACTGCTGCTATAGAAATGATTCAATTAAAATGTCTAAGACATTCACTGTACTCTCCGAACGTACTTTAACAGATTATAATTTTGTTCGAAATTTGGATAACTTCTCGGGAGAGGAAAACTCTGATGATTTTACTCTGATGGGGCAATCCAAACCACCTTCAAAGATTTTTTTAATAAAGGGATCAATTAACTGCCTATGTTATGACAGTTAATTGATCCCTTTTCTAAATGGTATATGCATAAATAACAATGGTTCATTAATTAATTAAATAAATATATTATATTATATTAAGAAATATTTGATTTTTTTGTTCCTGTCAAACCAAACGCCAATTTCATATGAAAGTACCTAATAATTAAATAATATTTAATTTCATTCGCTTTCGTCATATAAAAATATAAGATGTTGGTATTAGGTACCTGAGTTTAAAAATTAATATGATATAACATTTCGAAGAACAAAATCAGCATACTGTAATAACGTAGCTATATATTATTACGCCTTAGATTATACATTAAATTATATCTTCATATGTTTAAATTACACATCTTATCACCTACTTCCGACATTCATGTGTAGATACAGACGACAAAAACTTGTTTTGCCATGCTGTAGTGTGCCTGATGGTGACGAATGGTTTAAATAACTTTTTTACATCAAGATTTTTGACCTAAGAGTTACGTAGTCCTAATACGCCGCTTTTTAATTTAATTTACGCCGCAATTTAATTTACTTTTAAGCTATGAAGTATTTGTTTGTATCGCAGCGGGGTTTGTGTAAACTTTATGAAGTTACAGGTTATGGTTTGGTGTATTATAAAGATTTTCAACATGCAAAATTCAAAATAGGAAAGGAAACTTAAGTTATAAATCATTTCGTAACTTACTGGCCATTTTCGAGACATCGTAAACTGGATCGCGGCACCATCACATTTTTTCTAATCAGGCTGGCCTAACATAAAATAACTAAATAGAAGTAAGATTTTATTGAACGACATTTCGACCGACGAAAAACACGCACACAGCACAACTAGACAGGTCTAAAATTTCATCAGAACGTCAACGTTGAAGAATAAATTTTATATAGATAATATAGTATCAGCTATTATTTGTTATTCCCAAATAATATTGAAAATATCTGCATATATTCTTTGTGTATCTGGCAACAACACAACATGAAAACCAGTTGACCTTGTGGCGGGTTCCTTGTTTCCTAAGAGAATGTTGCTTTCATGAACTAAGTATACGCATATGTATGATATTAATCGAAGATCTGAAACGACATTATCTTGGTTTGAATAATCAAAATATTCTTCATTCAATTACGCCATTACAAGTACTTTTGTACTTTCGTCAAGTTACATAGAAATGTCAGTACTGTGAGTCCTACAGTCAATGAGCGATGAACTAAACAGTGGTAATTCTTTCAATATATACAAATATTATTAAAATTTTTACTAATCAAAAATATTAATGACTTGTTGGTATTACATGGCATGGTCGTACAGACTGCACTTCCCATAATTATCTGAATATTTTACGTCCAATTACGTACCTAGCCAATTTACTATTCCGCACAATATATGCCTTTGTTAAAAATTGTATATGAATGTTTGTATCGAAATGATTGAGTGTATATTGTATACTTACCTATTATTATTTTTTGAATATATGCACACTATTTTTTTAGGTACCTATCTAAATTATTATCGTACAAATTAATACATTACTTTAAAAAAAGTTTAAGTTTTTGAGTGTAATTCGAAAAACTTTTTAACTTTTTCAAAAGTCATAATAACATTTAGATATGTAGAATAATTTTTAACTTTTAATAAATGAAAATAACCGTATTTATATATGCGATGTAGATTGTAGACTGATTATTTATACAATATTATTATACAATAACCGTTATTTCAATTACGCCACCTTAAAGCTTACATAAGTTAAATGATCGTTGAAATATCGCAATTGTAGTTAGAAATACGATCCGCGTGTGCTTTTACAGTTAAGTTTACACAAACCTTTCCGTTGAATTGTAAAACAAAGCTGCCTGTCGCTTCAGGTCGTCACTGACAGTATTATCTTCACTCATATTTACACAACACAGTGAGTGCTTCACAAACGAACGTTGTTTATTAAAACAAATATACAAAATTCTAAGGAGAATATATCAAAAGGCCGGCCAGTCGTCCGACGCCCGCGCCTCTTACTAAATAAAATTGCCACTCACACGGTTATCCCCACTATGTACTTGTACATGGGCTTGTTGATAGCGTTTTGCGATATAATAGTATACACTTATACGTACACGGTGCTTTCTAACATTTGAACAATCTTAATTCCGATATCATCTGACTTTTGCATAACTCTATTGCTTTTATGAGTAACATTACTATCGCCTACGACTTCGAGAATTGTATCTGTATTCTGTACCTACATATCATAATATAAATGTAACTGATCGCTGTCTGTACATGGAAGATATATGAGAAAATTCTGTTTGTTTGCCCATTTGTCCACGTTAATCTGTGAAGCAGCGTAGTTGATTTACATAAATGGCGTTTTCACTATTGTATTTTGGAAAATTTCTGTTAACATTTATTGTTTCTTTTAAGTAGACGAAGTTGCAGGCATTTGTTCTAAATATATAAAATTTAGAAGTGGTTGAAAGTATGTATACAATATTGTCGGTTACAAGGAAATGTGTTAATGTAAATGGGAAATAATTTAGAATAAAAACCTATTAACCTGTAGTTAATCAAAATAAAGTGTTTATTGTTTTTTTAAGATTATAAAACTTAGGAGGCCACCACTAAAAAGTAGGGAACGGAGTGTCTTAATATTAGGTTCCCTCTGGCTACCATAATGTGTACGGGACATAACGTGAAGTTAAATTGATTTGCTATTACATTTTTCAATATCAGAAATAACTACTGCAAGTGGGACCGGGAGCGATAAGCTAGTGTATTGTAACATAATATGTTATGGGTACTACCCATTCTTGCTTGGCTTGGCTGTTAACACATTACTTGTTTTGTATGTATGATGAAATTAGCGTATTTATAAATAACGTTACGTTATAGATTAGTACGTAAGTAGATGTTTTTTTTTAACTAACAGTATAACCTGTCTTTATATCTGGAGAAAAAGTATTATTAACATATATTTTGCGGGTAAGTATATTTTTGATTTATCCAGTTTTTTCTACTTATACTTTAATTCTTAAATTTTCCGATAAGTGAATCACCAGCTAAGTGCGAGTCTGATTCGCGCACGAAGCTTCCCATATCTTTATCCCTAAATGGCAAAAAAATCATATGTTATGGTAGCCACCCTAAATTATAATATTTATTGTAATCTGTTTTTCGGTATTTTATTGTTATAGAGCAACAGAAATAAATCATCTCTGAAAATTTTGTGATGATAAATGAAAGATCACCTCAAATATCAATCCAGGCAAGAGCAAATATTATGAGGATGCAATATCCAAGGTAGAAGAATTGATATAATTGTTCATGTTACATTTCTTTGATTGATTTCTAATGATAAATTTTAGTTTTACGTCTTTCATTTGTTTACTATTTATAACAGTACACTTGCACAAATGCAACTGTATTGTTTACTACTCATGTATAATTTTTTAAGCATTTTGGGTGAACAGGAATTATAAAATATTTAATATTTTGGAAGTTTGTTGTTAAATCAACACATTTTGTGTGCAATAAAGATCTACGTAGTTAAAACTTTCAGAATTTACATTTATGGTGTTCAAGTTAAATTTATATGAATAGATAAAAATTATGACATGACAACATAATTAACAGGTGACAATTTGTCTGCTAAGTTGTTAAAGGTTGTCATTTGCCTTACTATTGCATTGTAACCTAAATGAAATAAGGTTTATTTGTGGTTTTTTTAAATTGTGGTATAAGGTTTGTGTATAAGGTGAATTCGGCAGAAAGTGGGGAACGGAGTATCTTTCCGACCGAGGTTTCCTCTGTCTACCCTGCTGTGTGCGGGATACAGCGTGAAGCTAAAAAAAAACTAAACTATTAAATGTACATAATTGAATTACATTTGCATGCTCCCCTCTAATATGAGCATATTATATATTTTTAGGAGACTTAATTTATCAATAAATATATTTCAAGGACATAATGGGATATTTACTTAATAAAGTAAATAGAATATTTTGGCATGTAATATTTAAAATAATTCGTTTATATATCAAGACATATTTAGCTATACTTACTTGTTTTTGGATGATAATAGGGAATACTTATACTGATATCTGGCTTGCTTTTTCATTTTTAAAAATATTACGACACTACTCAATGGAGGTTCACATTGTAATTTATGAATCTAGCCATATTTAGACATAAACTTACATAGTTAATACAATGTTTTATTTATTTTAAATGTTCATAAATTACAATGTACAAAATACATAAGTCATTGCATACACAGTTTGACATTTGACACAAGTCAGTGTCAAAATCTGAAGTTCTATAGTTACCTCACGTTCAGTAAACTTCAACAAGGAAAAATGATTTGCAGAGCAAATTACAGTACAGTTCGGTATAGCAAATTCTATTTATTAAAAAAATATGTATTTTCATCGATGTCATATTGTGATATAATCGATTAATAAATTATTATTTTAGTAATCGATTATATCACGATGTCTTTTTTTGAGCATCACGCTGTATTACACACATACCTGGGAACCTAATATTAGACACTGTTCCTTTTAAAACACGTCTATTCCCCAGTCTCTTCTAAATTTTGGAGGCATTGCGTGGTGAGAGACGGAATTCAACGGTGCACTCTCCGTATTAGCATGCTTATATTTTAAAATTACAGGGTTTATGTTTTTACTATTAAAATTCCACGACGTACTTGTATTTTGTTTAAGTGTAACATACATCAATTTATATAAAAAACATAAATTAACATTTGTGCATCGTCTACTTGGGAAGAAAATGAAGTAAAGTCTCTGCAGCCGTCTACAATTATTTTCAACACGGCTATGGCTTACCACTCTTCAACTTTATTGTATATACATTTGTATATGTAAAGCAGACTCATAACAATTGTATTTATTATATATTTCTTTACATTAGGACTACCTTATTAGAATACATACATACGTACCATTCATAGTCATTTAAATGAAAAAAAAACACACTTTAAAAAATTTATCTTTAAGAAAATATTTTTTCTATATTTAACTTTGAATTATATATATTATGTAAGCTATACTCTAGAAGGTATATATGTACCTTATAGAGTATAGCTTATAGTATACAGATTTAATCTTGTATTATAATAAATAAAACTTAACAAAACAACTTGTGGCCCTTTGAGTAATGGACTGTTTGAAGTTGAGAACGGATGGGTTAATAATGACAATAAATTATTACATTTCCTGAATGGTACTGTTCTAAGACAAACAGCCATATTGAAATGAATGTTTAAGAATTATTCTTATTTCCTCACAAGAATGGAAAAATTAATTTATAATCCATTAATAAAATACATCTTATATTATGGACTGTATGTATATCGTTATTAAATATCCTTTTTTGGATTTTACAATCAATAACATTTATTAAACATTATCTGGTTTATTTTTTAAGTTCCTAAGTATCTTCTGATTAACTGATCACTAAATAATGAAAATACAGAAATAATTTTTAAATAAATGCAGGCACTAATAAATATAGCACCCGTTTAAACATAACATTGAAAGTTTTATAAAGTCGTAACAGTCAAAGTTAATAATAAGTAATAAAGTGAGATAACAGCATCGATGTCATATTTTTTATTTTCTAATTGTAAAACTGCAATATTTATGTGTACGTGAAATCTCTATTTTCAGTTCAGTTCTTAATTTATGGCGCTTCGAGCGTGCCAGTTGAGCACCAATCACTTCGCCAATATCACGTTGTATGTAGAACACACGAAGGAGATTGTACGGTAAAAAGAGACCATATTACACAATAGGAAAATGCATGTCAAAAAAACATCCAGTTAGAGTACCTCTCTGTTTTAATTATAAAGTAAAAATTTAATAAGAAAGTGAATAAGTCAAAACTTTTTATTTCTATCATTATTACCTAGTTATTTACCGCGCCCAAGTTATGTGTTGTGGTGTCTTAATTACAGAATAAAATTTAAATGTTTAACGCTTTTAAAGAATTTGATTTCTTTGCAGCGTAACTCTTTCCCACATAAAAACATTAGGCAAATAGAGGTCCTACTATTAAAATACTTCGTTCTCCATCTCCTCATTCCGCAAGCTTTTCTTAACAAGATAATGTAGGTATCTATTTTAAATGTAAACGTAATCCAAATTATTGATTTTAACAGAGCTAATAATAAGAATTATATATTATATTATTCTATAACTGTACATAATTAAGCCATAGTAAGTTATATATCCACACAGTTGATATGACATTTCAGGATTATAACATAATCTGCATTCCCATGTTGGCATCACGAGAAACAATAATTTATTAGGGTTAGTCTGACGTTGATAACAACGATCTACCACAACGAAGTACTATAAATCTATATAAATGTTTCAGTAATTGTCATCATACCATTATTATTTTGACTAAAAAGGATTCCAAATGTAAAATCAAGTCTTAAAGGCGGTAATGGACAAGGGAATTTTTCGCTATTATTTATTCTGTTAAGCTATTTCAATGCCGAAATGATTTAAGTGTGAATTTTTATTTAATTTTTTTTTTAACATAAACCTATAAGTATCAAATACAAATAAGTGACGCAATCTTAATAATATTCGTTATAAAATTAAGAATTTACATAAATATTAACTAAATCGGATCGTAGATTTTTTTCGAGTATCGTAAAATGAAGCCCCGAAGCCTCGACATATCGTTGACCCAATTTTTTATAACTTTCATAAAGATTACAAGCTTCCTTGCACTTCTCAAGATATGTTGATTTAATTTTGAGAGGATAGAGTTTGACGGTATACCTAGATATCTATATTATGCTTACATAATATATAGATCAAAATTAAATATATGAAAATAAATTCTAGGGAAAAACATCTAAAGTATTGTATTTTTTCTTTTATTTGACTATACCAGTACCAGTAGGTACCAGTTTGAGGTCTGTCGTTGTGCAGGGGTACAAAGTATGCTGCAAAATCAAATGATTGTGGGTGCAATGCCCACTCGAAGAAAATAAATATTTATTTAAATTTATATTTTCATTTCCTCCTTTAAATTTATATTTTCATAGGTGTCGAGGCAAAGAGCGGCGATGAGTTCCGGCACTCAACACGCAATGCTTTCAGAATTCGGCGGAAAGTTTGGCGGAGTGTCTTAACACTAGACTACCTTGCTATGTACACTGTGAAATTGAAAAAAAAAAGGAAAAAATGTACAGATACCTTAGCGTTAAAACATACTATATATGTTAGTAGCATGTAGATAATATGAATAAATAATTCACTACATTCTTTGTTCATTCCAGTAAAAGCAAAATTTTTAAAATTCATGAAAATGCTATTTATACTTTGCAAGTAAATACTATTATTTTAAAATTGAAGAGTTTGAACCTCTCTGAAACTGCTGGACTGAATTTTGTTGTGATAAATCCTGAGTCCATTTATCTAGAAAAGTTATAGGCTATGTCAAATTAATCATGTCGATGTGACTCTCTGTTCCTGCGGTTAGAGATATCTCTCACAATTAGAATGTCATATGTCATACACAAATCTTAGTTATTATAAAATAATAATAAAATTATTATTTTTGTATTTGATTGTTAAATGTAATACATTGAAAAAAAAAGAAGTTACCTGAACATAAAACAGACGTCTTCAGTAAATGTTTTTGTTTGAAAAGCAACTTAATTTTTATATTTAGCAAGCACCTTACACATAAAACGAAAACGTGGTAAAAGGGACTAATGACTTTGACAGCACCAAATGGTCTATTCATGTTTCTTTAGAGAAAGAAATTTATAAAAGAAAAGAAACATTTTCTATATGTGACATTCAGTTGCAGAATATTATTTTATTTCGGTATAATTATTTTTACAGGCTCTTTGCGTTACGTTTGATATTATGTATTATGTATGATGTATTGTAGTTTTATAGAGTAAAAAAGTTTTCGACACCATATGTCTGTTAGAGTTATGCCACATTAACTAATTTTCAAAAAAAAAGGAGCAAAGTGTTCCAGGTTCAATTACTTTGTTAAAAGTCCCCAATAACATTTTTTCTAATATTTCTTCCATGTACAGACAACGATAAGTTACGGTTTTATTATAAGCGGGCACAGCCGCGAGCTGGTCGCTAGTTTACTATAAAAGGGCGCATACATTGTAAACAACGTTCGCAGTAAATAATAAAGTTGTGGATATTGTGCACAGTGCATGGTTCAATCACTCGCTTTCAATCTGATGGAAGAGTAGTTACGAGTCCAGAGTGAGTATGTCGGTCGATCTAAAGTTTATAAATGGAATATATCGCTGTTCTGTTTACGTATCAGTAATGGTTATTACTTTAGTACATTTCACACGGGGAAACTCAAATATTGTATGAGTTATATTTCATTTTAAGGTAATATTTATGCTTATTAGTCAAAAAAATTTTTTTTATATATATTTGAGTAGTCTTGTCATGCTTAAATCTAATAAGTGATTTATATAATTAATAACTAAAAAAATAACAACTTCAAACATAAACTTAAAAGTAAAATATAAATTTACGTGACATAAAGTAAAACGTATTTTGATTTTGTTAAAAAAAAAACAAATAAATAAAGATATTATAGTTTTGAAGTCGGTGTCGAGCCAACGCTACAATAACCTTATTACAATATCAAATTGCTAAGCCTGTTTGTCTTACTTGACATCGATTTCAAAATTATAAAATAAAAAATAAAATTATAAAATCTTTCTTTCATACTAGTTAGCGGCTGTCCTGTGTAAAACTTCAATCTTAATGATGTACTATTTTTGTGCAAACTAATATTTTGGCATATTGACAAGACCATACATAAAAAAATTACGGGCGAATTGGGAACCAGTCTCGTTTTTGAAGTCGGTTGAAAGTGAGATGAAAGGTGAAAAGCGTGTAGGGGAAAAGTAGTGGAATGATTTTCTTATGTTAAAGGCTATAATCGACTGGTTGTCGGTTACATCCTTACTCGAGGAAAGAAAATATTAATTTCAATTTATATTTTCATTTTCCTCGCTCTGGTGTTTAGGCAAAAGCGCTGCGTTAAGTTTCGCCAATCACACGCAACGGCTTCAGAATTCGGCGGAAAGTGGAGAACGGAGTGTCGTAACACGAGGTTCATTTCGTTTATTTCAAACGTTTTGAATTTTTTTTTGAGTTTTTTGAATTTCGTATTCGTGTTTGTACACCCTTATTCAGTGATTCAATGATGATTCATTATTAAGATTATAGTTAGAGAGTGGTGGCTTATCTGAGGTTGATGGAAATGAAATAATTTATGACCATTTTCATATTATTCGAACCGTTAAATTCTATAGCATTTATTTTTGTATATATCGTATATACAAAAATATTAAGTAAATGTGAAGCAGATTATATATGACACTAATATCAATTAGCTCAAATGACCCAAAGTCATTATACACGTTATTTTTTTAATTATTTGAGGAAATATTTTCACAAGTTGTTTTAATTGAATATAGATAATTCCTTTTTCTAGAGCATTTGTGTTTTTCGGGAGATTATTATTAGACACGTTAAAATTGCTTGAAAGAACGTTTTAAGCTACCATTTTCTGTCTATCAAAGCTCATTTTCAATAACTTAGTAGCTACGTAAATGTTTACTTTACAGGTAATGGCAAAGTTATTCGAAAAGCTCTAGGTAATGTGAGAATATTTGCTGAGCTTTACTTTGGGAAAGTGCATGTCATAAAAGCATTTTGTGTTAGTAATGTTGAAAAATGGAACTTTTGATTTTGAAATTTCTAACATTGACATTTATAAAGACAAGTCCTTTGTTTAATATAAAAAAGATATAACTAATATTTAATTTTTTTTGATTGTACTCTATATCTCAAATATCGCAGGCAGCAGAGGAAACCTAGTATTGAGAGATAAGAGATACTGTTTGTGGAATGTCTTAAGTAAATGCCGCCTTTTGTCTTGCACCAAATAAGAAAATGAAAATATTTTTCCCTCTATGTATATATCGAATCCGCAACCGTCGCATTTACAATTAGACGTTATGTGGGCTATTATAAAACATAATTTTCTTTATACATTTGTCTAAAAGTTTTTAGTATAACATTTATACTGGCTTTCAAATGTTTTCCCTTTTTATTATGATATTGTCTTTTTGCTTATTTAAAAAATTCTACAATTCGAATCAGTTTTAACCACATAATATAACTAGCATAGAAAAATATTTCCTAAGTCCACAATAAAAAATATTGTAAAGTAATCAAAACACCAATTTGTTTTAGTGTAATTTATTTATAGTTATTATTAATATATGTATAATCTCGTTTAGATAGTATGTTTATGTTTTCATTTTCCCGGCAAATTCTACTTGCATTTTACTTAAACCTATTTCTATCATTTATTGCAGGGAATAAAGCACAAACGACTTAAATCCTATGCATCTGCTAGTCAATTTATAAGATGAATAGCTTTTGTCATTTTATTGAGGGAACTTTACATCACTCACATTCATTTATTCAAATACATGAACTATATAATACCGTATGTATTATGTACGGATATTTACACGAGTATATACCCAATGTTAAACCTAACAAAAAATCCATCTATAACAATCTGTTAAATCTATTGTATATAAACATATAATAAATAAAGTATATTATAATATATAATTTAAATTATATTATAATTGTTAAGACCGGTCGTTAATCTATAGCACATATTTGACAATGATATAATGAGAAGCGATGATTAAGTATGTACACATAAAATACAATATATATAAATGACAGACTTTTCGCGCGAACAGTCAAAAGATTGGCGGTGTAATGGATATCTGCATCTAATTAATACAGATTGAATAAAACAATTATTTTTTCAAATACAAACATATAATTTGAACTCAGTACCATCGCGATTATTTAGATTGAAACATCTTAGGAGTAAAATTTACTCAGAAATCTAGTGCTGCTTTTATACAAAGCTTGCTTAAATTGCGCTCCTTTAGTACATCGTGTTAAACGTAATATGCGCAGTACAACAGCTTCTGCAGTATGCAATAATCCTCACTAAGTCTAATTCCAAAACAATTTAGCGGAAATGGAATGATAAGGGTTGACAGTGGTTTATATTATTTCATTAGTTATAAGATTTTAGTATTATTTATTATGTTATTAATATTAAAATATATTACTGTAATATGTGTATTCTATATTACTATTTAATATTTATGCTTAATAACTTTTAATCGATTGATCCAATTGAAGCATAAATGTATAGTTTTATACATTTTTTGGAAACCCGACTGTTAGAACTTAGCTAGTACTTGTGGTCACTGGTAGATTGAAGTGTCACATCTGTCTGTCAGGAAATATATTTATTATATCAAACTACCGCCAACGATTTCCTAATAGTCTCGCGTAGAAAGAGCTGACAACAATAAGTAGAAATTATAAAAAAATTGACAAGCCTAAGATTGTCGTTGTATTCATATAATATATTTTGTTTGAAATTAACTAAAATTATATGTTTTTAATGATTTTTCTTATGATGTACGTATAAACTTTTGCACATTTTGCATTTTTTCAAATCTCAAAAAATATACAATATTTTTTCTTTTTAAATTCAAATAAAAAAATAAACAATATTTTTTTGAAAATAAAATCTGAAAAGAACGACATCCATTGCTAGTCGGTGTGGTTTTGACCCCCTGCCAGACACCTCTCTAAGAAACTTGTATTGCAAAGGACTTTACTAATATCAATTCATCAGTACAGTAATACTATAGATCTAGAGAGATATAGAGAGAGACAAGTCTACGTTTCACGGGCCGCTTGACAATGCTTTAATAATAACTCACTCTCTACTCTATTTCAATATAGTTAATTAAACGTTTACATACAATACAAGCTAATAACGCATATTGTAAACATACATCAGCCTTCGTCGTATCGTATCATTTAGTTGAGGCTATTGTAGTACAGGTGGAGTACCGTGCGACTGTAAACAGGACGGTTATGGGTTCGATTGCCTCACGAGATAATGAAATATGTAATATTTTAATTTTCTTCGTTCTGGTACCTGGCAAAGCGTGGCGTTGATTTCCATTACGCAACACCTCTGCGTCGAAAAGTGTCTGAAAGGGTAACGGAGTGTCTTGATACTACGCGGTGATTTTCGTATACAATGCAGCCAAAATAGTGCATAAATTCTCGAATGCTTTAAGCAATCTTATACTTGAATATTTAATATTAAGTTCAGCTTGAAAGCTCCACGCGTTGAAAAATGATAATAATATGTTCTCTTTTAACTTTAAAACTTTGCTGTTATCGCAAATTCGATCTCAACTCATTGTTATTTGCATTCAAAGCGACTTACAGATGTCAATGAAAATAATAACGAACTTGGATTAAATCAACGAGAGAATCGAAATTGGAATTTCATTTTGAAAGTAGTACTATAGAACAACTGGAAAATATCTGCAATTTTACAATAGAAAACTGAAAAGTAAAGTTTCGCGGGTCAATCGAAAATAAGTGGAAATACTATATTGAAAATATATAATAAACTGTTTTAGTATTTATGATTTGGAAATCATTATAATTGTACGTTACGCTCTTACTATGTTTATAACAAAAAGATATTAAGAGAAGATTTAATGTAAAGGGAATTAATTTAGGCAAATGGTTATTTTTATCATAAATAGAATGTAGTAGTAGAAAAAAGATATACATAACACAATTCATGATAAAAAATGAAAATTAAAGCTTTATAATGTTCTTCAGATACTTCACAATAGCAAATTATATTAGAGCTTTATAATGGAATATAACTTTTTATGTATGTAATATTCAAATAGCTCTATTAAAATGTTGCAACGAGAACAAATTCTTATAAGAAACATTTGTTTTTATGTTTAGACCAGGCCGAGCATTGCCTTATTTTTCATGCTAGAGAAAGAAGCGAATGCAATAGTCTCGTTTATTTAAAAAAATAAAAGATGAAACTAAAAAATTCCATTGCAGAAATAAAATGAAAATGTAGTTATTTCATTTATACATAAAAAATTTAGGGAAATGTTAAACATAACAAGTTAATTCGCATTTGGGTGTTTCTGTTCAAAACAACGTTACATTTTCTAAATTATAAAACAGTGGCGAATATTTAATAGAGTACCCGTTCTATTATTGAAAGATTTAGGGTCTTAACGCATTGTTGTGTACGGAAAGGATGATTTGCGGCGAATCTAATAAAAAAATAAGATATGTCGGAGAAGACGCGTAGAACGTATTAAAAATAGACGAGTAGAACCTCCGACCACGTCCTGGTCTTTCGTTCTACTCACTAAATACATTTAGCAAGTTAGTTTCAAATAATAACATCAATAATCACGACGACGATACATGAAATATTTTGGGCTACATTTGAATTTGTTTCAGCAGGAAAAATAAATTAATTTTTCATATATTTTCAAATATATGAAAAATATATTATATATAATGACAAATATATTTACAAATAATTAATAACAAATAATAATAATAAGACAAATGAACCAAATAACATGTCTATACATATAGTTTGCATCTCGACCGCTTCATAAGCCTAAGCCGCTTTGTGCCATTCTTGTACAAAGCCGAGGAGTGGGTAAAGCTTTTACGCATTTCCGGCTCTAAAAATAACTATGAACTTACCCAACCTTCGAGGCGGAGGACGCACTTTTCTTTCCATTGATATTCGTTGCACGGATACGACGGAAGATAAATTTAATGCTCCCATGAACGTAAAGGACATGTATAAGAATCTTTTAATATTTCTTAAATATAACGTCGTATTTCGACCCAGATGCTTACTAGTAGTTCTCCCAGGTTACACACATGCGGCTATAAAAGTGACAGGTGGGGGTTCGATTTCCACTCGCGGAAATGAAATGATTAATATTTTAATTTTCCTTGCTCTGGTAACGCTATTGTAATAAGAACGCGGCGTTGAGTATCCACACTCAACACGCATTGCCCCCAGAATTTTGCGGAAAATATCCCCCACTTTTCACGGAATATTTTAACACAAGAAACCCTTATTCTGCCTACCTGCTACGTGTGTAGGTATTTACTAGCAAATGGATGCTATGATAGTGAATTTAATTGGAGTGATAATAGTCAATGGTGTGGTTGAGTGCAATCGTTCATAATATACATCATATTTTTTTTCAGCTTCACGCTGTATCCCGCACACAGCAGGGTAGGCAGAGGGAACCTCGGTGTTAAGATACTCCGTTCCCCACTTTCTGCCGAATTCTGGAGGCATTGCGTGTTGAGTGGCAGAACTGAACGCTGCGCTTTGCCACCAGAGCGAATAATAATGGAAATATAAACATAAAGAAATATTTCACTTCTTCGAATGGGAATCGAACCCACAACCGTCGCGTTTACCGGCGGCACTCTTGACCACTGCGCCACGACGACCTCAGATTTTTTGTTTTTATACATCATATGATGTATAAATACAAAAAATTTCGTGACAGAAAAGGTAGAGGAAAACTGTTTTCCCCTTATCTATGGCGACGAGACCGGGGAAATGAAAATAATTTAAATATAACCATTCTCTCGAGTGGGATCGAGTCGTCAACCACCACGTATACAATAAGGCGCTATCCCACTGCGCCTCAACCCCGATAAGAATTAAAAAGTCAAAATAACCATTGTAGTCAAACTTAAAAAGATGTCAAGACAGAAAAAATTATCTACACTGTTTTAATTTCGATAATAAACTAAGATAGATGCCTGTTCAAGTTTGCTTGTGCAATTTACAATTTAGTGGAATCAATCGTTTTATAACAGTGTAAATATAATTTATTATAAATAATATTTATTCTTTTTAATGTCGCCGAATCAATTTTTTATTTCAATAAAATTATATGAGAAAAAAATCTTTTATTTTGATAAAATCCAGTATTTGCATTCAATATATTTGAATGGTAAATTTTAAGCAAACGTTAACGCACTAATAGCGCTCACGTGTGTGGATAAAAGATACGCGTATATATTAAATTAGTAACCAGTTGGCGGAAAATTGAGGTTCAGATTTATACTTGTATCGCGATAAAATGGCGGAAAATACTTTTCGCATTTAACTAGTTCACTGTGTGGTAATAATTATTAAAGTGTATAATAAATACCTCCACAAAATCTGACTAAATTCCATATGTGGAGTTGTCCAAATATATATAATGTATTGACTAGCGATTTGAAGCCAAAGGAGTTCCATCAATCAAAAACAAGCAAGCTTTCTAGAATGTGTCTTGGGTCGGAGGTTGCATTTGCCCACTCTACAAATAATCTACGAATAATTATTTCAAATTCAATTTAAAACTCTAAATCAAGATATTTCAAATATTAAGATTGAAATGAATTGACTTTGAATATACACAATAAAGAGGTAACATGTGGATATCTTAGTCCTTACACGGAAAAAAGTCTTTGAGTTCCTTAATATATGTCATATGTAGGTCACGACAAAATTTTCTGTCACGTACCAGTCAGTATGTTTACAGAGGATGCGTGGAGGCAAACTACTTTCTAAATGACTTCAACTGATTAACTTAATGATTTTTACATATTTTTTGTTAAGTTATAAGATTTTCTTTTATTTTATTTTATTCTTTCGAAATGTAGCTCTTACTGTATCGTTTATGACGTGCCTACTTTGTAACAATTTTCATTCTCCTCGATATTTCTAACTAGATGTTTCTTTTTCTACTCAAATTTTTAAATGCAAATATCATTTATCGAAATGTCATTTTATGGATTGTAATAAGAAATATCGAGTTTTTTAAAAATAATAATATATATAGCGTAGGTCCATAACGGATCTGATATTAGAAAAATAATTTTTATCTACCAAGTTTTTTCTCACTGTATATGACAACGACAAAGGATGGTGAAACGTACGGACAGAAGTCTTTGAACTTTCAATAGTAAAAGAATACAAATAGAAAAATCGAATGTCTATTTTACTACGAAGTCTACCGCCATTTTTAGTAGGAAAAGTAGAAAGTAAAAAAAAATATCAAATTCTTAAAAGTGGCTAGAGCGCCGTAGAATGGTATCGAAGACATGCGGGTTTGGGTCCTAGGATCTTAATTTTTTTAATATATATATTTACTTAAATTAATTAAGTAAATGTTAAGTATCCATTCCCCATTTGACCTAATTTTCAAGAAATATCATGTTAATTGGAGAAACTCAACGCTATGTTTTATCTTGCTAGCATAACGAGGAAAATGAAAATATATACTAAACCATTTAAGGACTATCTTGGCTAAGGGGTACAACGTTTGACTGTTAACACGACAGATTTTGGGTTCGATTTCCACTCGGGGAAATGAAATATTTAATATATATTTTTTTAATTCTGGTGACGAGGATCGAACCCACAATTGTTGCGCTTAAAACGACACGCTGTGCAACTGCATATTTAACATTGCACAATATAGTTGCTTTAGTAATTCAAGTAATGACACGGAAACAGGAGCTGCTTTGATGAAATACAGTTGTGTTCAAAATCCCGAGAACAGCAAATCCTTTATTACTGTACAATTCCGTCAGCTTGTAGTACCGCACATAGCAATAAAATATGTATGCAACATTGCAGCACTTTGCAGCACATTAATAAAGCTTTGTTTTAAATAGTAGTAGGTTCTGTAGTCTATACAGTAAACCACCTTTATATATTGTATATATTTAGAAAGTACCTTCGATCAACTATTCATGTATAGATAGCTAAATAAAAAATAATTACTTGTGATTTTTATAGATGACACTTTTAAAGATAAAATGCTTCAATTATATATAATAACGTAATAGTCAGACATATTTTAATAAGTTTAGCTTTAATATCTTTTCGGTAGAAAAATAAAACTTATTCAATTGACCACTATCCGTAACCTAATGGTTTAAAAGAAAAAAAAAACAATACCGTCCTCCGATTTTCACTCGAATGCAAGAGAATGCGTGTTGAATTTTTGAACTCAACGCGGTACTTTATATCTTGACATGGAAATTCAATTAATAATTGTAACGAATATAGGTAACAAATTATCTATAGTTTATAAGAATTGGGATTGAACCTGTGATCATGGTGTTTACACGCAGACTATCATACTGCACCACAACGGTTTCAAAAAATGATATTACATTACATTTGTATTATATTGAACTATATTGAACCTTTTTGAATACAGCAGAAGTTACTAAAGCAACGGAAGTAGCATTTGAAGGACCCTGTCAAACTCACTATCTGGAAAATTTCTCTCACACTGTGTATAGGAGGAAATATTTCATCTATTTTCAGTTCAATATTTCTTATAAAGCTTCTGTAACTTTTTTTAAGCTTTATACTTTATATTATATGTAGCGTAATAATAAGTGGGGTAGGCAAATTTAATATAGTATTGAATCACTCTTTTCCCAACTTTCCGTTGAATGTTCCAGACACCATTGAATATGGAGTTGTGGAAGTTAACGCTGCGCTCGTCTTGTTACCAGAGCGACCAAAAGGAAAATATTAAATAATTTAGTCCCGTCGTCAACAGTCGCACGCTGTGCCACTGCGCCACATCGGCCTTATATAATATTATGACTATTTTTAAAGCATATTTCTTTTTAACAAAATATACTGTAGAATCATTGTTGCATGGGCTTATAGCATTCTTATGTGTCACCCAATCTTTTTTAACAATTAAATTGAAAAAATATGTGAAAAAATATGAAGTCAAATGTGTAAAAGGAATTTGTAGAAAATTTTAAGTTAATGAAAAAATTCAAAACATCTCTCTTGGTAAAAAACATCAACTCTTGGTATGATAAATTTAACAGATTATATATATTTTTTGTTTGCCTGGCTTGATTAAAAAAAAAATCATCCTATCTTTTTGTAACTTCACGCTGTATCCTGCAAACAGCTGAGTTGGCTGAGGGAACCTGGGATTCTTTTCTCCACTTTCCTCTAAGATCTTGATGTAATGTATTTTGAGTCGCGGAACTCAAAGACGCGCTTTGCCTTGTTACTAGAGCGAGGAGATCGAAATAGTGTAATATATTATAATAATGTAACAAACAACAAATATGTCTATTATAACAACAAATTAATTTCCTAGCGAAGAATTGAAGTTGATATTTTTCAAGGAATATTCATTTTTAGTTAGTGAGAAAGTATTAAAGTTTTAATATAATAGAATTACCACTAAGAGAGACTTTGTGGAAAAAATTCAGTTAAATTTTAACTCCTTTGTTATTAAACTAAAGCTTTAACGTAGCGACAATTATTTCAAGAATAAGTATTCTAATCATCTCAAAAGAAATTTGAAGTTGTTAACCTAAAAAAAATACAAAAAATGAGTAGTTTACTTAGACATCAGTTTTCCTCGAGTGGACACCGAACCAACAATTAGTCGCGTTTACAGTCCCACGTTTGTACTCCTGCGTCACGACTGGCTTCAAAATTATGAGTAATTAAACAAATTAATTTTAGTGTTTTATTTGTATACACAGGAAATGTAATTGCACGCACGGTAGTTTCTTGAATGAAAATGAGAAAAATCTGTGTTAACGTTAAATATTATTTAATTTGTTTTTTCTGCCTTTCTTTAATATCACAAATTTGGATTTAAAAAATAAATTATAATTCTGAACTATGTGTACATAAAGTATTTTTCATATTCGATGTAAAATAGAAAGTATGCAAAAACGATTTGTGAAATTATCTTATCCCAAAAAAAGTAAAAGCTTGTCAACTTTTCAAGTCTACGATAATATTTAGCTCAATAAAGTATATGACTTTGTTTCAAACATTCGAAAAATATTCATTTTTCATCTGAACAGTTTGACGTAAAATAAATTTGCGGATAACTTTACAAAATGACAGGTTAAAGTACTCAAATTACTTTAAGCAATATTTATAACGAAATATGAAATTTAACAATATTTCTTTTTTTAAAGGAAATAAAGTAAAGTGAGTAAAGTGGGGCCGGCCATCGCCTTTGTGCCTCAAAAAGGCAACGGTTTTGGTTTCAATTTCCACTCAGTCGAATGAAATATTTAATATCTTCATTTGTTTGCCCTAGTAAATATTTTTTTTCGAATTATCTAAAACTGCTATTGACCTTGAGTAGTTGTGACAATGTTTCCAAGGGGTTACGAATATTTACAACAAATAACTTATGTGCGAGTATATCACTTTGCCATACAGGAATACTTCATTATGCGCAACTGTAATAATACAAGTCCAATTATTTTTTTATGAACATTGACCATATTACTTAGTTTTTATAAAAAAAGTCGAAAGTATTTAATAATCTAGAAAGTGTAGTGGATGGATATCAAATATTTTACATACATATCAATTTTTTGGCCAATTACGCATCACACGAGTGCTAGGAACTGTGTTATTAGGCCATTTTGTAATTATTTCGATTTTGCCAAAAATGAAAAAGAGATATTTTCAAACAAAATAAATAATAAAATTATCGTTGTAAAATGAAACGCCATTTGTTTAGTGTAACGCATACACTACTATGGAAGCGATAACGCCGCATTCTAAAAATCGAATTGTGTAAAATAGAACGAGGGAGGCAGTCGTAGCGTCGTGGCGCAGCGGCTCAAGGGTGTGGTGTAACGCAACGATTGTGGGTTCGATCCCCACTCGAGGACTTGAAATATTTATTTACGATTATATTTTCCATTTCTTCGCTCTGGTGTCGAGGCAAAGCGCGCCTCTACCACTCAACATGAATATATTTTAGCTAAATGTTAAATATTTTACGTTATATTTAGTGACATATCTAGTATTTGTCTATCCTTAAAGATCACAAACATATTCTATGCAAATATGAAACTTTATACATAGGTATCAATTAGAGAGGGACCGTGACCCAATTAAATATCAAAGCTGGTGTATCATCTTCACGTAAAATAATATTATATATTTATCATCTATTTAGTATAGTATAGATTTCCTTATTATCTTCCGCTAACTACTGCATTTTTACATGCTTTTATTTTATTTGCATTATTTGAAAGGAAGTAGCGTTTGTTTGTTATTAGAAGCACTTCCTCTGATTCCACGGAATTGAAATTTTGTATACATATTCAGTTCTGATAACAATGCATGAATATGATAAGCATGACCTTATCTGATACCCAGGAACGGCTCCATTAACCAGATTTCCACAACGTTGGATAGCATACACATACAATTTTGTACATGTTGCAGTGACACAACCACTAAATTTACAGAGCAGGCAAAAGAAGAAAATATAAAAAAAAATATTGCAAAGGAACTACGAACACTTAATAACTGCACGGAGGAGAGAATAAACAATCATAGCATTTATTTATTATATTATATATCTGCTAAAGGTTTTGTAATGTTTTTTTTTTTTTTTAAATAAAGAAGTTTTTATTTGGACTTGGAATATAATTGTGAGATGTCAATTTTCTAAATTTGTGCTATTAACAATAATAAAAAAATTGCTTTTTGTATTCTTGCCAGCGTAGAATTCATATTTGCACTGTTGCGTATTATTATTTTGATCTTGTTTCATGTATTGAAAATAAATTGATCAAACTATATAAAGACTAACAAGTTCATAGTCCCCAACAAGAAGTAGAGCAAGCACAGAAAAGGTAGCCGATGATAAGAAGACGGAAATATATTTTCTGCAATTTCGCTATTGAAAATGTGTGAGCAAAGTCTAAGCATCAGTTACAGCTTACAAATTGTCTTTTTAACCCACGACAAAAACAGAGGGGTGTTATGAACTTGACGTGTCATATAAATGTGTGTATATATGAAGCATCGTAGCTCACAAACGGATAAAAAGGTTTTGATTTAGATTTTATTGAGAAGTTACTTAATCAAGTGTTCGTAGCCATAAGTCAAGAAAAATGCACAGCCTTTTAAAGATTATCAGCTCTTTTCTTGATATTTGTACACTTTTTAGATCTTTTTCTATATGAGGTTTTTAATTTTCAATTATTTACTGTAAAATAAAGCTGTGCACTGCATTATTCAATTAACAAAAGACAAACAAGAAAAAAATCCATCGACAAAATATACCTGTGAGATATTTAAAAATCGTTGTATCATATAATATGGTCACTATTTAAAGACTCTGGGCCAGTATAGTAAGACAAATAATGGCTTAAATTCTTCCATCAATGGCGTTTCAAATATACCGTACATTTCATCACAAACACAATCTAATATTTGAGGTTCCCTGAAGTAATTATATTTAGTAATAAGTAAGTAGAGAATTGTATATACAAGTCATTTAATATTATAAAGCTGGAGAGCTTCGGTCGGTCGCGCTAAGCTCAGCAACTACTGCTCCGAATTGAAAAAAATATTTTGTGTTCGATAGACTATTTCTTGATTAAGAAAAATCGTTCCGACGTAACCTACGACATCTGCGGTTAAAGTACATATCTTCCTCCACCTTGCAAGCCTTGGGTTTTTACTTACCACTAGGTAACCATAACAAAAATTGTTTAATAAAAGGATGAATTGCAATTTGAATTACATTTCAATAAATAACTATTATATTGTATATATGAATATAATGCGTGTAAGTTGAAATATATGAATATGGAAGATCAAAATTAACTTAAGCGTTGAATGTTGAATAAATATGAGTAAATTAATCCAACTTGGAGCTTACATTTGAAGCGCACACACACACACATACATAATATACATTTGTAAGGAGCTTAATGCAAAATTTGTTGAATAGGATTCTAACGCGATGTCGACGTGCTATGTGCTACTTTATCACCTCATAGTTATGTTATAGTTTCATTATATTCTCTAGAATTTACATTTAGTTTTTTTTTTGTGATTGCCTACGAGACTAGTGTTAAGGCACTACTATTTCTACATTTACTTAAAAAATTACAGCCGTTTATATCGCAAAAAACGTGAATTTCGACACTAAGTGAGGCAATGTTTCCGATTTTTGTACGGAACCCTCGGTGGGCTAGCCCTACTCATGATTGTCCGGATTTTTATATAGATTTTTTATTATTTAAAATACCGGTACATACATAAACCCCTAAGAAATATCTTGCAGTGAGCAGTCAAATAAGATATTGCATATCGAATACAAATTCTAGACTTCGAACGTGTTTAATATAGTACTGAATCATCTCATGAATTTTATATTATCCAGATAAATTTTCTTGGTATTATATTCAAGTAATAGTTTTATCTCGTAATGCAAATGTTCTAGGTATTTATTCAAAATCAAAATTTTAATATTTAGTCACTCATATTTAGAGGCAAAATAAATTCTTTCTTTTTAATTATGTTTTATTTTTTCTATATAAGAATAATAAGAGATGAGGGTTTTATTTATTTAAAATATTATCGATTTGTTGTGGTGAAATTGCATTTTGGCTTCTCCAAGCAGTAGGTAAATAAAGAATATAAAGTTCTTCATCATTTATTTTTAAGTGACTAGGAAAAATTTATCTTTACTACAAGGTAGATAATGAAACGAATTAAAGTTAAATATTAAGTGATATTTTTTATTGTTTAAAATTTACATAAACCGTACAGACATAGGGTCGATATCCCTTTTTCTTTATATTATTTTTTATTTTATTACAAAATTACAATATTAAAAATAAAATTAATATATTTTTACATATTCTATTCTAAATATTTACTCTAGAACTAAAATTGAGTCGCGCATAAATGACTTTCTTTTAGAATAAATATATACATTAATAAGAATTGTTGTTTTTATGCATTCTTATTTTTATTTAAGAATAAATATTGACAGTTATTATACAGAATAATTTATTTATGTAAAAAGTTAATATTTTTGAAAGGAATTTTAGAGCAATATTGTGACCTACATTTATATGTAGGTCACAATATTTAGATTATTCTAAAACGTATAACCCATACCATGGCTTGTTTGCCAACACTACATCAAGCCTTCCTGAAGACCTCTAATTTTATTTGGATGCAAGTAACTCAATTACGACCGGGGCCAATATTTAGACTATCAAAATAGTGGTACGTAAATAATTCATTCAGAGTACATTATTTTATTTTCGTACTAAATTTGGACATAATAAAATAATTATTATGAAAATAATAGGTATTATCTTTTTATTAGCGTAATAATAATATAGGTGCTGTACACTTACAACTTAAGCCCTTGTTCCTAATTATTTCTAATCGTTATAATTGCTCCTTTTCCATACCTTATATTCACTTTGTGATGATAAAAAATACATTACTGCCACATCCGGCGTAAATGAAAAAATATGAACGCGACATGATTTGCAATAATAATATTATTATATACATAATATGATGTTTACAATTCAAGGATATATATTTATTACTTCAGTAACTTTCTAGTAGAGTCTACTGGAGAGTGTGCTGTCGCTTATATTGTAGGAATTAATCTATTTAAAAAAAAAAATAAAAAAATGTATAGTTCTAGAAGTAAAATATAATATTAATATTTAAAACATTTCATATATTATGAAATAAAATATATTTAACAAAAGCCTTATAGACTGTACTACAAAGTGTATTAATGGATTGGTGAAACTTTAATTTAAGCTTCCTGTAAACTTAAGACTAAGCTTGAGTTTGTGTGAAAGTTCTTAATCTAGTATTCTTGTGTACAAACTGAGTTGCACGAGGATAGTTCGCGAGTGTGGTGTACAATAGGAATAACTTTTGACAATGTAAGTAAAGACTGGTAACAAATCCAAGCGCAGAGTTAAGTTCCACCACTATATATAGAAAGTGGGGATTGTCAGAGTATCAAGGAGTATATTAATTTAGGTTCCTTTTGCTATATGCGGGACACAGCATGAAGCTTTTGATTTGTTTAAAAATGAAAACAGCGCTGCAGTTGTAAATGCCACGATTATAGGTTGGATTCCTACTTAAGGGGAAGAATTATTTTCATACCCTAGCTCTGATACCAAGACTTGATTAACCGGAATACAACGAGAAGCTTAATTGAAAATAAAATAAATAAATGATTATTAATAATTTTGCATCTCTTTTGGTATATTTGTTTTATTTTGATATTCCATCCAGAGGAGGCAGCAAAAATCTAGATATAGAGATTTTTAAATTTCGAAATTTTGTCTAGCTATAATAAGAAACCTTAAAATATTTTTATAGAAATATTTCATAAACAGATGGAGTGAAAATCATTGCACGCATTCGATTTCCAATCGGGGGATTGAGTAAGTTTTGCTTCCACGATTTTTTAAACAAATGCTATATTATTTATATTACAAAACTAAAATTAGCTATATACTGTTCAAATGCTTACTACTAATACTTATTTTCATTTTTATTTCTAAGAAAATGTGAAGGAAAATCTTACTGGGTTAAATATTTTTAGATGTTTCTATTTCAGAGACAAATAATGATTTAAGAATTCCGCTTTGAAAATCTAAGCTACTTCGGTGTAAAATCCTATAGAAGACAGATGATGAACATTGCGGTCAGTAATAGGATTATATTTTTTCTTCTGAAATATTTTTATTTATTCATCGTAATTTGTTCTTATTATTTACATTTACGTCTTATATATGAAAAACGCCATTGTGGCGCAGTGTGGTAACGTGTAACTGTAAATGTGCAGATTTTGGATTCAAATCTCATTCAGGAGAATGAATAATTTACATTGCCCCGCTCTGATAAGAAAAACTGCGGCGTTGAGTTCTAAGTTCGAGTAGAAAGCGTATAATGTAGTATTTCATTGTTAAATTCACAGTTAAAATTTTATTTAAAATAAAAAAAAAATACATGCTTAATTTTTGAACGTCAAATAATCTACCACCAGCTCACTACAGTTACTGCCTCAAACCTGAGAAGAAGCTGCGATACGAACTCAGCGGCACCTTTTTTTCCTTCAATGAAAGCGACAATGATACCTTTGAAATAGACTGGATATTAAATTCTCTGAAAAATCGTGATTTTAAAAATAATTACGGCTAGGCAGTGCAAATCCGTAATCGCCATTGAAGAGATCTCCAAGAAAATGTTTTTCATTCTCCGAAGTTTCGTTTTCCGGTTTTTTGTTTTGGACGGCTGAAACTTATATTAGTTTTAAAAGGACGATATATCGCCAGACCGGGGAGACTTATAATGTGAATAAATATAAACATAATATATATTTCTACAATTGATATATGAATTCATAATATAGACGTAGAATAGGACTGCTCTAACTAAGAAAATATGGTGTAATTAATATGACCTTGATTTTAGCAACTGCACTCATTTTAAGTATAACTAAGCTATTCTAAGGCGCTTGACCTAAATACTTAGCTATTGTACTGGTTTATTATGAAAACTTGTTTTATTATCAAGCTCCGAGAAATAATTTTGTACATCTTTAGAGATGCTTATTTATATACATTTATTTTAGCTTAATCTGGATCTCGCATGGGGCAGTTTAGGCAGAAGTAATCTAGTTTTAAGTCACTCCGTTTTCTACTTTTTGCCCAATTTTCGAGACATTTAATTTTAACACTTATACAAGGAAATGAAAATAATTCATTTCTCCAAGTGGTAATCTAACCCACAATCACATTTACAACCCGTTTGCTTATCATCGCGCCACGACGGTCTCGTGACGTAGGAATACTCGTGCGGCAAATACCTATTTTTTGTATGCACATCCTCAACATCGCAGGATAGGCAGAGGTAGTCTTGAGATCAAGATATTCCGTTCTACACTTTCCATCGTACTCTGGAAGCAGAGCGAAGAAATGAAATTATTAAATATTTCATTCCTCGAATGGGAATCTAACCCACGACCTGTTGCGTTTGCAGTCACAAACTTGTGTTCCTGCGCAACGACTGATAAATAAGATTTACGTATCGACATATCGATTCCCACACGGAAGAAGGAATTACTATTTTTTATTTTCATTTCTTCACTCTGGTAAAATTGCAAACGTGCGACTTTGAACTCCACCACTCAAAACGCAATACCTCAATAAAATTCATCAGAAAGTGGGAAACGGAGTGTCTTAATATTCTCTCCCTCTGCTTACCCTATTATATTCAGGATACAGCATGATGATGAAAATCGAAAACAAATTATAATATCAGTATAGGAGTATATGCTCCAACTGCATCATAAAAGTATCATAAACAGAATTTTCTCGATGCTATAAATGCTTGTAAATCACATTGTAATGTAGATATTTTTATTGCTTTAAACGTTATAACCTGACCTCTAATCCAGTGCCCAATGGCACTCCATTGTGTTATAGTAATTACAGTGATCTACAAAGGTTTTATTTTGAAATCTAAGTGCGAGGATAATTAGCGGAAATGCATAGATCATGCAAATGCAAAGATCAACCGACAATTTGTTTTTATTGGTCACTCGACTTGGAGTTTTATACAAACAACAAATTCAATTTTAAATAAACCAGATTAATGCTGTATCTCACACAGCAGGGTAGGCAGAGGGAACCTAGTGCTAAGACACTCAATTGCTCATTTTTCACCGAATTAAGAAGACATTGTGTCAAGTATGGCATTTCTAAGAGTGGACATCGAACTGGCCTCTAAGGTAAATAATCCTTAGAGACTTTTGAAACTTAAACAATTAGTTTCAAAATCTATCAGTCATTGTTTACTGTGAATCTCAATTTACTTACATTTCCGGAATATATGAAATATTTATGACGGTATACAGAATCGGAGTAAAAATTCCTCTCAAGTCCCATTTTTATATTTTTTACAATATTTTCTTTCATCACGATGCATGAATGTTTCATGTTCTCACTTTTAGATAAGGTTGGGCTTGGATATTGAGTTCGGTAATATAAGGCCTTTGCTATGGAAATACTAAGTATGTTTGAGTGCAGCTTCCTGTTGTTTATTTTTATCGATAATTTTATAAACACATTATATTAATTATATATAATATCGTTATTTTTTGATTTTAACCACTCAACAAACAATGTTCCAGAATAATTATATCAACGGTGCAAATAAATTATTTTCATTTTCCCACTCTGGTAGAATACTAAGCGTGGCGTTGAGTTTCGACACTCAATGTGTTGAATTCGGATTGAAAGTGGAGAGGAGTATCTAAGCACCAGGTTGATAGGTAAGTGATAATTTGTACATTTAAAGTTTATGACTTAGAATTCAATCGCACAAAAATATTAGAAGAATTTTGGAATGATACACATATAGTAGTATTTTTTTACTTGATATTAACGATGACACGTTAGAATATATTCATAATAAAGTTACACATTTTTTCATACTAATTAATGGGAGGACTTTACAGCAACATATCATAGGTAAGAATCTTCAGAAGTCAATGTCAAATTTAAAATTCCAAAAATATTACAACTCATTTGACGAAAGTTAGAGTTTCCAGCTTAAGAAAAAATGTTCGTCTTTGTAAAGTATCGCCAAAAATTCTTAGACGGTTCTTGGGTAAGAATTAATCAGTATCGCTTATTACTTATTTGAATAAACTTCGAAACATTACATGCTTAGCGCGGTGTGGCGGAACTCAACACTGCGTTTTGTATCGTTACAAAAGCGAAGAAATGAAAATAATTATTTGCTTTGAGTGGGAATCGCACCGAAAATCTTTGTGTTTACAACACACTGTGCCGCTGCGCCATTCGCGTCAAACTCGATATATTCTTAAGGGTAACTATAATTATGAATGTAATATTCACTTAATTTGATGAATTAATCAAGTCAATTAGAATCTATTTAAAGCAAAGGTTGGATTAGCGATATTAAATATTACAATTTGTCTCTAACACAGGACCGTACAAATATCTACACTAAATTGAAATGTAAACATTTCCTCTTGTAGCTCGTAACTAAATTCAGAAAGTTATCGTACTGTTCGACTCTACTAATAGTTTTTAGAAGTTATTTAGATTGCAATATTAAAGATCTACGTACTTATACTTTTGCGTTTGTTAATTTGATTAATGACCGTCAATATGGCTTCCACCATGGTCGCTCAACCGGTGATCTTCTGGTTTACCTCACCCACCGCTGGGCTGCGGCTATAGAAAGCAAGGGAGAGGGCCTGGTAGTTAGTTTGGACATGACGAAGGCATTTGATCGAGTGTGTCACGGGGCATTCCTAGATTAAAATAATAATAATTTAATCCCCCCGAATGGGAATCAAGCTCACAACCATCGAATTTGCAGTCCACAATCCACAATGGCCACTTTAGTATATTTATAGTTGGAATTTATACAAATAAAAAACTATTTTTGATTCGAAATATATGAAGTTAACCTTATCATTTCACTCTGTGAATCAATTGACGAGTAATGGTGGAATACCGATGAAATAATTCTTGAACAACAAATACTTTTGTTTATGTTGGCGTTGAAATGTGAATATCGTCATCAAGCTCGTGTCCAAATAATATATATTAAGTAAATATTGGAATACATTATATTACGGTAGATATCATATTTTAAATAATAAAAATTATAATATTATTCATTATTTTAATATATATCTTGTGATGATGAAATTGTAAAATTTTTTAATTAAATATAAATAATAAAGCCGTCGATGGTTCCGTAAAAGCATCAGGATTGTAGGTCAACGGGAAGCACAACTTACAAAAGTTGACATACTCAGCGGGCGTACGCTCTCATTTTGTAAATATACTTCGTTTATCGTGTTTTTTCTATGATATACCTTTGAATTTTCTTGTTCTTCACGTTTTCCTCTATTCGTACTGCAAATTTACACACTGACATAAAAAAGTGAAAATACAACCAAACCCAAATACAATTACCTAGATTTTTTTAAATAAAAATATTTACTAATGACAAACATTACATTGAAATCATTTAAAATTTTCCAAGATCTTTATTTTATTCGGCCACTGCCGGCAGTTCTGAATCGTTTAAATCGTGTAATTATAAAAATGACAGCAATCTCAGTTCTACAGGAGCTATCACCCACGATTCAAACAAACGAAACGTGTAATTTATATAAGAAATAAGTGAGTAAGAAATAATAAAATACATACCGCTAATTACACTTTTTATGTGGATAACCATTACCGGGGGATCTATTAAGGGGACTTTCCGGAAAACTATTGAGTTTGATATTAAGTAAGAATAAGAAAAAAGCTTAGAAAGTTGAATAATCCGCTGTAAGTATTAGTGTCTAGATATCGCAAGATATATGACTGAGGAACTTGTGCCAAACTTATATAGCGTTTTAACTGTACGATCTTTGATTTTCGTGGTTTATACACATTGTAAATGAAACTCTATGACAGGTATCTTAATATTTCCATTTTCTTCGCTCTGGTGTTAAGGGAAAGTGCGGCTTTAATTATAAGAAAACAGAGAACAAAGTGTCTTAACACTAGGTTCGCTCTGCCTACTCTGCTGTGTGCGGGGTACAGCATGACGCTAAAACAAAGAGATACATTTAATACATTTGAACTGCTAAAGAACGATTTTTAAATTGGCCTCTGAACGTAATCTTCCTTAATTGACTGGCACGGATCATTGCAAAAACTGGGGATAGCCGTTGATAGTTGGGCGGGATCGCTCCTTGCTTGCTGTTTTCGCGTTTTCATTTGACGACCGAGCTCCGTTGCGTGCGCTCGTTCTACTCTACAACCGCGCAAATTTTAACTGAACTACCTTACGATGTGCGGAACTAATGTATATTAATATAAATATTAGGAATTTTATATTTGTGTTTAAAAATGTAAATAATATTATATTTTTTAAGTGTACGTACTTTCTGTGTACTGACAATGACTATTTGATATAAGTGTTCTGGGGGTCATCGAATTTCAAGTCAAGGAGATTGATCGAGTTGTAAGTAATTAAGTGTATTTAATACCGTTTAAGTGTCAACGCGCAGTAAATCATCTGGTTTTTATGAATATTTTATTTTAGTTTGGTTTAAACTTTACTATTTAAAATTGGGTTTAAAATCTTGAATTACTAAAATTTTTGACCGGTATTTATAAACTCTATTAGATATGTATGTATATATAAATAGCGTACGACAATTTTTGATATTAATTTTATTAAAACGGCCTAAATATATTTTTATCTATCACAAATTCCAATAATATTAAAAAAAAACAATTAACAGTATATCAGCATTTTAGTACAAGCTAGGTTATATTTCAATGACATATGATAATATACACAATATATGTAATTATGTGGAGAGATAAGGAAGTAACTATGTCAGTAAAGAAAGTATTAATAACTGATCACCCAGTTTTCGATTGTATAATTATCTTCATAATTATTTTTAATATTTTAAAATATTATTTTTCTATCTGCTTCTATTCCAATAAAAATGTATTTAAATTTACGATTAAATTAAATATTACAAGAGTTACACTAATTTTAACTAGAATTAAAAAAAAAAAAAAAAAGTAAAAATATGCATTTATTTTTTTTAAACATTTACGTTTATGTGTCATAAAAATACCGAAAGTTCTCTTAGTTTTTGAAATCATGTATTAAGAATAGGACATCCTATACTTTTACATAACATACAAAATGATAATAAAGTTTTTATGCATATTATACGTATATCAAATTATAATATGATACTATATTACTTTATCTGTAATAAATCAACAAAAATTCCGTAGGCTGTCGTGACAGTACACGTGAGTTTGATTTTTTCTCTAGTTAAATAGTATCGGAGGCCGTCGTAGTGCAGAGGGTGGATTCGATTCCCACTCGGCAAAATAAATTATTTAATTTTTTTATTTTCTTGATCTGGTAAGAAGGTGAAGCGCGATGTTCAGATCTGCCTCTGAATCACAATGCCTCGAAATTTTCCTTGGAAAGTGGGAAAAATAATGTTTCAACACTAGGCTCCGTCTGCCTTACCTTATATATGCGGGATACAGCGTGAAGCTAAAAAAAATATTGAATGTATTTTTATTACGCCTATTTCGCAATCGAGTTTTATTACTTTGTAAGCGCGTCGGAACAAATTAATTACACAAAATTTAATTTAAACAAAAAAGTTAATATTTCTTATATGTCGGTCACTGTTCTCTCTGGTGTCCAGGCAAAGCGCGGCATTGAGTTCTGCCTTCTTTTATTCAGCTTCACGTAGTATCCCGCACACAGCAGGGTAGACAGAGGGAACCTCGGTGTCAAGGCACTCCGTTCCTCACTTTCTGCCGAATTCTGGAAACATTGCGTGTTGAGTGGCAGAACTCAACGCCGCGCTTTGCCTCGACGCCAGAGTGAAGAAAAATGGAAATATAAACGTAAAGAAATATTTCACTTCCTCGAGTGGGAATCGAACTCACAACCGTCGCGTTTACGGGCGGCACCCTTGTGCCACTGCGCCACGACGGCCTCTATACTATATATTTAATTAGTATTATAGTATACGAGTGAACTTGAAAGAGTGAAAACAGGCTTGTCAAAAATTTATTTTGATATAAGACTTTTTAATTTATCACATAAAAATAAATCAGTTGATTTAAATGAATATATAAAAAATAATAAGTGTAATTACAGTCAATAACCGCATTCGCGAGCCATTTTAAAATGGAATTCCTGTGCAGCAAAAAGCTGTGTGACATGCCGTATTGTTTAATTAAACATGAAACAAACAAGAGCACGAAAGCTAATTAAATTTTCATAATGATCGGTGTTCGTTCAGAAATTACCGTGACGTTTTGTTTTGTTATCTTCATTTTTTTAGCTTCACGCTTAATCCCGCATTTAGCAGAGAAGGCAAAGGGAGCCTAGTGTTAAGACGCTCTTTTCTCTATTTTCTGCAGAAATCTGGAGGCATTGCGTGTTGAGTGACGGAACTCAACGTCGCATTTTTCTCGACACCGGAGCGAAGAAATGAAAATATTATATATCTCATTTCCTTGAGTGGGAATCGAACCTACCCCAATCGTGGTTAAAGTCAACGTTTGTGCCACTGCGCCATGACTGGTCTCAATCTTGATAACAATAATAAACTCTCCGTTCTCAATTTTTCTTGCTTTTTACAGTTAATTCGCCGCGTTTTCAAATTCGAGAAATGAATATAGTGTACATCTGTAAATATATTTTCAATTGGGAATCAAACCTACGGCACCCGGAGCGGTGCCACGTCGGCGACGATGAGATATCAAATATACCTACAATTATTTCTGGCATAACCTGCTATAAAGGAAATACAGAGATCATTGCCCGTGTGTGCATTTGTATGAGCCATGTAGGTTTCTCGCGATCTCGTTTTTTAAAGCAAGACCAGGTAGAATCCAGTACGTAATAATTATACTAGACAAAAAATTTACGAAAGATTGTGCTTATAAAAAATACGTTTTAATTTCCCAGAAAAATAGACTTAATATTATAATAATAATGAGACTGTCAGGCCATGCGTGTGGCTATAAACGCAACGTTTGTGGGTTTGATTCCCGCTGTGGGAATGATTGATATAGATTGTTAATATTTTCATTTCTTCACGGTATATCTACAATGCGCGTCTATAAGACTTATATAAATATTCTTACGAAAAAAAATTAACTGATAACTATACATTGAACTAAACTATTTTTCATAAATATATTTAGGAATTTAATGTACAACCATATGCCTTTCTTAAGCGGCAATTGAACCTACTACCTTCAGCATAATGGAATTCATTGAACAAGTTGTGAATATAAACTTCTATGATCGTAATTTCTATCACGTCTAAAAGTTTGCTGAATGAATAGTGTCTTAGTTATAGAGCAAGTACACTGTCTCTTTACTTACGAGTATGTGTAACTATCGACTCAAACGCGGTTTCACCTACTAAAACTTATAGTTATATTATATGCAAATAAACCAGCGTCACGTTTTATTTAGCACAGAGCAGGGTAGACAGAGAGAACCTCGTGTGAAGATACTCCGTTCCCCGCTTTCTATCAAATTATACTATACAGAATTATAATTAAACTATAACGACAGAACGACTATAACGACACTTAGTTGTCGGGTTTGTCTAAATAGACGCATGTTTTATAAGTATAATATTCTATATATAATTTAATACTATTTGATTTAGATTAGAACCTATGACCACAATACGCAATACAATTGAATTGAATGGAGCCTTAAGGCTTACTTATATATTATTCAGTTTATTAATAAACTGAATAATATATAAGTGTCTACTAAATACGGCAATTTCCTTAAGATATATTTGGATCCATTTCTTTTACTTATGTTAGTCAATCTTTATTTAAGTTAATCTTAATATAATTAATGCTTATTAAATTTCCGAGAAATCAGACATTATTCATGTTTGCCTTGCCTTTATTATGTTTAAACATAGGATACATGTGTGTTTCAAAATTCAGCTCTGTACATTCGGCATTGCATGCGTCGGCGGAACTCAACGCTGCGTGCTATGCCTCATCCCCAGAGCGAGGAGATCAAAATACTAAATGTTTCATTTTCTGGAGTGGAATCGAACTCGCAACATATCGCGCGACGACTGGCCTCATTTTCTTATTGATATTTCGGCTAGATATATAAATAATTATAATTTTTGCCAAAAATAACAGATTTCTTCAATTTGAACTGGATCCCATATCTAACGAGATAGATCTAACCAAACTTTCACCAAACTATCTTTGAAGTTTATCTTTTTCAATTAAATATAGGAATCTTTTAAATAAAAACAGTATCATCAAAATTGATTCACCCAGTCATACTCTGAGGTGATAAACATAAAAAAAGAACAAAAAAAGTCGAATTGATAACCTCGCATTTGTATAGAAGTCAGTTAAAAATAGTTAAAAGATTCAACACTACTGTTTTGATAAATAAATATTTACTTTTGATCCTCGTGGCGGAGGGTCATAAGGGTGTGACTGTAACTTGACGGTTATGGGTTCGATCGCCACTTGAGGAAATTAATTATTATTTATTAATATTTTAATTTCTTCCCTCTGCCTATTTTGCTGTGCGCGGGCTACATCGTGAAGCTGATTTTATTATAATTTCTATACTGTGCAATAATAATGACCATGATTTACCGCTTATCTTGTCTTTAACCGACGACGCTACCGACAACCGTATAATAAATTTATTCGAATTCCACTATCGTAAATAGTAGTTTGTATGAATTATAAATCTTATAAAGTGCTTCTGCTGTCAAAGACACGTAGATTTCATTTACGGTCATACTTTTGATAGTTCAGATATCAATAAAGCTGGAAAGCCTCTAATGTCTGAAAGTTTTTATATTCTAATATGGCTTCTACAGTTCGTAAGTATAATCATTTGTAAAGTTTCTTCATATATCATATCAGATTATGTACATGGTATAATCTATGTTGGATGTTTCAAGTTTGCAAATTATATGCGTATTACATATATATATAGGTATATAGTAGGCATGTATATACTTCTAATAATTACTCCAAAGGGAAATAGGCATATCCTTGTCACAGTTTGTCATAGTGACCCACAAAGAATAAAGAGTGTGTCACAAATACCTGAAACATATTTATTTTTGTACATTTGTGTAGATGCTTATTATTTATTTGACAATTTAAATTATAAGCCAAAAAATATGTAGATCTGGATAATCATGTGAAGCATATTAAAGTTTTGCTGTTTGCTTTTTTGTTTTTATATTTATTTTTATGTTAGTTAACTACTACTACTACTTTACGTAGTTAACTACTACTATTTTACGTAGCTAACTATAATATATAGGTATATTTAATACTATGACAATTTAAATTTTTCACTTGTACAAAAGGAATATGGGCGAAACAGCACGTTTTATCTTTTATATAGCAGGTTAGGCAGAGACTTAGTGTCAAGACACTCTATCCTGAGTGTCTACAGTTGAATGCTGTAACTGAATGCCGTGCGTTTATTTTTACATATAAATCATTATAATGTTAACGTCGATGGAGGAGAAATAGAACTGGTTATTATTTTTGATAGCAAATATAATAATGGAAGCAAATAACCTGAAGGATATGGCGTAATATGTTCTCACGAATCAGTGACCAGGATAATTTACTCTGTATTAGTTTTTTTCTACTTCCAAAATCGTTTCGGTTCAATAGATACGTAATTTAATAATTTGAATTATATCGTGATAAGCGGTACGGTACGGTACAAGTGACATACCGTACTTTATTTCAATCTGTTTGATGAATATTTTAATAATATTCAATAAACGATCATTCAGTTGTATACTGTATGTAATAATTTTCAATTCGTAATTCAGTGCTCCAAAATACATAATGACTTAGAATAATCTTACATAAGTTATTTTTTATATTATACATTTTTGTTGGTGGTTCTTGTATCAAATATCTCTAATAAAGTAATATTAATAATAAGTACTGTTAAAACCAAACTTGTTTATTAATGATAATTACTACATTAGGCACTAATTGTTTTACATTGACCAATGCAAAACGAGACCCTGCATCGCGCTGTTATAATTTTTTCTTCTATTTATAATATATAAGAAATTATAAGTTGAGTATAATGGGAGGTCCGTATCTAAGCGGTTACAGCTTACCTAAGGCTACGTATCACTCAATGGACAGATTGATTTCACTATATTGTAAGATTTAGTGTTCTAAATGTGTCTAGGCATGCTCTTGAGTTCTTCCCAGATAACTGACTCAGTCGGTGCCCTGAGGTCAGTCATCTGTGAATCACTCTGGAGCATGCCCATTGAGTACTTGGGTCAGTTAATCTGGCACCAACAACCCCCGACCTAGATAATGTGACTTCCTTTTTTCTTTTTGTCAATATTCAATAATTTGAAAATTTAGTCATATTAAAAATTTCGTATTTCTTTTATTTTGTTTATGTGAAATATTGCTTTTTTTACATGAAAACCTATGTTTCATTGTTATTGATGTAGATTGTCGGAAAGGTTAGCGATTACAAAATGAAACGGTGTTTACTATTGCGTGATGATTTGCAGAGTTTACATCCGCGCTTTTGCCTCGTTGGTAAAGAGACGAATTGAAAGTATCCGAAGCTTAATTTCCTCGAGTGGAATTATACGTAACTATTTATAACTATACCACGAGAATGCTTACGTACAAAAATCAAGTAAGTAAGAGTAAATATTAATCATTTCTCTACATTTTTGTTTGACCTATGACGTTTGGTATTGTACAACACACGTCACGTTATAACTTGGGCCTCTATTGTGAACGGTATGATAGAAACGAATCAGCCATAAATCATGAGAGGCTTACGCATACAAATATTTTAAAAATGTTTCAGAAAAATATATGTAGCTTTTTAATGGTTCTAGAAAAAGCGTTTATCATATAACGATAAAAAAATATCTATCTTGCATCATCTCTTTGGCATTGAAATAGATTCAATAGAATAAAATATTGTGGAATTCGGCGAAATTTATATTCGACAATATGTAATAGTTTTATAATATAACTAGTTACTGTAGTAACTTTACATAACTATTACATCTTCTGGATTTACGCACGATTGCTAGGAAAAATAGCAAGGAGCTATAAGCGTAAACTCTCTGTAACAACCAAAACTCTCTTTAACATTATCTTTCTGAAAAATAGAACAGTGTAAATGACGGAGATAAAAGAAATAGTTCCATAGGAGATCAAAAGAAAACTTAGGCAATACGATCCACTTTAGTTTACACTATCGAAGCTTGATTGAGATAACAAATTAGAAACGGAGAGTATAAAGACATTTTCTTCACTCTAGTATCTCTTACTAGATGAATAATGTAACGGACAATGTAAAAATGAAAGGAGTATTTTTAAGGTACCCGTCAATTTGATCCTGTATCCGGATCCTGTAGAGGTAAGTATACCGCATATGGATCTCAAAAAGTGGGAGGCTGAGGAAAAAAAAAATCAACATATTTGTATTCTTTGGGAGAAATGATTAATTTATTTTCATTTCATTCTTTCATTGCAAAGAGTAGTATCTACTCTCACTTCGACCAGTAGCCAACGAGGATGAGTGAGAGATGCAGGGTAGAAGGGAAACGAGATAATAATTGAAATTAACAAAAATATGTGTAAAAATCTTTACATAATGTGATACAAGATGCACCTTGCCGTTTATGATAAGACGTGCTGTTACTGTGTCACATTGTGATGTTATTGGTCTTATTTTATAGTAATGTATTTGAAACATCTGCCCCCGACACTTCAATTACGAATACTGTCACTCCTTTGTAACCTATTTAAGTTTTCTATTACATATGATGTTATAGTATAGTATCGAGTGAAATATTCAAACTTTTGTACCTGCGTAACTATTTATTTTGTGGTAACGTAAACGCGGCCGTTGTGGGTTCGATAATCACACGAAGAGAATTATTTCACATTTCCATTTTTCGTTATTCGGTATCAAGACAAAAGTGTGAATTGTTCGAAAATTGGCCGGAGAGCAGGGAAAGGAGTGTCTTAACACTAGGTATCTATATTCTGTCTACACAGCTATATGCGGGATTCAACGTGAAGCTAATATAAAATGATAAGTTCTCAATATACAATAATTTTGTTTATATATCTCTATTGTAATGCTAGTTTGCGTGTTTGTACAATAATTTTCAGAATTTGGCTCCGAACCCTCTCGTAATCTTCAAGGAAGTCCCAAATAGGACATTCACGGACGAATCAATCAGGAAATAATTTGATACCCATAAATAAGTCACTGTAAAGCCCTGTAAGCTTTAGATTTATTCAAGGGCGATTTCGTAATAGTCGCTAATGAACGAAATTTATAAGATTAAATTTAACAGAATTTGTATTTTTTTTTAAATATTCTTTTTTGTTTAATTTTTGTGTATGATATATATACAGGTACACAAATCTCTTTCGTACCAACTGAGTATCCAGTTGAAGGTATCGTAGCGCAAATTAGAGGATTTTTCATATGAAAGTATAAAAATAAGAACATTCTTTGTATTTTTTAATTAAATGTTGTAGTTTCTGACATTTCATTTTCATTCGTTCATTCTATTTTCATATTCAAGAGAGCTAGGATGCGTATTTCCATAGTGTGGGTTAGTAAATGGTAATATCGCATCACAGTCGGAAGTTATTTGATTGAACAGTAGTCAATCAAATATTTTCCATCTGAGTTCAATCATAAATATTTTCGACGGTACACCTACACTTTATAGTAAACTAACTTTGTGAATCATACAAAATATTATAACGGTATACAAATTTTCTGACCTAATATATGTATGTGCTCGTATATCAGTATATTGCCTGTAAATAATTGCAAATTTCAAAAATAGACTTATATATAATTATAAAAAAATACTATGTAAGATAGCTAGATATATATAGATATTTTTTTAAGCTTTATACTGTACCCCATATGTATAATAGCAGGGTAGGCAGGGTAGGAGAGAGATAAGACCGTCTTTTATGCGTACATTGTGTTTTCTATTTGTTTAAATACAATGTCAATTGATATGATATATTTGGTTATATTTTGATGCATCTATATAGCTTTCCAAACAGAACAATCCATCTCTGTGATTGTATCCATGTTATTTAGGAGTGCTTATAATGTGTTTGCTTAAAGCGGCCAATGATTCTGGAAATAAAATTTTCTCCATACGTCAAATATTATGAGGCTATAAAATGTATTGGTGAAATTGTTAAAAACATTAAATATAATTGTGGTGATAGGTGATAATTCATGTTTCGAATTAGCGATCCACGCGCGGCTTTGTCCGCTTTGTCCGCTCATAAACTTTCATATTTATAATATTACAAGTAGAATTTACGGATTTATAATGACGCTGTTTGACACCGTCTGATAGTAAACGGTCATGTTGGTCGTGGATCAGAGGAATAGATCGTAACATTGTCTTTGTCTCGAATTCAAGAAGAAAGTAGACAACAGAGTGTTTTAATACTAAGTCTTCACAGCATAACCGCACTTCAGGAATAAGTGTTTAACTAAAACAAATATGTTTAAATGTTATTATTGTTACGCGGAGCTGAATCTAATTGGTGTTACAAGGCAAAGGAAATATTACAAAAATTATATTTTTTTAGCTTCACTCTCCTTCTCATATTTTTTTTTTTCAGCTTCACGCTGTATCCCGCACATAGCAGGGTAGGCAGAAGGAACCTCGGTGTTAAGACACTCCGTTCCCCATTTTATGCCGAATTCTGGAAGCATTGCGTGTTGAGCGGCAGAACTCAACGCCGCGCTTTGCGCTTTGCGCGCTTTGCGCGCTTGACACCAGAGCGAAGAAAAATAGAAATATAAACGTAAAGAAATATTTCACTTCCTCGAGTGGGAATCGAACCCACAACCGTCGCGTGTACGGGCGGCACCCTTGTGCCACTGCGCCACGACGACTTCACACTTTTTACCCAAATAGTTAGAGTTTTTGATAAATTGTGTGTAGAGTGGCGGAATTCTCTCAATCACGTGCCAGTGACAGTTATTAAAGATATAATCGTAAGTTAGTACGCTCGGAACGCCAAAAAACTCGACTAAACCGAAAGTTTAACGTGAAATTAATATTATCTCCGTTGGATGTCGAGGAGCTTTCTTTATTATTACTTTCCAATATTTATTCTTCTATTTCCAGCTTACTTAGCGACATGAGGCTGCGAAATCGAACATTCCATTTATTAAAACGATTCGGAACTGGAAAACGGAATTTTATATTTTATGGTCATATTTACATAAAATAAAAATGGAATTTGTATATAAGGAATATAAAGTTGAGATTGACGCTTAGTTATTCAGGCCATCGTGGCGCAAACGCGACGGTTGTGGGTTTGATCTCTACTTGGATGAAGGGATTGTTATATCATTTATGCTCTAGGGAGAGTGAGGTCTGCCACTCAAATCATAATATCTCGAATTCTCAAGCATAAAGCGAAGGAATCTTAGCTCTGATATGTGCGAGAAAGAGTAAGTATTATATAAAAATAAGCAGTCAAGCGCGAGTCAAAAACGATACCCCAGGGATCTGTACCAATTTTGTAGCCTGCAACTTATAAAAATTGACCAAATTAAGTTCGAGAGCCTATGCACCTATTTTATATAAAATAAACTACCAAAAATATAATACTTTTTGAAAAATACTTTTTGAAAAAAAAAAATTATAATACTTTTTGAAAATTGAAATTGATTATTTTTCAATTTTCAAATTTTTTCCTTTATTCGTAATGTAAGTTCGTACTTAGTGCCAAGTTTCCTATCTGAAGATTTATGAGAACTATTAAGGTTATCATTATGCGACGAATTTAATACAAATTGAATGCATTGACATAGAAGCTTAATTTTTTATTGTAAACAGACGGACAGACGATCAACAAAGTAATCCGTTTTTTTTCCTTTTGAGGTATAAAACCCTAAAAAAAATCATCCTATCTTGCCAAAGATATAAATGACCTGTAGATCTCTTTTAATTTTATACTACTTTTCCCAATATATAATATTGCTTTGAAGATTTCGTTTTAAAGTCTCGTTCTTCGGCGGTGATTGATGTCCCATAATGTTTCCTTAACGTTTCCAAGCAACGACGTTTGAAGAGAACTTAAGACTATTTTAAATAGAATTTCCTTTTGAGTGTTGTACGTGCTATTGTTTCACCATGTGTATAAAATATTTAATGATTCTGGATTAATATGTATAGCAACATCTTTACTATTATGTATGATCAATCCCACACACACATTACGGTATGTAGAGGGGACCTAGTGTTAAGACACTCCGTTCCATTTTCCATTTTCCACCAAATTCTGGAGGCATTGTGTGTGGCGTGGCGGAACCAAACACAGCGCTTTGGGAACCTAGTTTTAAGACACTCAGTTCCTCACAACAACTACTTCAACTTCAAGAGATACAAAAGATAAGAAAGTAAACAGAAATGTTAATCACGTGGCATTGCGGCATAATTTTATTCATCCAAAATTCATCTGAATGAGCTAATGTTAATCAAAAGTAGAAGACAAAACGACAAATCTAAATTCCAATATCCAGTAACATTCGCGCCAGAAAGACAAAGAGAATTCCATCGACATATCGTTTATCAATATCGGTTTACTGGTTTAACATAGAAATGGATATACAAACGTAGGCGCCTAGGTAGGCCGTTCCACAGTTCCTTGGCAAGTGGATGAAAGTTCCTAAGAAACCGCACAGTAGTAGTGTCAATGGAAAACTGTGACAAATGAAATGGTTTATCTACTCCGCCTCTGTGCTTACAAACTTAAAACATAAACAAGGCTATACATCGGTACAGTGAACTCGTCTAAATAAAGTATTCAATTTAAATTAATATTGTACACAACATGGTTTTTCAACTATAAAAATATCTTAACATTGAGTCATTGCAATTAACTGTCTACGTAAGTAATTACGACCATAAAAGTTGACGCGAACTGTTCGAGTTGGCATTAGATGTAGTCGTGTTTAGAGACAACTTGCTTCAATCAATCATAGAATTGTAATTGGTTATTGAATTTATCTAATACAATTTGTAATCGTTAAAATATTTCATTAAATTTCCGTAGTCTATTATTTTAGATTATATATCTTGTACAAGTATTTTTTTAAGCGCGCAACTGTAAGCGCAACGATCGTATAATAACTTCGATTTCCACTCGCGAATGATACATTTAATATTCAATGTCCTCACTCTGGTGACAAGGCAGAGCGTGGCGTTGAGTTCCGTCTCTCAATATTGTGTATTGAGTTGCGAAACTTAACGCCACACTTTGTCTTTTTGTTAACAAAGTGAAGAAATGAAAACAATTGATTCGATCCAAAGATAGAATAGTTGATTGTATACAAAGAATTTTGGCCTTTAAGTTTATTTTAAAATTTTGATAAGAGCTTTTAACACGGAGTCGATCTTTGTTAGAACTTCAATTTTTATTGACTTTAAACGTTATGTATTTAAAAATAGTAATAAAAACCGAACGATGGAACACGCAGTGAATGTTTTCAAAATATCCGACATATATTGGCACATAATTGTTTGAACAGCCCACATAAAATATATATATTTTCATTTTGTGAATGTTAGTTTTTCAGTTAACTAAAATCAATAAAATTCAAATTGACAAGTTGATGCGAAAATTGTATTTTAAAAATAATACTATAATTTATAAATTATTACAATTAAATTATTTTCATTTCCCCGGTCTAGTAGACAAAACAAGTCGTTCAGTTAAAGTCCAATGTGTCGAAAATTGTGCGAAAGTTACAAACGGTTTGGGAAATCAATAAGTTTCTATCAATATAATATAATAGTTATATAATATCAATAGTTTCCTATCCTGCGATGTGGGAACAACAGATAAATATTTTTTTATAATATGGATTTTTCTTTGCATGGATAATGCGAAATGCAATGCAAGGTGCTATCAGATTATCCCACTATTAACTTAGAAATGAGAATCATTGAAGCAAAAACATAGATTCAAGAGCATATATATACCCTTATTATTCCTAAGATCGTTCCCGACAGATAGAAAACATTTGGCAAAGCGGTTCTTTCATTCTCGTATAATAACAGCATTTACGCCCGCACTCACGAGGACCATAGAATGATAATCCATGAATTAATAGGAAGTGTGCTATATAAAAGCTAATTTCTTCAGACTTGATTTTCCAAAGAACTTCAAATCAAATAAGTTCTCATATTGTGTCCATATTCTTTGTCTCAGTATGGACATATAATCAAAATATTAATTTCAAGTAACTTATAAAGATTTAGACTAGGTTTTGCGCAATTTATACTAGAATTGGCGGTTCTTAACCCTTTCTTTTACCTGAGAAAGATATACATTTTCTAGTAGGTATACATTTTCATAATTAAGCTAATTAGTTTAGACGATAGTTATTCATATTAAATTAGTTTTGAAAAATACCACCAATTTTGAGTTTTGAAATTCTATTTAACTACGACAGTTTATAAGTTCGTTAATAAAAAGTTCACTACAAAGTTTGAAAATGTTTATAGCTCTCTAACAAAAATATAGCAACATAATTTTAAATGCTAATCAAGTTCGATTTTCGAAGTCTCAAATTATCCTGTCGGCGAAAGTTATTCTTGGATTTTCCTAGGAATGTTATAAGTGAGATTATTCAATATTCTCATAATTTTATTGGATATTTTAAGAATATATTCTAGTAATTTTATTTATGTTTGTAATTTAGTTCATTCAGTCTGAGGGCTTGCGACTGATGTTATAAATGCATCACTGGTGGAATAAATAAAATAAATTTCATATTATCGATTGACATTTGATTGAAAGGAATCTTTTATTTACTTCTGTGTTGACTTGGTTTATGCAAACAAAAACACACGTTTATATATTTTATTTGCATTCAGTTGTGGCGCAGTGACTCAAACTCAAGCGTGATAGGTTATGAAATAGATTCTCAATCGAGCAAATTAAATGTATAATGTTTTCATTTCTTTGCTCTGTTTATATAACTGGACCGGGACCACACGGCTGACTTCACCAGAGCGAAGAAAATGAAAACATAAATAAATATTTTCTTTCCTCGAGTGGGAATCGAACCCACAACCAGTCGACTGTGCAGCACATTTTGTACCACTACGCCACCACCGGCCTCAAAATATAAATATAAAACATTGTAACTATATTACGCATATTTACCTTAAAAATCCTGTATGACAACGTTCATTAAACACAGTGCAGTTTTAAATTGCTTCGTTAAACATGGAAATGCGCTGTTTTCTCGGAGATTTTTTTGTATGAAATAATACAGGAATAATGCAGCTCCGACTCGAAGACCGAAGACCGGTATTTTGATTAGCGAATAAAACAAAACATTTTGTTTACGTTTGATCCGACATCAGTAATGCCATTCAATTAGACTTTGACAGTCAACATCAGATTGGGTCTTAATGTTTCGAATGACTGCCAGAATCGCGATCATCTGGAGAGCAAGGTTTAGTTGCTCTCGAAGTAACTGAGGGTCATTAACAGAGAAAGACGGTACTTTACGCCAAAACACCGATTACCAGGTTCGGCCTCAAATGGAGTACTGTTCTCATCTCTGGTCTGGTGCACCTCAGTATCAGCTTGAATCATTTGATAGCATATATATATTTTTATATTAAAAATATACTTAAAATACTTTATTCTCTAATTAGGCACTGGAACTCTGTTTTCATATTTTTATTTTGTTTTGTCGTAAACAAAAATGTTTTTAAGCGCAAAATGAAAAAATCTCTTATTATGCTTAATTTGGACGACAATGGACATTTACTGTAGCGAATAGAATGAATGGAAGTAACATTTCATTTATGTGAACATTACGATGTGAAGAAAATATAAATGATTTTCTTTTTTATTTTAATATATTCTTTTTAATTTTGACTGTTTTGAACCGCACGACTGCGCTAGCTTCCTTTTTATTTAATATTAGTGACCGGCTCACAATTTTCTATGTTAATTTTATAGTACCATACAGTTGATACAGTATGAGCTGATTGTAGGTTCAATTTCTATAATGAACAGAATGACTTATAAATATTTTTTTTATATAATATATAAGTGATTTAAACGTATGAAATAATTATTTTGCAACGAAAATTTTTGAAATAATAAAATTAATCAAAAAAACGCTTCACGGTGTAACCTGCATATAACAGGATAAGCAAAAGGAGTTTTGTATTAAGACATTCTGTTTCCCACTTTAGGCCAAAAAGGCCCAGGCGTTTTGGCACATTGTCAAATTATAAGCGCAAAGGTTACGGGTTCCAATTTCCCTCGGGAAAATATTTTATGTTATTCCTCTGCTACGGTAACAAGACGCGCAAGGCTCTAGTATATATATATATATATATTTAAATATTGTAATTAAATCCTTTTAAAAACG
>JBAIZZ010000220.1:1014353-1025036 GCA_037355905.1 Heliconius aoede
TTATTGTTAATATATAAATTATAGACAAATCATACAAAATGCATACAAAAATTGTAGCCTATGTGTGTCAGCACTGTAAATTTCATCTAAATCCGTACAGTAGTTTTATGGCGATAGTGGAACAAACATCCGTCGTCACAAACTTTTATATTTATATGTTCTATTTATGTTATGTTCTATTTTTTCATCTTTCACATAAAGTGGGGTAGCAGATATCTCTAACTGCTAAGATACTCTACACGACGTCTCCATTTGCTTAGGTCAGGCCGGACGTTGCGTATTACGTGTGAGATAGCCAAGCTGTCTCTAAAATTAAATTAAACAGACTAAGAGATTTTTGTATATATAGATTTTTATATAAATAATCTCTTAGTCTGTAGATTTATTATTTATTTTACATACCCCGTGAATTAGGATCGAACCTACAACCACAATCATGTATGAACTTACAACCATGCACAAACATGATAACTTCTCTATAAGAACTCAACTCAACTCGATTAATCGAGTTTTAGTCGAGAAATTCCATGTTAAGTGCTGGAATTAGCTGGAAAATGAAAATAATTAATTCCTTCGAGTTGGGATCTAATATGTTTATATCACTGTACCACTGCGAGCAATTATTGTAAGACTAAGACGCTACATACATTTTAACATGGCAAATTGTATTGAGAAACTCAAAATTGAGAGAGCCATCATATTTTTTCAGTCATAATTCAATGTAAATAGACAATAAAACTCAACAGAGCATTTAATATGAAAAATGGCTTGCGAATTAAAATGCATGTTTGTGATAATCTACGTTATTTACGTACGCTTAAATCTTTCAGATTACGCCACGGATTACTTTTCTTCAGGGTAGGCACCTAGTGTGGAGACACTCCGTTTCTCACTTTCCACCGAATTTACGAGTGGCGAAATAAAAAAAAATGATAAACAATAATTCGTTCACCCGAGTGGGAATTGAACCCATAACATTTTATTATTAACAAAGTTAGTGATCCAAAAATAAGCTTTATTGTACTTATACAATACTTTTATTTAACGTCGAGGATATCGAACATTTGAAATTTCGTCCAACATATAACTATGTGATCATTACAGTAAAGAGTAAACAGTTTTTAAGCTACATTATAAAATGGTAAGTGTAATGATAAACAGGCTATTGAAAAAAAAATACAAAATTGAACAAAGATTCAAACAATTATTATAAATTGTGATTTAAATAAAAAAAAGTACTTTGATATCATTTTCAATATACGTAAACTTGGTCTGTGCATTCATATTATTTTCTAGAAAAAAAAAATAGATATTTCCTTTTGTTATTTTTGCTTTCATACTTATTATTCTTTTTTTCATTAATATTTGACTCACTTAAAAATTTTAACACTGCAAACAGTCGTTATTTTTAATAGCTTATCGCGTCCTGCGCAGTTTATTTGTTTAAAACTCAGCAGTAAATATACATTTTCACGATGTTTTTTTTAATAGAATTTTTATAATTATTTTGCTTAAGTATAATTTAAATGTAGTCCTAATATATGTTTAATCTTCAGGCTATCTTATATTTATGATAAACACAAAACAAAAATTTGTATAAATTATCATAGCATAAAATATGCCATTTTAACGTACAAAATGCTATAAGAAAAGAGTAATAAGTTAATTGCTAAGTAAATTATGAGAAAATAAACAAATGGTTTACTTTTACTCTTACCCTAATGCTTTATTCCGGCTGTGCAGTAAGTGACATACTTATGTAGATCCCGTTCAACAATACCAGATCCCAGACACTGCTTAGTGTTTCATATGAATTATAAAGTTTCGTCTACTATATCCCTGGCAACATTATGTTTTCGATGGTAATCAAAGGAGGAATCATATGTATATTTAAATATTTAAAAAAATTATTCCTTCTATGGGTTTAATATATATATTTTTAAATATATATTTTTAGATATATATTAAACCTATAGAAGGAATGGCTTGCGCTGACTCACAATGTTCTACAAAAATATTGTATTTTTAACAAACCTAAAAGAAAAGGCTGCGATGGTATTTGTTTATCTCTGAAGGTAGTAAAGAAAGTAGAAGTAGAGGTAGTTAGAAGTAGAAAACAGTAAGTAATCGTTTTAATATATTTATTTATTGAATTTAAATTTATCGGGTTATTCTTAATGTATTTTCTATAATTTGGTGTTCGTGCTTATCAAAATGAATATAATAGTCACGGTTAGCGTTTCATCTAGATTTTTTTTATTTATACTCTACTGTGCATCATTATAATAAATACTTTAAGAGTTATCTCTAAGTCAAAATGACGTAGCCTACAAGCCGCACGGTGCTGCAATTCCGGAGTGACCGACGGAAGACGACGTATATGGTTTATTCTTTTAAAAAATAAAATACTTTATTTAATTTTCAAATTCTGTATGCTCTTCCAATTTTACCACTATGTTGTCTTATTAATATATTTTCATACAGCAAATATAATTTATAGTTAAATATCAAATATAATTTATAGAGTATTTAAGTTAATTGATTTATAAATATATATTTAATATTATTTAGCTATATTTGAAATTTAAAGTAGAATACATTTTAAATAAGAAATTAAGATACAAATTCAAATTACTTTGAGAATCTGGGTAATCTTGGCTATCTACAATTTGCGACAAGGCCAGAATTCAGAGGCAAATTTGCCTTAATGCGAAATATTTGTATGGATAACATGGCATAGAATACAAAGAAAATTTAACGTTTCGGTGAAAAATCATCTTATTTATAGGATCACTTAAATGACACAGTTAATATTTTCTTGCTATTTTTCCGCCTTAGTAAGTATCGGCTTTTGCGAATTTAAAAATCTATAGGGATTGTTTACCCTTGTCAACCTTTTATTGGATAAAACGGTTTTACCCGGCGTATCGTTTGCATTTTTCTGTTGCTTTTTTGTTGATTCAATTAAGTATTTAATTACGTCAGAGGCTTTTTTAAATTAAAAATTCCTGTTCATTGACTACTCAGTAATTAAAGTGTAAAATATAAGTACTAAGTAGAATGTAACCACTTTTCCTTATAAGATAAAATGTAGATGATCAAGAATTTCTTAACGATTTCATTAAAATGAAACTTGATTCAGTTGGTTCATATAGATAGTTAGTTTTGTGTACAAGGAGGCCGTTATAGCGCAGAGGCAAAAGCATATGGCATACAGCAGGTTATTCAGAGGGAACCTAGTGTTAAGACATTCCGTTCCCCAGTTTTCGCTGTAAGTGAAGAACGGAAGTGTCCTAATGGAATCGGAGTGTCATAAACTAGGTTCCCAGGTTCCCTCTTGCTTTGTGCGTAATACAGTGTTACGCTGTTGTTTACAACCAATACGAAATCATCAAATTAAAATTAAACACGAACATTACGTATGTACATACAAATGTGATAAATTACTTTATCAAAGAAATGCTGTGTGAGCGGGCGATATCCTGTAATTTTGAAGTTGTAAATAATGTATGTAATACTGTTGACAAATAAACGAGTTCGTCGCATTACTCCGGGCAATTTAAATTGTTTCAAAGCAATGTGGGGATGATCGATGTCGCCGCGTAACCCACTTACGGAACGTTCTTGGATTTTTTATTTATACTAATTCAGATTTGTATTATTTTTTACTACATATATAATCATGAATATTTGGCCGTCACGTCGTAGTATATGTCTTCGAATATGCAATTTTTCTGTTTAGATTCAATCATGGACTGCCAGCTTAGCGTAGCTTGCTTTATGACACTTCCGTTTCTTCTCGAGGCAATGCGTGTTGAGAGGTGAAATCGAATGTCGCGCTTTGCCACGACACCAGAGCTAAGAAATTTAAATGAAAACATTAAAATTCCGCCGGGTGGGAACAACAGATTAGATTTTTTGCTTCTTTCATTAAAGTAAATAATCATTTTCACTTTAGAAATGTAAATTGCGCTGCAAGTGCGCTATAGTAGTATAGTAATAAGGGGGCGAATCACAGCGTTGAGTTCCGCCACTCAACACGTAATGCTTCCATAAAGCGGCATAAAATGGAGAACTGTAGTGCCTTAATGGAAACGCAGCGTTTTAACACTTTCCAGGTTTCGCCGCCTACCCTCGTATGTCAGGGATAATGCGTGAAGTCTTGTCTAAGAAAGCTCATAAAGTGGAGAAAGGATAGAACCTTATATTTTTAAGCAACATATAAGTTTCTTTTTATATGTTGCATAATAACATACAAGGCAAATACGCCTGTGATGTAAAACATACCGTACTAATAATAATTAAATAAAAAGTAAATTATAACAAAATAAAAATCAATTGAATTGATAGAAGAGTGCCCGTTTTCAATATTCAATGGCAGAATAAAAGAATAATATATTTGTATGCTCATGAAGCATTTTGATTGCTTTAAAAAAATGTTGATAAAAGCTAAACATATAGTGTTTCATGTTGTTAAATGATAACAACAGAATGGACAATTTGTGAATAAATGCACATACAAATTCAATATACATAAATTGAATACGCAATATTCAATTATATATATAAAAACATTTAATTTTACATGTGCAGTGATGATCCTTTACGTTTTGTATAAAATTTTATTGTCCATACAATTATATTGAGGTCTTTGTGGCCCAGCAAGACAGTATCTGACAGTAAACGCGACGGTTGTAGGTTCCACTCCATCTCTTCGAAAAAGGAAGATAATCCTTATACTTGAAATTCCGAATTTCCTGTAAATCACACGCTGGTTATATCGTGCTTACATCATTCTATGTAATGACTTGAGACTGTATTCGTCTCATTTATTCACTTAAAAGTCACTATTAATTTATGATTATAATGTAAACAGCGTAAAATTTTTGTACATTTATGTTTTTTTCTTAAAATTAGAATAAAAATATATCTACGATCAATTAATATTTCAAGCTCAAGCTTTAAGATCACTTTGATAAGATCTAAACATTTTAAAGACACGTGATTCGATTGTTCAATACAATCTTTTCGTGGATTTCACATCACCGAAAGACTAATTGGATAATTAAAATGTATCGAGCATAAATAAAAAGTTCGTGACCGTAATATATTGAGCACTTAGGAAATTAACTATAATTTAAATGGGGAAATAGCAAACATTGCTTTTTGTTTTACTTTATTTATAGCGTAAATCTACATAATTTATAGGTAAATTTTTCTTTTATAAATTTTATATTTTTTGTAGCTTCCCCCTGTATCCCGCATACAGCAGGGTGGGCAGAGGGGGCCTAGTGTCAAGACACTCGATTTCTTGAGGCATTGCGTGTCCATAATTTACCAGAGCAAAGAAGTGAATACAATAAAAAAATAAAAAAAATACCGAACACAACAGGGTAAGCAGAGGAAATCAAGTGTTAAGACACTCCGTTTGCCGTTTTGCAGTCACATGTTATGCCCCTGCGCCACAACTGGCCACAAAGTTTTCTCCGAGTGCTCATCTAGCCACTATACCACCGTGCCAGGATTGCTTTAGTTTTTATTCATAAAAATGAAGGTATATAAATAAAATATTATTCATATAAACGTTAGTGTACCTTCGAGGTTACATAATCAATAAAAGCATATGCATGTACGAATTTGTCAAACCTCCGTCAAAACATATGACCCTTACATGAGATGAGTATTCATAGACGTTTTATAACACCGCCGGTACGTAGCTCACTGAGTTATATAGTAAAGTACTATATTACTCGTTGTTGTGACACTTGATTGAATACGATAGTTGTGGGTTCGTTCCCGTTCCGGAGAATTTTCATAGTACATAATTGTTATTGGTGTACAACGAATAAATTTATATACTTTATTTATAACTTTATTTAAAATATATATATATAAATATTAAATTTAATGTCGTTCATAAATAAGAACTGCTTACTTGATATTCTGTAACAGCTCAAGAAAATTAAGTTAGTTTAATAGATTAAAGATATGACACGACCGAAGCGTACCTATATTTATAAAAAATTACCATAAAAAAATAAACCATAAAAATATCAAAATTTTTCTTTCAAATTAATTAAGATGTGTAGACACTTTTTCCGCCTAATTCCTGTGGCTTTGCGTGTTGAGTGACGGAACTCAACTCTGCGGTTTTTTAAGAAATAAGTTATTATAATATAATTACCTACAGTAAAGCATATTCTTCCCAAGTTCTGCCCAAATATTAAGTAATTCTTTACACTGCTAACTAACTAAGTTAAGAATAAGTTACCGGTCAGTGGTAACAAAACAATATGACTGTAGTAGAGCACTTAAGAAAGTGTCGGGGTTGGGCTATCAGAAATCAATAGAGCTTTTATATTGGAGCTTCAAAATGATTTTCAGTGCTCAGACAATTTAATTATCAGTTTTTAAGTTACTTTTATTATATAAAAGCAAAAAAAATACTATATTATAAAAACACTCGTTTTTTCCTTGATTATTTTATAACTAGTGGCCATCGCGCGGCTTCGCCCGCTTGAACTACAGGAATAACTATTTAATTGTATTTAACAAAACACTATTTTATATGTTTAGCTTTAGAAATATTAACTAGGCTAGAATATTATTAGACTGAGATCCCAGGCCCCCCAGAACCACGTCATTTTAGTACAGATTTTTTACATTTTACATTTACAAAATATATTTAAATAGAGCGTTTATATTTTAACGTAGGTCAGCGTGTACCTTGAGATGGTGCTACCTCCGAAAAGGTCTATAGAAAGGGATATAGTCTTAACTACATATTAGACTAATAGTCTTCAAAATTTCAACATTGCTAAAATTACGTAAGTCTGGCGGCCCTGGGATCTTGGCAATATGCAAATACATTATTCTAAAATACTCTAATATATATATTCTAAATCGTGTTACCTGAAACGTTATTTAGCGCAGCGTTTATATTAATGATCACTATTTAGGCCTGAACGACAATCGTTAAGACCAATGGTCAATCGTATTAATGGCCTCGTAAAATCCTTATAAATTGCTTATGCAGGAACCTTACATGCTTGTATACATATACTAATGTAGTACTAGTCTCTACATATAAAAGAAATATATGTGGAAACGCACAGGTACGTTGTCAAGAATTGAACTAAAATAATAAAAAATATTATCTAGTATTCTAGTTTTCATGTTATTCTATTTAACAGTATGAGTCTGTAAAATTGTATACAATTTTCCAAATACTTATATTTGTTAATTTTTTTCAAAGGGGAATAAAATATATTATTAACGATGAATAAATACATAATTATACAAAAATAGTTACTGCTTTAAATGAATAGCGTCTTAACCATATCGAAATCTACGTCGCTTGTTAGAATTAGGTGCATTTCTCTTATAGTTTTAATCAAACGGATAGATCTTCAGATCTATTGTAGGATGTTAATCAATCTTGAGTCATCCCTAACTGTTGGGCCTTTGGTTATATCAAATATCGAAATATGGGTCACGAAAGAAAAGGGATCTCCCTCTGATCCTCGCCTTATGGCGTCAGTAATGAGAATATCAATGGTTGCTATATATAATGTAGTAATAATAACGTATAAATCTGTCATTTTGGTTTAAATAGAACGAGCTTGGAAAAGAATTATATATTTTTTTATCGCATCTTTTACACTTTTCATTAACTTCTAATGTTATTGTGTGTTATGTAGAGAAGCCCAAGATCAAATTACTTATTTTCAAACTGGATGAACCAGCGGAGGAAATATTTTCATTTATTCCACTGGCAGCATTTGAGCTCCGTCACTCATCATGCAATGCCTTGAGAATTTGGCAGAAAGTTGGGAATGGAATATTAAATTTCTCTGTATTTCCTGCTATAGTCAGGATATAGCGTGAAGCTTAAAATAAAATAAATATAAGAAATACTGTGAATAGCATCAAGTCAAAATACCTATTATCAGGAGCTAAATGCATCAATTTTTATCAAATTCAATAATTTTAATTGTATCCATAATAATATCCTTATATAAATTCTACTCTTTCCCTTAATATATTTAAATATGTCCTCAGCAATCTGATTTAAATAGAATATAGGTTTTATATATCCTACACACATATAAAGTTCAATGGAGCAGTGCTACTGCGTCTGACAATATAACACGATGGTTTTGATTTCTATTTCCACTTGGATATACGTCAATTATTTATTTCTCCGTTCTAGTGCTGCGTTGAGTACTGCTACTTAGCACAGGATATCTTAAATTAAGGCGGATGGTGGAATATAAATGTTTTCATATTCCGTTCTTCCCGACTATCTTGCTATATGCGGGATACAGTATAATATTTTAAGGTAAGGATTAAAGGTATACAATTTTTTTTTTATATTTTGCTGTAAGGTGTATTGGCAAGTAAGATTGAATATATTTTTTATAGTACAGCATAATTTTTTAGTTTCATACTGTATCCCGCATTTACCAGAGTAGCCAGAGGGAACCTCGTGTTAAGACACTCCGTTCCCCACTTTTCAATACTTATTCTTACTACAATATATAGTATAAATTACACTACATGAACAAATTTTAGATGCAAATTAATATGAAGTATATACTACTTCTTGTTGAAGTTCTGAACTTTCTTCTGAACAACCCGCAAACTCCTCATACAATGGTGGTTAGAATGTAGACATTGTTGATTTTGAAATTGACTTTGTATATTTGTGTACTTTATTTTAAAAAAAATGTATACTACTACTAAATAACTGAAACCACGCTGCACTGTGTACACAGGCCTAGCAAAGTGAGTAAATTTACAGGGCAACCGAAAATTTATACGAAATTTGGCAATCAGAATATTTATTTACATTATTAATATTGAAATTTAAACTCTAACACCAGTATTTAAAGCAGATTTTTCAACTAGCTATATATTTTTAGAAGTTATAAAGATCCTGTCTACGAAGTTAATTAAAAAATGTTATAAGAGGCTTTCCCTAATTGATTGATTGTTTGGAGATTAGGAAGGCCAAATCTCTATTTAAGGTAAAAATTTTACATGCCGAATAAGACGTGAAGCTATATAAAAAAATCTGCTTCACGCTGTATCCCGTATACAACAGGGCAGTCAAGGGAAACCTAGCGTTAAGACTCTCCGTTCCCCATTTATATTGAAAAAGATAATAAAAAAAATGAGGCCAGTCGTGGCGCAGGGGTACAAAGTGCAGACTGGTTGTGGGTTCAATCCCCACTCGAGGAGGAGGAGGATGAAATATTTATTTAAATTCATATTTCCATTTCTTCTCGCCTCTGGTTTCGAGGCAAAAGCGCAGCGTTGAGTTCCGCCACTCAACACGCAATGCCACCAGAATTCGGCGGAAATTGGAAAACGGTGTGACTTAATTCTAAGTTCCCACTGCCTACCCTGCAGTGTGCGGGATATGGCGTGAATTTGATTTTGATTTTATTTTATAGTAAAAAATTAGAAAAGTAACATCTAAAGAATATTTGTAATTTAATTTTGTTATAACCAAATACGTATCAAATCAAAAACATTAACAATTCTATGTATAGACCAGCATAAGGAAATGTATTCAGACTTCATTTACAACTGGACGCTTGTTTGTTTGTAACCTAAAATATATGTATGAAACTTTAAATTAGATGTCACACTTTAGTGAACCAGTGTCTGTTATTAACTTCTTTATTAGATACAACATTATTAAATATATATATTAATATAATCGATAGTTATGTTAATTTAATTTTCTTTAATTATCATATTTTTTTATTACGTATTACGTGGGTTTTATTTCTTTATTTATTTATCTACATTTTATAGCACATAAATTATGATAATAATACCGTAATGCCATTTAAAATTGTCATTTAATGAACCCTATAGTAATGGGTCACGTCGTATATATACAAAATGAAAGCTATCTATAGTTCAAACTGTGCCGAGATTTGACTAACTACTCATTTGAATCTTAAACTTATTGCATTCGTTTATATATTATATCTGGTTAGGTTTAATCTGCTTCGTCCGTGTGGTCAAATGGAAATAGCTGGGACCGATCTTGAGATGCCGTTTTAATCTACGAATGAAAACAGCAACTTAAGATCAATAGAGATTTTACGGACCTAAGAGTTGTGTATGATACATGACACACAGTTTTGCCGGAGGTATCTTGTAATGTAAATACTATGAAACATTGCTTACATTGAAACGATTAACATAATGTTATATATATATATATATATATATATGTGTGTTATAGGTTTATAACTTCTTTATTATACGAAATACTCAACACTAAAATATTTTAATCTCCTGAGATTAATAAATGAATAAATGAAATATTGAGAATGTATACATTTTAATTTTATTAATATTTCATAAAAAATAACATTTTGTGGTAAAAATAACTTTAGCTCTAATATTTTCAAATTCAGTCTAGACCCACACAATTAATAAGTCAAAAGCGTACTGCCCTTAAACATACTTTGAACACCCACGTCAAATGTAAGTTTGTATATTGCCTTAAAGTTTGACTCTCGCTTTCTGTTCATATATAATATATAAATTAATGTGATTTTAGTATGTATACACATTTTTTTCCATTCAATATAATGTCTATTTAATATTTTTTGTTACAACATGTTTATATTAAGCAGAATTATATGATACATTACAGTA
>JBAIZZ010000220.1:1025136-1302301 GCA_037355905.1 Heliconius aoede
GCTTGTAAACAAACGGCGTCTCAACTCGTATGAACCAGAACAGGCCGTGAAAATTATTTCTGTACAAATCTGGTTTTTATAACTCGACAATAAGGTATATAGAGTACATTAACTAATTTATTAATAATATTTTATCGTAAGCTACTTTTATTTTGCTCAAATAGATTATTTACGTATATAATACTAAAGTTGTCTGACCATTCTATCTTTGGAAATCGGGGCAAGTTTTGTTTTGTATTATAATTCAGCCACTCTGTTCGTTACATACACCCGCATTGTAATGGCGATGACAAGAGAAATGTGTTGTCACTGTCAAATTTACTGTCATTGTTTTCTTTTTTTATAAACGCTACAATCTTGTGTATTTTACAGTAAAATAATTCAGTACGATTCGTAGTAGTAATAATTTGAATATAGAGTATTTATATATAATAGTATAAATAAAATATTAGCTAACTAAGTATCTTGTAAATCTTATGAATATGAATACAAAAAAATAATAGAAGATTTTAATTTTTTTTATTTTGACTGAAAAAAAATCTATTGTGATGTCTTTAGAAGGTATAATGTATAGTAGGTTCTATATAATTAGGTAAATTTCTACATATATACGTAAATTATTATATTCATGTAAATATTTATGGTATATAGTATATGTATTATGGTTGTATTACATATAGTATTCCTATATTAAAATGGCAATAAATTGTACTCAAATAGTTTAGCCATTATTAATAAAATCCCTACAATATGGAATCATGATACGTTTTTCGGTAACTGGGATATAAATTTTATTAACACACTGATAAGTTGATCCTGGCCTTACTTTCGATATTTCAGGATTAAGGAGGATTTTATATAATGTAGATATAATTTAACCTGTTTTCTGGTTTATGTCTTTTGAATATTCTATAGGTTGAGGGTAGTTATAATGTTAGTGCGTCTAGATAATCTAATATTCTATATATTTTTCAAAAAAATATATGGAATATTTTATTTTGTGTAATTATTTGTTTTACATGAATATAATTGCCTTTATTTTTAATAATCGTCATACTTTTTCATAATACTTGTATTTCTTACATTAAGCTACAGCTTAATATTATGTAAAAAAAAGGCCGTCATGGCGTAATGACACATAATCTGACTGGTATCGATCGCAATGGTTGTGGATTCGATATCCACTCGAAAGATCGATTAGAAAGTGTAATATTTTTCGTTTCCTCGCTCTTGTAACAAGATGCGTGCCACTCAACACACTACGCGTGTCTTAACACTAGATTTCTTCTGTCTACCTGCTTTATGCGGGATACAGCGTGAAATGATCATCAACATCAATCGATATATATGTGTATATTAAGAGAAATAATTCCTATAAATGTAGGAAATATGTACTTTTTCGGGCTTATATTTTTTTAATGTCGTTTTACCACTATTCATTTTATTTACAATACGCAGAATATAATTCCATTCCAATGTTCAAAATACCAGTGAAAATTAAAAAATACATATCTTTTTCTACAGATTTGTTCGTGGGTTTAATAAATGTATTCGTCGACATCGTGCAGAAAATGACCATAGCGTGGCTGGCTGGCGAATTCATGTGTAAACTAGTCAGATTCCTTCAGGTAAAACAAAACTCGAAACGTACTCACTCGTATATTAAATTCTGTCTGTAAACGGTGAAACAAAGCGCGGCGTTGAATTCCGCCACTCGACACGGAATATCTCAAATTAAGCGGGAAAAAAGAGATTGGAATCTCCTGTTGGAATAAAGTCGGAGCCTGTAGCTAAAAAAAAAAGAAACATAAATTGTACTTTAATTGGAGAGAGCGTTCAAAATATTTTCGACAGATGACCTATTTCGATTATTCTGTTATTGCGGATTGATAGTTTTATACGCCTTGTTTCATTTTTATTACTAATAAATGTTTCAAGAATCTTTTAGAATATTTTTATTTTTGGTTGATATTTTTGTTGTTTTAAATATCTACATGAATTTCTCGCCACCATTATTTCTTCTAGAAAATATTATTTTTTTATAATGCAACAAAGAAAATAAATAAAAGTTTGCCTTTGATATAAGAATTAGTCTATAGTGGGTATAAATTAATATAATTTGGCCACAGGTGGTATATTGTGTATTGTAGATGAAATCTTTATTTCACTGTGTTGTGATGAATTTGTTGTATAAGAAAATGAAGGGAAAGATGAAATTATCAAAATTATTTTTTAATATGTAAGAAAAATATTGTTAAAAAAAATATCTAGTAAAGGCCGGCAACAAACCTGTAGCTCCTCTGGTGCTGCTCGGGGTTGTGGGCGGCGGTGATCACTTACCATCAGGTGACCCGAACGCTCGTTAACCTTGTCCTTTTCCATAAAAAAAAGTTAATGTCTCATTATATTACATTTTTTAGCATCGCAGTCGATAACGGTGTAGGTCACACCGTTATCGATAATCGTTATCGGTACCGATTTCAAAAACCTTCTCTATTGACCTATTAAAAGTAGGGTAGTTATTAGTAATGCTCACTTGTCGCTATGGTCGCGTGTCACTGCATAATGCAATTCGACTGTATATACATTCATATAAATTTTATTTGATCGAAGCTTAACTGAGTAAATTTCAATAAAATAAGATATTGTACATTGATTACTACGTATACGTTTATAGCAAAAGTTTTTACTAACACATGTACGAGTGCTATTTTTGATTCACCGCTCTGATAGCCAAGCAACATCCGGTGTTGAGCCACTAAACACAGTGTCTCAAATTTAGGCTGACAAAAACGAGAACGGAGTGCCATAGCACTAGATACTGACTGCACGGTCTATTATGCGGGACAAGGCGTGAATTTAAACAAAAATACGCCGTAAATACGTTCAGGTAACGGCTAATATCTATAGATAGTTATTTCGTTATTAAATACATGATTCCTCTTAAGATGAGAGAACGCAGAAATGTGAATATCGTGTTAACGATGTGAAACTAAGCTAAAAACATATATATATAATAAAAATATATTCATTAGAGTGGTTGTCCATTCGTTATTTTATATATCAAGTAAATATTTGTATTACTTTAGTAACTAATTCAGGTTTTTATTATTATACAGGGTGTGGTCATGTATGCTTCTACATATGTTTTAGTGGCGCTAAGTATAGACAGATGTGACGCAATCACCAATCCAATGAATTTTTCCGGAAGCTGTAAGTCATAAAAACATGATTTTTCATTTTTAATTATATGTTTATTATTAAGAGGCCGTTGTGGCGCAGTGACACAAAGGTATGACTGTAACGCGACGGTTGTGGGTTCGATTCCTACTCGCGGAAGTGGGAAGTTATATTTCCAGTTTTTTTCGCTCTGGTGTCGAGGCAAAGCGCGGCGTTGAGTTCTGCGACTTAACACGTAATGCCTCCAGAATTCGGCAGAAAATGGGGAACGGGATGTCTTAACACCGAGGTTCTTTCTGCATACCCTGCTGTGTGCGGGATACAGCGTGAAGCTAAAAAAAATGTTTTTATAGCTTAAAATTAGTAAATAAAATTACTGCTTTCATATTAATTGAATATGTAAAAAATATATTCATAGCCCTCGCACTATAATACTAAGGCTGTAACTTCTCATCTAATTAAGATCAACCCTCTGGGAAAAAATAAGCTTCTTCTAAACTATGGGATCTTAATGGACTAAGTCTTTTCTTTTTATTATAATAGAGTACATTTAAAGATAAACTTACAAAGAATATATGTACCGTGCACTCACTTAAGGGCCTTTCTCCACTCTTGATATCTTACACCTTAGATAATATATGTCACCGATATTCTTATAAGTATTTATGTAATATATAAATATTTTTTCTTCAAGTAAATTATTACAAAATAGTGTGTTTACAAACTAGCATCTCTAACTTGCTATATACTTGACTCAGCGTATATATTATTACTATATTGGTCAAGATAGACAAGGCGAATGATGAGCTTATTACGCAAAATTTTAGATAGAAACATGACAATGGTATTAAAAATATAGTAAAACGAATATATTTAAATATATTCTATGTATTTTCATAATTATTAAAAAGATTTAAATAATCAATGTTAAACAACAAGTATTATTAATCGTGTCTATTATATTATAGCTTTGAAATACAAAATTTACTACTGGAGGAGGCTTATTATTTGACCGAGGAAGCCATGTGCATTTTTTTTCCAGGGAATCGCGCTCGAGGTCTCATTGTGACAGCGTGGCTTCTCAGCATTGTGTTCTCCATACCTATACTTGTTCTATATCATGTCAAGGAAGTCCAAGGTGAGATTTTTATCTGTTTCATGTAATTTTGGAGTTTTGAATATCATTGTATTATATTTTGACTCGCTTATTTACAGCATTAAACAGGCTACCTGTATAATGCTGTAAATAATATAGTATAATATAGAGTCAAAAATTAACGCCGTGTTTGTTCTGATTTTTTCGTAATTGATCTGATTCCTATAAAATTTATTGGTTATAAATACGAAGAATTAGTCTCAAGAATATATTAACATAAAGTTGGTACCAGTGATCGATGACCTCATCTTGATACTTATAATAAATCATTCATTATTATTTTACGAGGAGAACTTGCCAGCAAAATTATTTTTTTTATTAGATACGTAGGTCTACATGAGCAGATTAATAAATATGAAATTCAGCGGTATATTTTTATTTTCCTACGAACTTACATACTCGTATACCTCATAATAATATATATTATGATAAAGAAGTTGTGTACATTTTTTGTTCCCGCCATAAAGTATATGTGTAGTATTATTCTATAGGAATCAGTATATTCTTTATTCCTTTAAGTTTTCTATAAGCTTTTTGAATAAGTAAAATGTTAAAATTAATATTTTTCAATTACATAACAACTTTACTGTGCAATTGAGACGTACTTGTCTATTTGTAGAGATATCAATGGTTAAAAATCCAAATACCATTAAACGATATACTAATTATAATTCTCGCTGTTTCGAATTATTAACAGTGTTTTACAGTAAAGTCAAATAGAGACCAAATAATAGCTAATAACGCCTTATCTTTGATTTCCCAAGACATGGCAAGTGTAAATACAAAGAAAATACTAAGAAGCTTTTTGGCTGTCCATATTCTAAAGGTCACTCACATTTATTTTTTCGGGCTCTAGAGACGTTGAATTGTATAGTAGTAAGAAGTATTTTGATTTACATTGTTTGAACATAGATATTGTTTGAACTTTGAACTTCAAATGAAATATTTCAATGAAAATTATTCATATAATATTAATTTTCATTGAATAGATTAATTTATTGCGAGAGGGGCCACTCAACGCTTCAAAATTTCATCGGAAACTGGGAAACAGAGTGACTTAACAACTATTCTGCTATATTCAAATTCAAATTCTTTGTTCAAATAGACATTTATAGTTCTTGTCTAGCCAAAGATCTTCACACCACAGACCAGTCGTGGCACAGGAGCGCAACTGTATTACTATCAACGAAACTCGATCTCTACTCTAGCAAATGAAATATTTATTTAAATTTATATTCCTATTTCTTCGCTCTGGTTTCGAGACAAAAAGCGGCGTTGAGTTTAACACGTAATGCCTCCAGAATTCGGCGGACAATTAGGAATGAATTATTTTTACACTAACTTTTAACTCTATAGTTATAGTAATCACAGAGTAATTATTAATGTAAGTCACCTGAGACCAAATTATTACAAAAAATGTTAAATACAAACATATTATGAACAACAATATATATTATAATGTTATAGAAAGCATCTTCTTCTTACAGGTCAGCTTCAATGCTGGATAGATTTGGGGGAAGCCCGAAACTGGCAGATTTGGATGACTCTTGTGTCAATAATGATCTTCGTGCTTCCTGCACTGGCTATAGCAGCGTGTTACGCAGTTATAGTACTGACGATATGGACCAAGAGCAAGGCTGTGGTTATGAGCCCTCCCATCAGCTCCAGCAGAACGAAAACTCTTAGAAATGGTAAGTAAGTAATAGTGACAAGATGAGTAAATATAAAAAAAATATATAAAAATTAAGCCGACTTACATGTACCACATACTTGTCAAGTTGATATTATTTCAAATACGATATATACATTTTAATGCACGTTATACGATACCTAAAGTAAACTTTAGTTAATTTAGAAAATCAAATCAGCTTAACGTCCTATCCCCCACAAACAAAATGAAATATTTTTTTTATTTAATCTATATTTTCCTTTTCTTACTTTGTTGTCGCGGCAAAAGAGTCAGTTCTGCTACTAATGCGTCCAGCCAACTCGCAATGCCTCCAGAATTCAGCAGAAAGTGGGGAACGGAGTATCTACCCTGCTGTGTGCGGGATACAGCGTGAAGCTGAAAGAAAGAAAGAATATATAATATATTTTATTTGCATATGCATACATTATAATGATTATACATAACTTATAAATGTTATTTAAACAAATAACGCTAGATATAATTGGTTATAAGTGTTACTTCATCTTTTATATAATTCATTCATATTTTAATTAACAATATATCAAGAATATAATTTCTATAAATTATATTTATATTCTATATGTAATTATGTGGTATAGGGTGATACAAAATACTTAATAACAGTTGTAACATTTCTTACCGCATATCTTATCGTATTGATAACGATAAAATCTAATCTACAATCTGGACCTAGTGAGTGCAATTGAGAGTTCTAATATCAATTAATTGTTGTAGTTTTCATTTCCATACTTGCAATATACTGATGCTGAGGCCAGTGGGGGTATCGGGGTATAAAGTATGACTATAAGCGCGGCAGGTTGTGAGTTCGATTCCCACTCTAGAATATTAAATATTTAATATTTCCACTTTCTTCGCTCTGGTGTCGAGACAAAGCACGGCGTTGAATTCTGCCACTTCAGGCGCAATGCATCCAAAATTCGGTGAAAAATGGGTAACGGAGTCTTAACTCTAAGTTCCCAAAGCTTAAAAATATATATAAAAAAAATCATGACAATTTCTTTTTACAATAATTAATTAATTTCTATAAATCTTTCAGGGCAGGTAGAATGCGACCCGGATTCACGGCGCGCCAGCTCCAGGGGACTAATACCAAGAGCGAAAATTAAAAGCGTCAAAATGACTTTTGTCATTGTTTTCGGTTAGTGTTTTGACGTAGAATCTAAAAATATATATTATAATAAGACATAAATGGAAATTTAAGTGGCTCACAATTAGGTACTTGTTAGTTCGTAAACAATAAACAAAATATACGTTGTTGTATTTATACAGATCATACGATCAGAGCTACTCTGGATTAGACGCTTGGATGATTTCCAAGAGGTACGAGTTCAAATCCATTTACGTTTAATTTTTTTATACGTGTAGTAAGTGTGGAAAAACAGTTTATAAACGTTATGTGGATATACTTTGTTCAATATAAAACACCTAAAAAGAGTTTGTTTGGTTGAACGTGCTTATTAGAAAAACTACTGGCTTAGATTGAAAAACATACTTTTTGTGTTAAATAGTCTACATGATTTTACATTGACTGTAACCCAAGTACATGCAAAAAAAGTTACCTCGGTCACTTCGAATGTGTTCTGTCACTTTAACAAACAATCAACTCTTGAAGCGGACGAAGCCCAGAAAGTTACACGTTAGTCAATAAATAATTTCTGTCTCACATATACAATTTAAAAGTCTCCCACTTCTGTTCAAACATTTTTACAAACGACCGGCCTCGATACAGTTCAAGAGCAGCATAATGTATGTGTATTTATAACTTGCGTTACATTTAACTTCCTGACTGATATATAACGCATCTGGTGTTTTGACAACACATTCTTTACATAAACATTTTAGGATTTCGTAACTTGATCTACAATACTAACCGCTTAATATAACTATTTAGATTTTTAGCTTCGTGTTATATCCCTCACACAGCAGGGTAGGAAGAGACGCCTCAAAAATTCGTCCTGCCGAATTTTTGAGGCGCGTTAAATGGTGGAACTCATCGCCGGGCTTTTGTATTGATGCCAGAGTGAAGAAATGAAAATATTAAGAAATCAAGTGGGTATCGAAGAATCGAGTGGGTATCGAACCCACAATCGTCACGTTAAAGTCAGACTTACGCTCCTGCGCCTCGGACGCCCTCAGAAACAAATAAACTTCATATACTTTTATAATATGCATTGGTATAGATAGATTTTATATTTTTCATTTAAGAAAATGGTTTAAAAATAGTGATTTACGTGATGAAAGAGTATTTTTACTTCGATCTGTTTAAATTTAGATAGAAATCTGTACAGTTTTTATATTAGTTGAACATACCGCCTAACACATAAAAAAGCTGTCAAATTAGCGATGTAATTTACTGTTTTATTTTAATTATTATTTACTTTTTCTGCCATAGCACGCTTCGTTATTTTTATGATTTATGTAACATTTGGCCTAGATTTTTGTATAACTTATCAAAAATAACGAGACAAAATTATATGTATAGAAGCATAATTTTTATTTATATTAATAAATTTATGAGGCCGGATTTTATATTTTGCAAATGTTATTTAAATTTCCTCATAATAATTTTCAGCGAATTTTTGACTCCACGAAACGTTGCGCTTTGTCTAACAGAGCTTTCAAAAATGAAAGTGATTCAAAATGCAATTATTATCTCGAGTGGGAGTCGAACCTACAACCATTGCACATACAGCCAGAAGCTGTCCTACAAACACACGAGGGCCTCAACTAAATAATATACCTAACCTACCTATATATATTTTTTTTCAGTATTCATCCTCTGCTGGTCTCCATACATAGTTTTCGACCTTCTCCAAGTGTACAATCAAATACCGATGACTCAAACTAATATGGCGATCGCTACTTTCATACAGAGTTTGGCGTCACTAAATTCAGCTGCCAACCCTTTAATCTGTTGCATGTTCTCACCACATATTTATACAAGCTTGAGGTAAGAATTAGTACATAGATGTCTATTGTATGAAAGATATTGTTTTGCGAAGACGATATAACTTTTAAGTTACAATAGTTACTCCGAAAACGTTGAATAAGTCAATTATTGACATAAGTTTACCTTTCTCCTATGAAGATAAAGACCATTACGAAAAACCTTTCCGAGATACTTTCTCAATAAGTTATTACAAATATATAATGCTTATTTAGTTAAAAAAGTAATATATACTTTATATTCATATAAAACTAAACTCAAAACTTGTAAATATTTATATCTCAAATTAAAACTATATAATAATGCATTCAACATAGATTAGGAATGACAGACACGTAACTATACGAACACGCGTACCTTACATTGTTTCTAGTAACAGTAACATACATAATTTTCAGTTACAAATAATATCTTTTCTAGAATATTTGTGGAGAGAGTGCAATTGGAGTTAATGGGGAAAAGAGAGGGGAAGCCAATCATTAGATAGGCAGGTTATTTTAAATATACTCGTAAATGTGCAAAATCTTATGCATCACTAACCCTTTATCCATTCACACTTGTTTAACTACTCAAATATCACCCATATGGCATAAACCATATGCTGCTTATGTTTTATTAATGTATTTCAAATGAAACTATTAAGCCGGATTATAATTATTATAATAGATTTTTGGAAACACTTTGCAGTAGTCCGTGGTCACGGGTAGACTGAGTTGAGTGGTCTTCTGACCTAGTTCATTTGAGAAATTAAAAATAAGATATCATTGACTATTATGGTAATTACATGTTTAAGTAAACTTTTTTGGCATATATAGTGAGCTAAAACGATAATTATAAATATATTTGTTTATTACGTTTCAGACGGGTACCTCCATTTCGCTGGCTCTGGTGCGGTAGAAAGCGACGGCGCCACGTCCGCGGCACAGTTCGATCCCGTTCAGATTCTACCGCGAATTCCGATTTGTTGAGCTCTACGCACGCAAGAAGGTCACACTCTATAGCTACAGTAAGTACAGCATCAGAGTACGGAAGCTAAAAAATGAGAAAACGTATTACGTTTTCTATTCAAACTGCATTATCTATTATAACTAAGTACTTAAAGGTACAATTTTTGTTATTTATTGTTTATATAAGATCTATCTAAGATCTAATATCTATAACGGCTACATTTTTTGTAAATATATTGCTTACTTTAGCTGTAAATTATTGTAATAAGTTCAAGCGGGCGAAGCCGCGAGGGGGTTACTAAATATTTTTATATCTTTATTGCAGATATTAAATCGCACTCGTAGTAGCAGCATATCGCGATCTCAGGAACAACGTCGCACACAATTACTGGTCCTCCTGCCCTCGCGGGACTGACAGCGACCAACCGCGCCAGCACGCGACGTTATGCTTTGATAAACATATATTTAATAATAACTATAGTACGATTGAAGAGTCGTGGCCACGCTGGAGTTACCGGTTTACTTTTAACAATGCTTAAAGCTCAAAAACTCTTATTTCAGGGCATACGACTCGTCGGCGCACTTTACTGTAATATCTTATGATCAAATAAATATAAGAAAGTAGTAAAATTTTGGGTTTTATGTAAATTTCTCTATAATATGGTAAAGGCCAATGTAGAAATGTGATACGTTTGTGCCATTTTCAAATTTCAATTGTTTTAGTATATAATTATAATGTATTTACAATTAATTTAATTATGTATATATGTATTAGAAAATAACAATAGCATTTAATATTAAGACGGTGAGGCCATAGTAGCGCAGTGGGACAGCTTTAACAAAAAACAAAATATTTGTATGAATATCTTCCCACTCTGGTGAATTATGTACATATCTTTAGTTTACGCTGTATCCTGCACATAGCTAGGTAGTCAGATTTAACCTGAAAACCTAATGTTAAAATACTCCGTTCTTCATTAACACACTTCCAAATTTTTGATTCCAAATTTGTTAATTCAAATATTTGAAAATGTATTATAAAATTTAAATCTACCGCTTGTACTCGTATGCCTAGTGAATAATTTGTAGCCTCTTAAGTTCTTCTAAAGAAAAGATTCTCTAACGTCAGGAAATTTATATTTTTATTAATTATCTGTTAAAAGAGTTGTAATAAGAAAAAACCGGCCAAGTGCGAATCAGACTCGTACTGAATGGTTCCGTACCGATTTATAAAAACGGCCAAAAATAATGCTTGCTAGATGTGCCACCTAAATATTCATTTTATTCTGTTTTTACATATAGCAGCAACAGAAATATATCATTTGTGAATTTTTTTATTGTGTTACTATCACAATTCATGAGGTACACATAGTGACAGACTGACCGGCAGACAGTGGAGTCTTATTAAAAGAATTCCATTTCACTCTTTGGGTACAGAACCCTAAATATAGAAATGTGACATCATCAATTTATGTCTCAAGGTGACTGATAGCAAGTATGTATATGTACAGTAAAATATTTTTGTCTAATCTCTCATTTTCCACTTAATATTAATAAAATATTATAAATTATACCGTAGCTTAAATACAGCTTTAAGCTTTATTTTAGCTAAAGTTGATTATTATGTACATATTATATTTTTTGGAAACTCTAAGTCGAAACCAAAGAGCTACATTATTTAATTTAACATAATATAAAATAAGGAAATAAGTATTATTTTACTAATTTTGTGTTATTCTATATTAAAATTTTTATCAACTCTTATGAAACAAATTTTAACAATGGCATCGTCATGTTTCAAGAAAAGCATAATATATATCGAGGGAAAGACTTTTTATTACGCAAAACCGTACAGATATTCGACAGTTCAAATAAGGTGTATAATATTAAATATTCAATTCTCCCGATTGGAAATCGAACCCATAACCGTCGAGCTTGCAGCCACACTTTTGATTAAGAATTATATTGAGAGATTTATTCTGATAGGCTGCACTTTTGACTTTTGTGCAACGAGATTGACTTATAGCCTATATCATATATTATAATTAAATTTAGCCTCTGGCTTCGGCCGAGTAGTTCTGTTTGATGCAGTCCTGAGAAAAGGTTTGCAAGCACCGAAACAATTATACAAATATAAAACAGCCCGCATATATTTTTTTTTTCATAAATGATAATCCATTTATATATATTAAATTCAAAACATATTTTTATCCTAGACATATTTTATATTGAAATCAGTAATTCCTGATATCAGCAAGTTTAACCAAGTAAATTCTTTGTCTTTATTATATCAGTATAGATGTAGAATTGTTTTTTCAAATAGAATTCTAGGCTATAGCCATCGATTTCAGTGACACAGTATTTTTTTTTACAATTTTGTAATCACTAGTCGGCGATAGCAGTAATCTAAGTTTATATTAATTTATTATTATTATTTAAGAATAGTTTTTGGTGGTATTTACTTTGCGAGCTATAGTATTAAGTCAATAAATTGATATAGGATTGTAATAAATTATACCTTTTCAAATCTATTAATGTTAATGTTATAAGAATTCATGTAAATAAGCTACATTATGTGTACAATTATTTTTGTACTGTGAGCCACTTGTGAATGTTCAAAATGATTATCCAAAAAAGTTATAATATAAATTGTACTATTATTGGTGGTGGTTTCATTTTAATAAATAGTATATAAAAAGAATTGAAAAGTTACTCAATTCTTCATATTTAGTACACATTTGGAGTCACCGTCGTGCTTTAAGCATGGCAGACGTTGTCCAGTCCAAAAAGAAGCATCATAACAAATAAGAAATATAAATAATACTCCATAGATTTGAGTAGCGGAACTCAACGCCGTAATTTGCCTTGTGACCAGAGTAAAGTAAAGAAAATATTGAACATTTCATTTCCCGAGTAGGAAATCTTGTGCTTTGCGCAAAGCTTTGTGAACTAAATATTTTTTAATATTATTTTCTTATGTAAGTTTAGTATAATAAAGATTATTATAAAATAATGTAGATCATACTATAAAGCACTACTTAACCTAACGGTTGAAGACTTTTAACAGGTAGAAATATGTATATCATATTTATATATCGCATAATTATGTAGATCCATCATATAATTATATTTTTAGGTTATTAGGTTCATTTCATAGACCAGTAGTCACGTACTCAATTAAGTTTAACATCACACACTACAAATACCTATTTTTTTTGATAAGCAAAGTACAAAAACCTCTCATACATTTATGCAACGTCGGAATGCTGTTCGCAATATTGCGGATCTCAACGCCGCGCTTTCTCTATTCATAGGGAAAAAATAAAATATTTTATTCCCCCAAATGGGGATCAAACTGACAACCATCACGTTTACTTCCACCTTGCGCCACGCAGACTTTTCCAAAAACTTTTATTGAAGTTATCAAGGCATTCAATATTCCAAGAGGGATGAAATTGAGTTTTCTGACAAGTTTCTTTGGAGTTTATTTGCGGTTGCAATGTGGGTCGCGAATATTGCTTCCAATTTTGTTTATATTATATCACAACAAGTAGATTTTTTACTTTACGACAAAGGTCCTCGTCCATCCTTTATCCATTCATTCGAAAAATATACATATGTGACGTTGATTCAATTCAAAGAAATAAATACGATTAAATTTACCAAGTCGAGACTTTCGCGATGGCTGTGGATTTGATTTCAACTCGTGGAAATTATTTATTTTGATTTTTTCGCCCTGGTATAAAGACAAAACGTGGCGTTGAGTACCACCACTCAACACGCAATGTCTATAGAATTGGGCGAAATAGTGAGAGGAGTGTCTTAACTCTGGTCTTCTATCTTCTCTGGTATTTGTGGGATACAATGTGAAGTTAAGCACAACTATAACAATATAGTTCCACTAGTCCAGTAGTGCAATATTCATCTCCAAACTTACATTCGTAGGAATACGACGTATGCAAATATAGGTTGTAGTAGATTAGTTTTTGACATAAGTACAATCGTTATCTTATAAATATTTAATATTATATATACTTAGCATTGTATATATGTATATAGCCCTTATAATGTTTAAAATAATGTGGTTATTGATTTTAATAACATTTAAATGATGAACATTAGCAACATCCTTGCTAACTCCTGTAGTGTTACTAGACACAGCACACTCAGAAATCACTTGGTTTTGAAGTATACTTGGAGCCGTTGAAATGAATCATTAATAGAATAATCAATATTACAATGATTCATTAATAAAATATGATATATTATACAGAGTGGAAGTGTCAGCGATCCTTTTACAGAAACAGCAAATATGTCAAAATATTTTAAGCTAATACCCAAAGAATTTAATCAAGATACCTCAACAGTTTATTTTTTTTTTCTTCATACCTGTATTTCGTGTGACGCACACACACACGTAGTACTACTAAAATATTAGTAAGCATTAGTGTGCGTGTTTATGTCATACTTTACAAATGGTGTTTTAGTATAAAACGATAATTTTATTATTTGTTTTGTTTGAAAAAATCACTTTTTTGTTTATGGCAATTTTTAAAATTCTTAATTATATAAGTCTTTTATAGAGTAGTTAAAAGTGTGGTTTCTTCCTGTATTATTGTCTTCCTTATCGTAAGCACTTATTCGCATTGCTGATATCATTTTATTATTATCAATTATACAGTAAATGTATGTTTTGTCATGGCACTAAGACAGTCACCGCCAGAGCATTGTAAGGTTAGTTAATTATTATCCTTTTAAATCCGCATCATAAACACTATATCCGCATGCAGCAGTATAGGTAGAGTTAAGACACTGTGTTCCCTCTTTTAACGCGGAAGTCTAGAGGCATTGTGTGTTGAGTGGTCAATGCCACGCTTGACCTTGGTACCAGAGCGAAAAAATAAAAATATACATTTTTAATAATATTTCATTTTCTCGTGTGGAGATCGAACCCACAACCAGTCGTGCTAACAGGTGTCCCACGATTAGCCTCAATCTATACCTACCTTTTTCCATAATATTTAATTGTATAATAAAAAGTAAAATATGATATAAAATAAAGTGAATATTTAAAAATTGTTCATAATTAAATAATATATTGTACTTTTTAATCCTATTTTTAAATGCCCTAACCGCCGACCAGAGGCGGGTGTACCCGTTTAAAACTCGACGACGTATTTTATTTACCAAGTTGAGAAAATGGACATAGTTAATAGCTTCATGCTTTTCTTTCCAGACGTTACGTCACGCTTTGCCTATAAGAGCAAAAAAATAATAAAATAATCATTAAATTCAAAATAAAAGAGTCATTATGGAATTGAATATGGATCATAATTTTTATATAGTTTTTTTACACACACTTTTTTTTAGAAAATAGAAAAAATCTTTGGATTATTCAAAAGCAACCGGCCTGCATATACTCTTGGATATCGGACATAGGACTTGGCTATCAATACAATTATTCAAGGGAGCGTTGTCGAAATTAAAGTGGTAAAAAAATATATTACATTCATAATGTCTGATGAATGTCTGATTATGAAAATGCCTTGTGAATATTTTTTTTTAATGTTATTTGTAATTGTTATATATTTATTTTTTTATTTTTTATGTTATTATTTACCTGCAAAAGAGACCAATAATAAACATAATATAAGAAAAGAAACATTGTTGCAAAATCATTGATATGCGTGTTCATTGTAAGTTTTTAAAATATGCTTCAATATTTTATAAATAAATATTTTCCACATTGGTGACTATGAATTTTATTAGTAAAGCGTAATTAATACTACGCTAATGTATATCTGTAATGTTTTTGTTTTTTTTTTTAGAGTTTCGTCCATCTTAAAGAAAATAGAAACCCTATAAGATCACTTTGTTCTCCGTCTTTCCGTCTGTTTATCTTTCTGTTCATATCTGAAACTGTACATATTTGATTAAATCATAAAAAATAATTGCATTGAAAGGTAAAATTAGTAAATAGAATACTTGCTATGGCATATTACAGATTATTATAATCATCGGTAAATAAAAGCGCTTAGTTAACAACATAAAAATACTTTTTAGAATCATAACCCAATTAAAGTAATAACAGATTTTGCGCACGTAACGTTACGTGACAAAAGTTATTTGGAAATTATACCAAATTGCTTAAGGCCAGTCAGTCATTCATAAAAATTATATGAAACTAAAAAATGTGCCACGACTGACCTCTTTCATCTAATTAATACATTAGGTAAAAGAGGCCAGACGTGGCACAGAGCCACAAGCGTGGGACTTAATAATTAATTATCATTTAAAAAGTATAATATACTCTGTAATATTACATATTTAAATGTCTGTCAAGAGAAATCCTAGTAGGTAATAAATTACTTTAGAGAATAAGTAGTAAGTAAGTAGTATTTTATTTTATTTATTGGGCCGTCGGGTCGGCCCAGGGCCACAAGATGCGACTGTAATACGAGGGTTGTGGGTTCGATCCCCATTCGAGGGAATGAATTATTAATTTTTAGTAGTAATACCGCTCTGGCACCAAGCAAAAATCCACACGCAATACCTCGAAAAATTCAGCGGAGAGTGGGAAACGAAGTGCCATATCACTATGTTCTGTTGTTGTTGTCAGTTTTAAAGGTATCATTGTCACATATAATTAAATATGTATTTGTATGCAGTGAAATACTTGTACCCCTGCGCGATGACTGGCCTCTAAAAAAATTAAAGAAGACAAATTATAATATATAATAGGTTATAACCTAAACTTATATTTTCATCCCCAATAAATATTTCATTCTATACTAAGAAGGAAGATAATTTCAAAGTACCATATATCACAGTCCCATAAGCGATAACAGATTTAGCATTATTTATTGGTGATGCGACGCCGCTTCGAATGTAAATTTCCTTTCTTGTAACTCATAGAAGATAATGCTTGTATAACAAACATATATATAATACAATAATACAAACGAAGCTTATTAATCTTGTCTTGGTTGTGTCATTTTATATTTTTATTAGATACAATCTAAAGCTTCGTTTTTGTCTGTTACATTTCGATAGTAAAAATATATTTTAATCTGATTGCCATGGAAGTTTATGTTTTTCGCGCGCTATAAATATTAGATACATAAGATAAATGTAAGGAATAGTGCACGACGTTTGTTGAATTATAAATCTATATTTTATATTTTTTTTGAAATAATATTTAAAATAACGTTATTCATTGCCAGATACTTAATACGGTGAGCACATCCTGCCACAGCTTTAAACTCTACTATTCTGTAAAGCGCCTACGAGCATATTAGGAGCAAACACTGGTTAATACACATAATAAATATTATAAATATAAAAATCGTTCTAATTGTAACTGTTATATTATATTCTACTATATACATTCTACTATTCATTGCAGTAAAATCGAAAGAACTTATGTCTTGTATCAGCGCGATTTTGCTCCTCTGAGAACAGTAACGAACAAAATTGTCATCTAGAGATACGTATGAAGATTTTATGTAAGGCGCTTGGCCTTCTCAAAAAATATTGAGATGAAATTTCACTTCTATTTTTGCCCATCAACGCGGATCTGAAAAGGAATAAGTTGACGGGTATTTAAAGTTTTTCAAATGAGCTTTTTATCTCTATACAATCCTAAATTCGAAGTGACGACTACTAAATGCTAGAGTGTATTTATGATTAAATGACATGAATTAAGCATAAATAAACAGTGATGAATAAAAACATAAATACCAAATGTGTGAAAATATAATCGTTGATTTTATAGAAGTACATTTACTTTTTTCATAGAATTTCATATAAAGACATATATTTAATACGAAATCCTAGCATATCTCCTATTTAAATATATAAAGAGAAAGCTAAGGAAACAGTCGTGGGATAATCTCCAGATGTTTAAGAGCAAGTCCTCGTACAATTGTAACACACGAAAGGTCATCTCGACAGATCGGTCAGTGAACTGCTATATCAATTTCGTTCACAAGAATAAATGTCAAGTAGACTTGGAGGTGAAAGTATATATTTGTTTACTACTTTTTCTTTTTTTTTTTTTTATGGGAGAGGACAAGGCAAACGAGCGTTCGGGTCACCTGATGGTAAGTGATCACCGCCGCCCACGACCCCATGCAACACCAGAGGAGCCACAGGTGCGTTGCCAGCCTTTTAAGGTGGAGATGAAGGGCACCGGGGCCCGGCATTACCTAATGCGAAACGCAGTGGCAAGGGCCACTACTTCACGCCGGTTTAAAATGCCGGGGGTGGTATTAAATCCGGTCGAGTCTGCCCATGCGTGTTGCCATTACTGGCGACGTGACTCTTCCACACGTACTTTAGTCGCCTCTTACGACACCGACAGTATCAGGGTGATCCTATTCTAAGCCGGGACCACACGGCTGAAACTACTACCGCCGCGGAAATATTTTTTTTATATTAATAATACTATTGAACTAATTCAAATACTAAATGTTAAAGTAAGTTCATCAAAATGAAATAGTGAAAGTTATATTAAAATTGGCTTAGCGGTTTCTGAGAGTTGCATGTACAAACACACTCCCATACGGATAAACAAACATACAGACTAACTTATGTGTTGTATTAAATATTTCATTTCCTCTAGTGGGAATCGAACACACAACCTGTCGCATTTACAGCCGCATGCTTGGACCCCTGCGGCACGACTGGGCTCTATTGTCTCCTATTAGCATGACATAAACAGTAATATTATGAGATATTAAGAGCTTAGGAAGTGGAGCTCTGTTACCGACCAGATCATGGCTATTATATATTGCCCCCTGGTGGACTATAAACTCGCTTACTTTACATTCAAAAATGGAATTTCATATACCAACCTTTATATCAAATTTAATCTATGATTTCTTTTATGAGGCCGTCGTAGCTTAGCGGTATAAGTGTAGCTAAACGAGAAGGTTGTGAGTTCGATTTTCACTCGGGACAATGAATAATATTTTATATATTTTATTTTTTCTTTCTCTCGGGTACCAAGGCAAAGGAGGTGTTGAGTTTTATCTATAAATATGTATTGTTCCGAATTCGGCGAAAAGTAGGGAATGAAGAATCTTAACACTAGATTCTCTCTGCCTACTCTACTATAAGCGTGATACAGAGTAAAGTTATATAAATAAATAAAATATTTCATTATATATTTTATAGCAAATAATCGAACCGCAGCATTAAATCAGTAAATATCAAGTTGAGAACTTTAAACTATATTAGTTTCGCAATAAATAACTTAACTGGTACAGCGGCCATCAACTATTAAGTGCAGTGCATTTCCTATTGCTAAGATGTCAAAGTTTTGTGGTTTTGTTGTAAACGAACTTGGTTTTCAATTGCCAATATATTATAAGTTTATCTAGTAGCAGTATTAAATTAATTAGTGACACATATTTTAGATATATAACAATATCTATAATTATTTGTGTAAATTTAGTGTAGAGTAGTATAATTCTTTGTACCTCAACGCACAAATAAGTTAGGTGATGTATAAAGAAAATAAATAAAAAAGAATATAAATTCAGTTAAAAAATCATTATTAATTACGAATTTTATTTTCAACCTTTACAGTCACACACTTTTGTCGTGGCCTCAATATACTACTATGTAATAATTATTATATATCTATAAGCTAGGCTTTTGGAGCCCGGGCTTACATTTCTTGAAGCTTTTAGAGTGAGTTCAGTTTAATATGAAGTTTGAGGACATTGCATCGTCAACACGTAGGCGCGACACAAGAATACACTTACAGAGCCGTTGTATGTGACCACTTGAATAATTCTATTATAAACATTGTAGGGTTGATGGTATTGAAAATTATATATTATTTTAAAAAAAGCGTGCTTTAGTTCTAACGGTCTAATAAAATAAAAAAAAATCTTCTCATTGACTATCAAACCGTACTATAAATTATTATGATAAATCCAGATTGGCGAACATTATGTATAATATATAATACGAGTATACTAAACTATGAGATGGTCATCCCTAACTGTGCTTGAAACTATGGCCACTTTCAAAAATATATGCCATAGAGCTAAAAATGGAGACAAAATTATGTTTATAAGTAAATCTTAAAGTACCTGTTATTATTTTATTACTCATTTGGTTAGAATCTTGTGTAAATTATCGATCATATAAAAATGCAGTCTTGCAGATTTCAAAAGGGAAATTCTTTAGTTTTTGTTTTAGAAACAACGTTTGAGCGTGAAAATGTGAAACATAAAAATAACATCAAAGCATTTTTTAATAGTTACGTGCATTAACCACTGAATAATGACGCCTTTTATCATGAATATGAAAAAATATATATATGCAACTAAAATATATAATATCAAAGGTGTTAAGGTACAAGTTTCAAATTATTACATTTATTTCAAGTTTCATTCAAGATCAACAGAAACCAAACACAAAACGTCTCTGAAACGCCTACCACGCATAATGGTATATCAAAATTACAAAGGGCTTCTACCGCTAGTCTTAATAACATCGGCAACGTGTAGATGACTGTGATTGAGAGGGGTCGATTAAATTTTGCTATTATTTGACATTATTATTTTGTTACAAAACCAATTTAAAACGACCTCGAGGGCAATCGTAGAGCAAGTGTACACGAGTGCGGCTATCTACGCGACGGATAGTGGGTTCGATGAAAAATTTAATATTTTCATTTCTTCGAGGCAAAGCGCAGCATTCACTGCGCACACACACTGTAGGCTTCACTTCAATAGTTATGCTGTAATACAAATATCTTTTACACTCCTATTACACATTTTTTTTCATATTTATTCAATTTTGGTTTTTATATTTTAATAAAAAGTAATATCATCAAAAGCTACGAACCCAAAATAATCTAACCTCCTTTGGATATTTTCTTACGTCGTGACAATAGCAATCGTTCGCCAAATCGCAAGACGCCACGGATGTTTTATTGCTTAACTTTGGAAATAGATGGTCTATCACAAACCATAAGAATTTTTGGGATCGCTCCAAGCTCTAGTGCTTAATACATACAAATTTCATCATTTAAAATCTAGTAAAAAATATTTTTATTAACGCTAACCTTTATTATTTATAAATATACCTTATATTATATATATATACCGTACCGTAATATGACAAAACTAATTTCGAATGTACCCCAGGCATTTACGTCGTGAATAAAATATAATGAACTATATATTGATCACTAAAGCTACGGGTGAATTAAATTCTTATTTTAGGAATACATTGTCATATTCTGCAGAAAGATATTCAGCCTTTAAAATTTTACCAATATACTTAGTTAATATAGCATCCAAATTGAATTAAAAACTGTGAAGTGATTGGGTGCAGGTATTTTAATACATTTTTTGTAATATAGTTTTTAATAATTTTACATAAACAAAAATTTTATAGTTCAACTGTTCTATTATTTATCTTAAATTATAAAAATAAATTAAATTAAATCAGCTTCACGCTGTATCCCGCTCATACAGAGACAATCCGTTCTCCACTTTCAGCTGAATTCTGGAGGCATTACTTGTTGAGTGACGGAACATTACGCTGCGCTTTGCGCACGCGACACAAGAGCGAAGAAATGAGAATGTAAGTTTAAATAAATATTTCATTCCCTCGAGTTGGGATCGAATTCACAACCTGTTGCGTTTACAGGCACACTTTGTGCCTGACTGATTGGGCTCATTTTTCATTTTATTTTATATATTTAGATTACAAAGATGAGATGAACATAGGGCCTCGTAAAGAATATCGTACTGCCACTCAACACGCAATGGCGAATGAACGAAGTGTCTTAACACCGAGGTTTCCTCTGCCTACCCTGTTGTGTGCGGGATACAGCGTGAAGCTGAAAAAAAAAGTTTGCCAGGTCTTGCCTCGCCATTGATTACTTATGACTAAAAAATAGCTAGAGATATTATAAATGCAAGTTTTTTATTTTAGAGAATTTATTTCAATCCTAAGCCTTGAATTTATTACAAGCCTACAACAACGACAACATTACGAATGCCCAAAAATTTATAAGTTAAAACCATAGCTTATTACCAATATTATTTTATAACTAACATTAACAAAAAGGCAGACCCATTTGTCAGTTTTTTTAAGATTTAACTAGAAACTTGGTAATAAATTCGTAAAATGTTTGTAAATCCGATGCTATCACGAACAGAAAGAACTCCTTCAAAAATATTAAAATAGAAAACGATCATTCTTATACTTTTGCCTATCTTAAAAGTTATTCTAGTAGAAATTTAAGGCTTGGCCGAAATCCAAGTTCTTAAGTCGACTCGAAGGAAATGTTATACGAAATTGTTGTAAAGCTCGCTTCCTTTTCACTATGTGACCAACAAATCTTGCTACAATGCATACTTGAAACCATTTCTCAGACTATTTTAATTTATCCTTTGAACATTATTCATGTTTTATTGCATTTATTGTAACATTGAATTTTAAGGATAAATAAACAAAATTTCTGGATATAAATTAAACCTATATATATCGTTATAATTTTTAAGTGTGTATACTTTATATACTAGCACCCCACACACGGTTTGCCCACCGTTTGATTTTTACCTGTATAAGCTGCACGTTGCACATCGTTTCTATTTTATTGGATAAGAGATACTAATTCATGGCTCAAAATAGTTTTGGAAACATTCTTTTATTTCTTTCATCCTAAAGGCTTAGACATATGTTGCCGTTGACTTAAAGTGAGGGCTTTGCGGGTCTTGGTCAAGAAGTCAGGTCATGTTTGCCATTAAGTGTGGCACAGGGCGTTTCATGCAAAACTTCTATCTCATGGACTTTCTTAGAATTAATGCAGGTGCCAGTTTTCAGCTTTGCTTGAAGGTCGCTGTCGACGTGTTTTGTTAAACCCCGAGAAGACACAATTTAACTTTTGCTTACTTTTAGCCGCTTATGCGGCACATACATGGAATTTGACTCTCTTTCTCTCTGTCCACATATGTCCTGAGCTAATAACGTTGTATTTATTTTTACTGCTACATAAATACAAAACAATATTTGTTTATTACTTTTACTGTATTTTTAATTAATTATTTTCACTTTGGTCTATATTAATAGTCTAAGAGTAAGCTCACTTTAAGCTTAAATAAAACCAAAGTACGTAGTTTGATAAGGTTGTAAAACAGTGAGCGTTAACTGAATTACAAACTATAGCTAGGCGTGGCCGTTATTGTTAAGTCGACTGCCAAAAGATTTTCGTCTAATTGCTAGGAAATGAGTAAAAATTTTTATTGAGCCGTAAAAGTTCCGTCGTAAATAAATTGTCAAAGTTCATCGTACTTGGTGTAACTTTACGATTTCATGAGCTTTACATTACATTACTTTTGAATTTATTAATTTCTTATAAAAGTTTGCTAGAAAGCGTGAATTATAACGATGAGACAACCGTGGCGCTGGGGCACAAAGTGTCCTAACACAAGGTTCCCTCAACCTACGCTGGCGTGTGCAGGATACAGCGTGAAGCAGATTTGATTTGATTTGTGAATTATGTACAAATTGGTTTGTTTTATTATTACGTGTATTTGTGTAACATTCTTAACAATTCGGCTAACTCTTCTTAAATTTTTTTGAGAAACTTGAATAAAAATATACGTTCCCCAATTTTTGTTATTGTAAAATAAAACACTATAAAATATACGATGAAACTTAATAGACCTTATTCTGATGCCCACCTAAAGATAATTTTAAATCAGAAATTAATCAAAAGCTTTTGTGTACGTAAAAATAGTCAGAACATCGAGAACTTAAATTACGAAACAAATAGTTATATAAAAAAAAATCCTTTGAACATCGGAAGGTCCAATCTAATTCACCGAATGAGGCCGAGCTCTATCAAATAAGTTTCAGTTCGTTATTCGGACAGGATCAGAATTACAATATGAAGGGTAGTTGTACGAAAATAACAGAGGGAAATCATTTGTGTGTAAATATATCACATGTACATTACCTATTTATATTTGATGGGATTTAACAAAATGTAAATATTTATAAATATAATTATGTATTAAATATAATTTTAATTCTATTCTATCCTAAGAGGCGCACGCGAGAGCGGTGGTGTAGGTGCACATGCGTGTGACTGTAAACATGTTGTGGGTTTGATTCCCCACTCGAGGTAATGAAATATTTTAATTTCTTTGCATTGGTGTCCAGACAAAGCGTAGAGTTGAGTCTTGCTAATTAACACACAATGTCTCCAAAATTTGATGGAAATTGGGCAACACTGTATTTTGATATTCTGTTTACTTCTGCTTATCCTGCTGCATGCGGGAAGCGTAAAGCAAAAAAAATCTTGTACTACACTTGTACTTATTATTGTACAGAAGTATATTTCTGTAGAGTAAACAAAATAAAAAGATTAATGTAAGCATGTTCCCATTACCTTCGCAAGTACATAAATTGAGCTATAAATCCCATAAAATTACCTTATCCCTTGAAAACAAGCGTGACTTTGACTGCCCTTGACTCGTCAAGACCTTCCAAGAGCCAACAGGTTTTATAGGCTGCTTTATGAGGCCTTCCGGATTCCCCTAACTTTTACATCAAAACATCTCGAATAATAGTATGCGTAAGTATAAGAAGGGAGCTAGCCTATACAAGCATAAGATTTCATATATAAATATCAAATCTTTTTGTTAGGAAAAATAAATAAGTAAAGCATTGAGTAAAATCGTAAAAAGTAGATATAATGTTAAAGGAAAGATTTTTATCTTGTGCTATTATTAATATTGTCTTTGGCTAAGCTATGCTTGAATTTCAGAAATAGCTCAATTTTGTACGGAACCCTCGGTGGGCGTGTCTGACTAGCGATTTACCGATTTTTTTTCAGTGAACTAGATCACTATCACGAGCTCTGTAACTACTCAAAACGTTTGTGAAGAAGTGAAAGCGTTGGAAAAATACATGTCGGCTTTTTTTTTCAATGTTTGTCCGATGCATGGATGCAGTTGACGTGGAGTGCATAATAGTTAAAACAAGTATTATTAGAAAAGCAAGAGAAATATCAATTTTGTATTTAATTTAATTTCAAATCAAATCATCGAACTTAAAGCTACATGTCTATTAGTGGTTTAGTAAGATTAATTACCTTTATGCGGCGCAATTTCGAGATGAAATTTGATTGTACCAATTTTCTACTTAAGCTTTAGAAGTTCTAGGCTTATTATTGAAGATTTACTCTCATTGGCTCTGTACGTTATCTTTTATATATATATGCCAAATTCTTGATGCTTTGCATGTTGAGTGCTGGAACTCAACGCTGTTTTTTTCATTGTATTATCTTATTTAGATTTTTATTTAATATCAATTATTGATTAAGTATGAACGTCTGGAACGTGACGTTTGAATGTACTTCTAACTGTTATGCCGAAAAGCCTGAAGATGCAGTAATACGGTAATTATCAATAAAAAACTACCATACCAGTCTTTAGGGAACGAAATGCCCTTTTTTTGTATATTTTTAATGATTTTTTTTTATTTATTTAAGCGTGATTCAATTTGAATTTCAAAGTCATTTGTGTGTCTTAACATAATATCATAGGAGACGCGCAGAGGGTTGTGCTTCCCATATGTAAAACTAGTTGCTGGCTTCAGGCGGAAATTTCTCAAAAGTGTCGCAAGAGTTGTCTTCATTGATAACATTGCGTACTGATAACCTGGAAAACCAATCTCATTAAAATAAATTTTAATAAAATTCGCTTTTGTTGAACAAAGTATAATATATTATTTAAAAAAATATATATTTTGACGCTCCCGTGGTACAATAGAATAGCGTTTGAAACCGATTTAATTGGTTCTATTACCATTACGGGGAATGATTTGTTTTCTTTTGCTCGCTCTGGAAAAAACAGGAAAAAAACAGCCTTGAGCTTCGTCAGTCAATACACAGTGTCTCGAAAATTGAACAGAAAATGGGACACGGAATGGCTTGACTCCAGGGACCCTCTGCCTACTATGATACATGAGGGAGACAGCGTGAGAAAAAAAAAATATAGTAAGCGAAATCCAAAATTCCATCCTTCGTCAATCAATCAACCATCTAAAAGAACGCTATGCTACATACCAATGCAGTTTCTTGATCCTGTACTAAATGGAATAAATGCACCAGCAACGGGTGGTGGTCTTGATATAAACCTGTCAGGATTGAACTCCTCCACATCTGGACCCCAATGATGAGGATTATGATGTAAGCCCCAAATATTGAGCACTATATTTTGCCTCTTGAATAGATTTATGCCTGAAGCTGAAACACGCAAATGTGTAATTATGTAGGCTTATTAAATTAAGATAGGGTGTGTACTTGACAGTACGGAAACTACAATATTTTAGCCAACCGTTTTAATAGTTAGTAACATAATATAGAATTATACAGTATTAAAGAGTAATACAGCGAATATTCCTCGATAATAGAAACTATACTAACTATACATAATATGTTTTTTCAATTTGAAGCTGGAGTACCTGTGCTCAGAGCGAGGTCCCACATTTAGAATGTATCATATTTCATACATAACTGTTAGTTACTTTCAAAAAAATATATAATCTAAATAAAGTTAATACATACGTATTTGAGTTTCTTGTTTCATATATCTATTGATAAGAGGTACAGGTGGATAGAGACGTAGCGTCTCCTTTATAACTGCATCCATATATTTAAGCTTATTTAAATCTCCCATTTCAATTGGTCTATCTTGTCCCAGAACTTCTATTATTCTAAAATGATTAAAAATTAAAATTAAAATCAGCGTCACGCTGTATCCCGATCACATTGGACGGTTTCATAAGAGGCACAGGATCAAATTCTGCTACGTTAAATTTTTTATACGTTTTCTTTATAAGTATAACGCAAACATAGTTGTGATATGCTTGTATGAGCATGAAGCTAAAAAAAAAAACAAAAATAAAAAATATCGACTCACTCTTGGTAAACTTTTTCTTGTACATCGGCGTGGTGCGACAGCAAGGTGGCCGCGAAGCATGTTCCTGTAGCGGACGTATCGCTTCCCGCTATCGTTATTGTTAGTACTTCTTCACGTAATTCCTCAAGTGTGTATATTGTACCACTCTCTTGTGAACTTTTTATCATTAACTCGAGAAAAGATTCTATGGTTGTTCTTGATGGTTCAGCTGAAGATTATAATAGATGATTAAGGATTTTTTTAAAGAAAATTTTATATAAAAGTGTTATAATGGTGAGAAAATCAGTTTTGGAGTAAAAAATGCCCTACGGTTATATTATTACTTCTGCATACTTTACCTCCATTTAAGTCTTCTATGTTGCTTAGCTCCCCCGATATTATTTTTTTCTTTTTACATATTAACTGAAAAGAACAGCAAATAGTTCTTACCAATATTAAATAGTCATTTGTACCTACCCTACCTATTCAATAATATTAAATTAAGTAATATAATTAAGTAGTCCGACAGTGTTTGACTACTCTAGGTTCTTTCTGTTTATCGAAATTGAAATATTGAAAAATGTGAAATAAAGCCATTTAATATTAAATTCACGTAAAAAACTCACGTCATCAATAAAGTCAACTATGACTTGCTTCAATCGCTTCTGCCTCTTGGAAATTGGTAGCAAATTGTATAACGTATCATAATGCAGCAACGGTTGACACATTGCCACCGAAACGTTTTTAAAGTATTGAGCAAGTGCGTCAAACAATGTATGTTGTGATTTGTTCTGTATCTTGAGATTGATACCAAAAGCTGTTTCTGAAAATATTTTTAATATTTTTTTTAGCTGTTTACACTATTACCAGGAATATAGAACCACCTGTATAAGAGAGACGGAAACTATTTCATACGCCATTAATAGAACATAAAATAGCAACACGCACCTACTCATCATTTCCCAAATTGTCAAACGTCAGTGGTATAGGTTGTCTCAACGAGTAACACCATATAAGTGGGACTGATAAGGTAGTAAGGTTGGTATTAGACATGAGCACATGAAGATAGCATGAAGCCGCTGGATTCTAAGCAGGAGCTGATAGTATGGTGAAGATTAAGGGAGGCCTATGGTTAGCAACATACTCCGAAAACCTGATCGATATATTGATTATTTAATATTGCGAGAATTTTTTATTTTATTTTGTGCAGCTCTAGGCTGACTTAGTCAATATTAATTCCTGAGATTACTATCTGATGCATGGTTCTACGACATCAACGAATATTTAAACAAGGATTGTAGAGTAAAATTTGTAAAGAATAAAATTTTGACTTACCACAAATAGAATCCAAGGAGTAAAGAGTGACGTAATGCCAAGTTGATAGATTTCCTTTTCCTACTTGAGACTTAAGCTTTTCAACCATTATTTTACTTTGAGATTCAAAAATAAAAACAAATTGCGCAAGTTTCTTAGAAGAAAAACTAGGTAACAAAATTTTACGTCGTGGTTGCCATATTTTTACTGTAATAACCCAACAAAAATATATTAGCACGTAAATTATCTCTTTTGACATTAAATTTATTTATTGGTTTTTATCACAATGTTACGTAACAGTGTGGTAGGGCAATTTACTTCAAAATTATTTGTATATTTACATAATTATATAAAATTAATTTTATAATTATGTAATTGTCCAATTAATTTGAAAGTAAATAGCTCTATATTTTTTATAGTTCCACTCAGTAACCCACACAAATCAGTGTAGACAGAACAGGACCTAGAAATGTAATGGTAAGATATTCCGTTCTCTTTAAGAAACTTCAGGTCCCCACTTCACATAACTTAATATTCTTTTCTGATTTATGCTGTATCCCATGCAATTCACGGCAGGCAGATATAAATCAATAAAAACGATGTTTTTCTCCGATTTCTGTCCGATGTCATGAACTTGTGAGTGGTGGAACTCAAATACGTATTTTATTTTGCCAGAGTAAAGAAATAAAACTATCCCTCTTTTGGTATCATTTTAAACTTACCCGGAGCAAAGACCAATCCGTTTCCTATTAATCGGTGCGAAATCTTTGCAACGTGGCCTTTGGAGTTTGTAGCTTTTAATATTGCAACTGCTTGTTCTGGATCTGATATAACTGAAAATAAAAATATATTCATGTTCGATCTAATGTTAATACATATTTCTTACACAACACTTCGTTCCTGTTCCGTTCATTGAGTGTTGAGTGGAATGGAATGGAATGGAACTCAACGCCGCGCTATGCCTCGTCACCACAGCGAAGAAAGGAAAATATTTTAATTTTTTAATTTAATTTCCCTCACTCCCGCGCATTCAGTGCTCATATGTTAAATAAATGGTTTCCAACTTTGCACAAGCCGTCTCTTATTTCGTTTGAAATGTAATTTTATTTGTAATTTTCGTGTTTTAGACTGAAATCCTTAATCTATAAATAGTTGATAGAAAACGTGTAGTCATTGATACAACGAAGATATATACCAATTTTGAATTAACATTAAAGTAGATCGGCCGTCTTTTAAAATCAAATAAGAACACTACTCTTTTTGTGCTCTTATTTCTCGGGTCGTTTTTTAGAATGTAATTCTTAATCAATGAATAGTTGATCAAAGTGTAATAATATAACTAAAATAGCAATGAGATACAAATAAAAATTAAAGACGTCAATAATAAATTATTTTTTTGTGTATGACTTTTCAAATTGGGATCGAATGCCTAAACCTCGTAAAAGAAAAAAGAAGTTAACTAACTTGGTACAAGGTATGATCCAAACCAAACACTTGCCGATCTATATTTATTGCTATATGCATAGTACGCCAATTTTTTAAACATGCCCATCCGACCTGAAATAAAATAAATATGCTGAATTATAAGCTAATGCTGCAATTCGTTATGGAATTTACCTTAAAATAATTTTTAGTTACTGGCTGTTTTCAAAAAATAATAAAAAAGATTTCCTCGCTTTCCGACGAATTATCGAGGAAGAGACTCGACGCTTTCAAAAAATTATACAATTCATCATGTTTTTTTCATGGAAAACGACAAGGCAAACGAGCGCTCGGATCACCTGATGGTAACTGATCACCGCCGTCTGTCCTAGTGGGTCACGATGACCTAGATTCGTATGTACAGTTTGAGACATATATTGATGTTTTTCATATTTAATTCCTATTTTGCAAGATAATATTACGATTATTTACGTCGGCAAGGGGAGCTTGTGGGTTCGATTCCCACTCGAACAAATAAATTATTTAATATTTTCATTTTCTTTGCTCTCGTGTTGAGGCAAACCGCAATTTCATACCTTTAGGCTTCCTCTACCTACCATGCTATATAAGGGATACAGTGTGAGGCTGAAAAAAATATATATGTGAGCAGATATAACATACCTTCATTATTTCCAAAAAACAGGTGCAAGCTTCCTATTATTGGTAAAGTATAAAAGTCACTGCCTAACATGCTATGAAGCTTTAAATGCTTCTTAGATTTTCTACGTTCGATAATAATCACAAGAAGAACTAGAAGAAGCACAGTGACAGAAAACATCTTTAGGGCGTGCTTACGTTAATTAGTGTTCAACAATAATAAATTAAAATTACTTTAACTTTATTTATACACATAAGAACGATTATATATAAACAATTGTACTATTGTTAATTTTTTCACATAATTTTTTGCATTAAATTAATGAGAATTTTTAAATTAATAAGTAACAAAAACGTTTAACACAATGTAACATCGTTTAAGTCCGAGGGCCCTAAACGGCAAACGTGTTATGATATTCCCACGTATTGATAAAAAAAAAATGATTTGATATTTGTGTTTGCAGTTTAAAAAATTAAGAATGAAAAATTGAGAATTTAAATTTATTAAACTTTATTTCATTATTTCTTTTGAACTAAAATGCCCTAATATTTCATTTTTTTTCATTAGCTGTCTTCAATATAGAGAAAGGTCTCAATTCGGTCGGTACGTCAAACAGTGTTTTGTGTCAAATATTCGAGAATATTTAACACGAAATATATATTTACCTACATCTTCTTGATCGTTAAATTTTATATTTATTATTTGTAAAGCACCGATCAATGGCTGCTATCGAAACGCGACTCATATAAAGTAATGTACACCCTTAACTTACTTAACTATTCAGTTTTCTTTTGGTACCGTCGACGTATATATACTGAAGGATTTTAACGATGTTGTATGGATTTAGTCATTTTTTCTTTCATATTAACTTTCTGGTATAAGCTATCCTGGTATCTGATATATATGGTATATATATCTGGTTTGAAGATCCAATAAATTTAGTTGTGAGAAAAAATCTGTCAACAGATTTCATCTGTCATTATCTGTCAGAGAGATCAAAACAATACCAACAGAAGAAAAAGATGTAACGCCATAAGCAGCCTCCAGTCTATCGTCACTTTCCAAACTCTTGCAAATATTGCCTCACGTCGAAAACATATTTCATAGTAACTATTATGCTTCGTATTTGTGTACAAGAAGATCTATTACCCGTAAATAGGCCGCAGTATAATTGATAGTGCTTGAACAAACAACAATATATCTTAAAGGAAAATGATGTACGATGTGAATGTGTAATTTTTTTTGTCACTATTCTATTTTTTTTTCGCAAAGTAGTTACTTAGCACATTTTTGTAATATTGTACGTAATAACGTAGTTAGTAGGATATCGTGAGACACCAGTCGTAGTGCAGAGACACAAACGTGCAACTCTAGACGCTGCAGTTTGTGGGTTCAATTATCAGTTCAACTTCTATGAGATAGAAAAAAGAAATATTTCTTCGTTCCATCCTACAAAAGAAGTAATAAGTTAAATTACTATTTTTTTGAAAAAATCAAGGCACGGGTCACCTGATGCTGACCCGTGCCATCCCGTGCTCGTTATATCTATTGTCGTTATATATGAATATTATCATTTTTTTATTAATTAAACAAATTATGTTAAGTATGTAAGTAAGCTTCCTATGAACGGTTATCGTAAGTAGGTACCTATATAAGCGAGCGAAAACTTAAGAACAACTTACTCACCAATACAGTAGCTGTTTGTTTAGGTCTCATACAATATTAAGGAAGTTTTAAATGAAGCTTAAAGTGAGACGCCTCACTTAATACCACATTTGCTATTATATTTATTTTATTATTATAATTTTTTTTTATAATATTTAAATGACGATTAAAAATTTTTCTCAACATAGTCAAGAAAAAATCTTTGTATTTTTAAAAAATTAAAATTGAAATTGGGAATTTAAAATCTTGGGAACTTATGTACAGACAGATAAATGTCTCATTTCTTGCTTCTAAATTTCACGTAGAAGAAATATAAAAAAACGAGCAAAAGCTAGTAGCAAAATGCCTAGCGAAGAAAAAAACTCGACAAATGAAGGTGTTTTATGAAGTATTTTGTAATAAATTATATTGTGAACACATTGTTACTTTGGACGAGCGCCAATACGACACGAATTTGGATACACGATGTAAACTGTTTCTCTATCCACTTGAGATATTTAGCACGGTGGACATATTCAACTTGTGAATCATATATTGTTCGCAAAGTAGAAAATAATAATATAAGCACAGAACATGAACACACACCAGCGCTTTAAATATCATTGCGAAAATAAACGGGCAAAGCCGCGAGCGGGTCAGTAGTCTTTGAATAATTAAATAAAACACTATCATGTTAAGAAGGAAAAACTAACGTGTCAATTTAATGTTATTTTATATTTTATATTTATATCCATTAACAACTGTCATCCTTGACCGAGTCAGATTAAAATAGAGTAGTATATATATATATATATATATATATATATATATATATATATATGTGTAATTTATTCAAAATATTTAATTTATTAAATGCATTACTTTCTAAGAAATTCGAAGTAATTTTGATACATTTCACACAATTTTCCTCGTTTTATTTTAAAATCTGTTAATGCATTTCACGTTTCGTGTTTATTTACTCTACATGTGGCTTCCAAATGTTATAAAGTACCTACCACGAATTACTTTGTTTGTAATTCACAGTATAATAATTATGCAATATGAAATTACCCACCGTGGCACAGTAGAACAGCGTGTAGTAAACGTGATGTATTGGTTATGTTTAGGTTCGATTCCAAATGGGGACACATTATTTTCATTGCTTCGCTGTGAAAAGACAAAATGTGTTTGGAGGCGTGTTTGTGTGATGAGTGGCGGAACTCAAGTCCGCGCTTTGCCTCGACATCAAAGCGAAGACAATTATATATATTTCATTAATTACTATTTTATCAAAAAAATATTTTATTTTCTCGAGTGGGAAAAAACACACAACCTGTCACGTTTACAGACACATATTTGTACGCCACGAATGGCCTATAATTAAATAATATCTAATAATTAAACAAGTTTTTTTCGCTTCACCCATATGAAGCATACCACAAAGTTATTTTTACCAAATGCATTTGCATGCATTTTCCAAATTCATTTGGCACTTTTATATCACGACAAAAAGACTGATTGTTGTGACGACAAATGATAAGTCGCAGTACAGACAGGCCAGTGACGATAAAATGAAAATAAAAGGTATTTTAAATAAAAAAATAAAAGGTTAAATATATATAAAGGTTAAATGTATATTTTTCTTATAGGTTAGGGGAAAAATATTTGTTTCCTTATTAGATATTTTTTATTGTAGACTTTTTTATTATTGAAAATAATAAAATTATCTTAATTAAAAACAGCTAATTAAACTTATAATAATCGCATAAATTGGATTCAAAGATGGATTCAAAGTAACTTCATTAAAATGAATCACAAAAACCGTTAAATGCATACACAAGTAAACACCGAACTACTTTAGCATTCTTCTTTCCTTATAATGAAATGTATATAATAGGCTGTTTATATAAAAACTAAAGACGTAACTATCAGCTTGGAGACACCGGAGACACCAGAAAAACAAAGGTAAGCCAAGATAACAATTCAAACTAATTCCAGACTTATCTTAGGGAACCGTTTGTGGGCGATGAGCGGTAAATGAGTGCGTTCACATTGCTGTTTCTTGTGACAGTATATACTTAAATGCGATATGTGATATTGATAACATAGTAAATATTCCTATTTTAATAAAAATACTTTGAATACCACCTCCCTCTCAATGTTTCGAGACATTGTGATTTGAGCGTCGGAACTCACCGCTGTGCTGTGAAAGAGTCTTTCTTCCAAAGAGTAGAAATGAAAATAATTTTAATACAATCATTCGTTTGGCTATATAAGTAAAACAATAGAATAAAAGAAACAGAAAAGTAATCCATCTTCAAGTCTCTACTATATACTATGCACTAAAGTGAAAGAAAAGAAAATGACACAACTAAATCTCACCTAAATATCTGAAAAGGAGAATAGCCAAACTTTAATATTTGAAACATTTATCAGGTACAGGTTCGGAGTAACAAACACATCGTAACAGTCCGTAGCACTATCTACAAATTGCTATTTAAATATTATAGATGCAAGCCACGTTCTAAGAGAACAATAAAAAGGCACTAAAGTGAACTTTCATTTGCGTTGTCCATTTTTATATGGAACGTTTTAGCCTGACAACGTAACCTGAGTTGATGAATTGCTTCCAGGAACATTGAAGAAAGTAAACATTTATATATTCATTTCTCGTCTAAAATTTTATATACTAAGTCTCTGCTATATCGCTTCGATTTTAAAATAATAAACTTATATACGAGGCCAGTCGTGGTGCAGCGGCACAAGTAGATATGTGACTGTAAACGCGCCTTGTCGCCAGATCACTCGAGGAATTAATAAATTTCATTTCAAACATTTTCTTTTTTCGCTTAAACTGTGAAGCTAATTATTCATTTGTTTAAAAAAGCAATCTTATTGATAAATGCCTCCTCTTACAGAAGTCAGTTAAAAATACTATTATGTTAAAGGATGAATGAAATGTCATTGCTTTTTGTATCTGAATTATTTAATATATTTTCAAAGATCAAAGTTTAATATGAAAGAACGAATACTAATAATATAATGTTTACAGTAGAAACAAATAATTTGATTTCAAAGAGCTTGGTATTGATGCTGAAGGTATAATATATTAGAATAAATAAATAAAAAGTTAAGTAAAGAAAGGGAATTTGGGGTGGGTACATCTATATTATAAAGAGGGAAGATTTGTATCTTTGTATGTATGTTTGCAGTTTTCACACAAAATCTACTGGACCGATTGCAAAAATTCTTTCACCATTAGAGAGCTGCAACTGTAATGAGCTACATAGGCTATACAAAATTTTCAAAAAAATAGGGATCTGATAAAAATGCAAATGTCAATCTACACAAATTTATGTAATAATAAAATAATGCGATGTGGGCTAGCGCAGCATAGCTGGTGACTGCGGGGGTGGGGGGAATATACATCGATATCTATTATATATTGAACTTAACTTAAATTATATATTGAATAGAATAATCATTTTCACTTTAGAAATCTTAAGTGCGCTGCAAGCATATATTATTTATTAAAACAGCAACGTAATTCCGTGCAGTTAATAAACAAATAATTCATAACTTTAAGCGTGCGAAGCCGAGAGCTGATCGCTATTAGTTTATATTTTTTTTATGGAAAAGGACAAGGAATGTTTATATAGGCATGTCCTGGTGAAAACACACATACTTATGAATGTGTATATATTATATATTTTATTCCCACGAGGAATCGATCCCATAACCGTCGTGCTTTCTTGCCTGCTTGTGGCCCTGCGCTACAACGCGAACGGCCCAGCTAACTTAATTCCGAATCTAATCAACGTTTGTTCAAGCTACAACTAAAGTTGTTCAAGATCACTAAACAAATATCTCAATCTCATTTAATATATTAAATTTCATATTTATTCACCAAAAATCAACCACTAAGAAAAGCTATCCCGTTTCACAATTTCCTCGGTGACTTGACAGAGCATGTAATGTTCATTACAAAGGTCAGTCAAGGGCGAGGGCGAACATAACGCGGAGATAAAAGTATATAACTATAAAAAACTCCGGATACTAGTCGTATCATAGGACCGTAACTGCGGCTGGCTTTACGATGATAACTCACATGTCGTTTCTCTTGTATTCTACTTTATTAATAAAATTATTAAGTGTTGTCAGTGGCTGTTGTAATGGAGGTTTGTGTTTAAGACTTATTTTTATTAAGGAATGTTTTTATTTTTGCTATATTCACCAAGATGTATTAGACATTAATATGGAGCATTACGAATTAATTGTCGAATTATATGTAACGAATTATATGTAATAATTGTTTTTAAATATGGCATTACTGACAATATTTTAAGATTCCTCTTTTTAGTGTCTAAATACGCGTTTTTTTGCCATTAAAGGCAATTATTTTCTAAGATTTATCCACAAATGCATAGTTTTTCCTGAACTAGTACTATTTATAGATGCTAATTGCCAAAATTCATAATTCTAAGTCAACTGGAAGTACCCTACAAAATTTGAATCCTTTTATAGTGTCAAAATACGGGTTTTTTGTGCGTTTTTGAGTGAGTGTGTTGTCTAGTAAGACACAGCGCGGCTTTAAGTTTCGCCATTGAGCACGCAATGTCTTGAATTCAAGAGTAAAGTAGTAAAAGGGATGCCTAATACAGTACTTTCAAAATGAATCCCTACTTATCAGTCAATGTAGGATAAAGCGCGATAATTTTGTTTGAAATTAACTACAAATATAAGTTTATCATGGTATTTTGGGTTCCGTAACTAAAAAAAAAAACGACACGTACGGAACAATGAAAAACAACTCACCGATAGTCATAAACTGACACTTCAGATCTAACAAACCATGCAGCTTATAAGGTGTTCATAAAATAAGCTTCACATTTACAGACTACTAAATTTAATAGACATTTTTACTTTTATTAGCGCAATGACCGAAAATATTATTTAATGGAAAAAGATATTGTTTTGATACTTCCTTATAGGACTATAGGCTGACTGGCACATCTGACTGTGAACGTAATGATGACGGGTGTGGCGGAGACCATGAGGAGGTTATGTTGTCAGCACGTATGTGTGTATGTAACAAATGAACTATTCCATCCAGTCGATTGTTCTAAATTAAATCATTATCTGACATGGAAACGGCTCGACTTATTTACTTCAGCTACTTCCATAGTACTATGTCTTATGGGATTTTACTTTTAGGTAATGCAACCGGTATTAGACTAATATTCGTGCCATCAATAAGTTAGGCCCTAAAGACTTTAAAGAAATTAATATATTGACAGTTGTATCTCAATATATTTTTGAAAATGTTATGTATTTAAAAAAAAACGTTAATAATTTTACCAAAATTGGATATTAATACCAGGAATAGGCTTAATTTACTCCTTGGTGCACCTGTAACTCGATTGCATCGTAGATTCGATAATTCTTTTATGGGAAGATGTGTACGGTTTTATAATAGAAAGAACAGAAAACGTCAGACAGATTTTCCATATTACGATTTAAAAAATTGTAAAAAGATGTTTGTTGAAATGATAACACGCCTTGGGAATGAAATGGTCGCTCCATGGTTTGTAATAAAGTATTCAAAGGCACATTATAGTACTTAAATAAGTTATGTTATATTTGTGTCTTTAAAAAGCTTTTTCGAAGCTTTTATAATAAAAGCGATGACAGAAATTTGATCTTGCAAGGGCGAAAAAATACAGACAATGTGATTCATATTCCTCCAAAGCGATATATAAATAGACGCACACATATATATATAAGTATCCATAAGCAAATCTTTTAAAGAAACTAAAATCCATTGACTCCCACCCAGCTCAATAGTTCCTAAGTTTAATGCGTTTATCGCGATATCCCAACTTTATACAAATTAAACAATACACAGTGTGCCAATCAGGCTCTATTAAGACATGAAAATATAGCCTTTACCCTTAATGAATAAGGGTGAAAATACTATACTATTCTTAGGCATTATGCGTAAAGAGATCCCTGCATTTGTCGCCCGGTTTCAGCGTGAAATGATTCGAAACACAACTTTCATACGCGGCGCACGCTTTCTCCGCGCGACGTGTATATCGTACTTAAGTTTTCCCCCGCAGTACCAAATTGTATGGACTCTATTGAAATTTTAAATATTGTGTTTCTTTTTAATGAACTAATATACTTAGTGGTAAAACTTTTTGTAAAAAAGTAGTGGTTAATGGTGATTTTTATATAATTAATAACTATAACAAGTGAATAAAACAAGATAATTTTTATTGGTAAGATTTTTAATCAACCTAATGTACATATAAATACATGTAGTATGTGTGTTTGAAGGAGTTTCTCCACTTCTAAAATATAAGTTAATGAAATCATAGTATATGAAGCGTTAAATTCCTGGAATCCACGTAATGTCTCGAGTCTACTCGGAATGTGGGGAATAGAGTGTCGGGGTGGATATAGCATGAAGCTAAAAATAAACTAAATTATAATATGAGCTATATGCAATTTATATACGCTAGACCATTAAATTAATTTGAAAAATTGTTTGTTCTATGCAAGCACTTTAATGAAAATGGATCTTCCGAAAGTTTCAACAGCTTAAAGTTGAAATTTGTTCGTTACATTTCACAAGTACCTAAATTGGATTTTTATTTAAATTGTGATAATGCTTGTCTAAATTAAAAACAATGTCCAATATTCAAGAGATATTCCAAAGGCCAGTTGTGACGCTGGGGCACAAGCGTGTAAAGGCGACAGGTTGTGAGTTCAATTCCCATTTGAGGAAATGAAATATTTAATATTTTCATTGACTCGTTGACGTTGAGTTCCGCTCCTTAACGGAAAAAAATGTCTTAGCACTAGGTTTTCAGGTTCCTTTCGAAATTAAAAAAAACCTATGTTTGTAGGCGTATGTTTGTACACATTTCTCATTCATTAAAATACCAATAAATTTTCACTTTTCAGTGTTATTTTATTTGTATTGTTAGTTCTTTCTTATTGTGTACCAAATTTGTATAACTGTCTACTTTACTATGGTGTACGAGAAATGAAAATTATTATATATATGAAATATTACGCGACGAATTTCATATAAAATGCAGCAAAAACAAAAAACAAGTATGCTTGTATCTTGAGATTGAGTGGACTTGAAAGCTTGAGTTTTTCTTATTCCATGTGACCGTAGACTTTGATATTTGATATTAATTTCAGCGTTATACCTCCACGCAATCTCGAGATAAATGATTTTGACAGACGTATAACAAAGAGGTATAGAAATTCAATTTTTTTTCCTTTTGAGGTAGGAAACTTTAAAAGAAACTTATTTTGTATAAAAAGTTTTTTCAGCGCCTTGATTACACTTTCTAAGCTTATTCTTCTTACAATAATGGAAACAATCGAGGCAGCCAAAGTCTGTTTGGGGAAATTAATTATATATATTAAATAGCACTCCGTCTAAATCAAGACAAGACTGATAGTAAATAAATATAATAAATTAAATAGAAGTAAGTGTTCAAATACATTTGCATATTGTTAAAAAAAATACTAGACTATCTTTCCGTTCAACTACGTGGCGTACCATGTATAGAAATAAGATAAAGATTATTCTTGGACTTTTTTCTGTAGAAAATGAGAGTATCTCATCTCAAGTATTATCTCGTCTCGTCTCAAGTGCTGAACCGAAGATCTTATGGGTAGTATTAGAAATACTCAATATTTTCATTATCTACTAAAACATCGTTTATCCAAAATCAATAATTTCAAAAATCACTTTTAGGCCTAAATCTAGGCAAACAATTTAAAAAGTTCTATATGGTGAGATAGGCTGATGTTTAAGTAGCTGGCTGTCCTAAATACAAATTACAAAGGATCATTAATAACTGCCAGCGTCAGAAAGCCTGGTCGATTTGTATCTCCGATTTGTTTCGAACGCCGCAATTCACGTTGAATGCCTAAGATTGTACCCAATAAGTGACTTCTTAGAGAAAATTAATCTAGACATTGTAAGAGAAATTTCAGAAATTTATCGTACTTTGGAAAATTTATATAATTAAGGTAACTAGATAACGTCTATCGTGACGTCACTACGTCAGGCTGTGGATGCGTATGTGTTAGGTTTGATTTTTATTTACGAAAATATATTATTTTCATTTCATCGCTCTGGTACGAACGATTAATATAACGAAGCGCACTTTCTGCCGAATTCTGGAGGCATTGAATGATGAGTGGTAGAACTCAACGGTGCGCTTTGCCTCGACACCAGAGCGAAGAAATGGAAATATATACCTAAATAAATATTTCACTTCCTCGAATGGATATCGAACCCACAACCGTCACGTTACATTCACACCCTTGTGCCGCTGCGCACCGACGGTTTTGTACAATAATCATATAATACTTATAGCAAAATTTCGAAATTGCCTCCAGACCACGGCGGAAAATGGGGGATAGAGTATCTTAACACTAGGTTCCCTCTGCCTACCCTGCTGTGTACAGGATACAGTGTGAAACTGAATGTAATTAAAAAAAAATATTTTTGTTAAGGTTATAAATAAATAGAGTTTAAGTAGAAATTTGTTTACTACAATTGTTAAATGGCTTCACAGCTTCTCACGTAGCTTTTTGATAACACATGATACTTTAAGTTTTTTAATAATCATTTCACACTGCAAAAGTTTTAATCAAGATAAAATATTCAAAATACACTATATATGAAAATTATATTTAAAACTAGAGAACGTAGTGTCTTAACACCGGGTTTTCTTTAAATAAAGTTAAAAAAACATATAAGACATTTTACCAGTGAAAAGCAAATATTGCAAATATGCTTTTGAGAATGTCTGGCAATGCACTTTGAACGACACAGATGGATTCTGATAACCAAAGACCTTTTCTTTTTCGTATGCTATAAAATAAATCACAAATATGTACATTTCGTATGTAGCTGTTGATCATAGAGAGTGATAACATTATTCCATACAATAAATAAACGAAGTTAATATTATTATTACACAGTTTTGGTTTCACGCTATAGCGTGGATATATCCCGCATGTAGCCGGGAGAAAGAACCTAGTGTTAAGACACTCCGTTGCCCAATTTTCACCAAGTTTTCGAGACATTGCATCTGGAGTGGAGGAACTCAACGCCGCGCCTCTCAAGAGCGATGAAATGAATATAGTAATAGACCTTAATATTTGATAGCTGGAAGATCTAAAAATTTTATGATTATTATCTTTGTCAATGTGCATAAAAAGGAAAGGTATAAAATAAAATAAAAAATATTTTGTTAAAGTTCATTTAATTCAAGAATAGTTGCATCAACGTCAACAGCGACATGAAAATACTTCGCTTAATTAGACGACATTTCTAAAACATAACGTTTAATTTGCATCATAGCGTAGTAAATTGTTTACTCATCTAATATATCACTCGGAAAGACAGAAAGGAAAAATAATTCAGAGCAAGACGAGCTTACTAATGTTGGATTGTAATAAATAATAATATTTACAAAACCTTGTACGCACAAGGTATGTGTGTGTGTTTATAAAAGGTATATATAATAACTGGGTTTCGCTTCAAATGGAAAGAAGTCCATTGAGGCCAGTCATGGCGCAGGGACACATTGTGTGCCTGTAAACGCGACTAGTAAAGCGTGGTGTTGAGTTCGGAGGAAAGTGGGGAATGGAGTGTTCCCTTGTCTAGTTACGATAAATATGCAAAATCAGTGAAGAATATATAAAAAAATGTGCTTTCATACTTCTATAAGCTACAGATATAGACATAACTGAGGTGACGTGACTTCGATATTTTTGTATGGAAAGCAAAATTTAATAAATACGTCCCAGCTGACCCGTTTCCAACGACGAAGGAAAGTGGTGTCTTAAAAGCTGCTCTACTGTACCATACGAGTCATTGATTATACGAATATTACTTATTTTCTTATGTAAATTTGGCATATAGCAAGTTGGGAGTGTAGGGAACAGTAATAAAGGAGTTCTCCAAATTTTTACTGGATTTTACGTCTCAATGTTCATTCAGAGAAAGTTTCTAGACGACTTGAGGAAATATAAAAAAAAACTACTTAGGCTTTATTTGTCATAAGTTTTCCAATAACACAAATTTTTGTGATGTGAAAATGTAACATTTTTATCAGTTTTTGAAAATGTACATTTTTTTTTAAATTTTTGTAACATAATTTTTATCAAGTTAAATAAGAGAAAAGAGTATTTAAAAAAAAAGGCTTACAAATTATATGAAATAAATACTCAAAAAATTTATGTGTATAATATAAGAGGCTTATAAATAAGCATCTTATACACATATATTTTTTTAAAAGATTATATAGCTTTTGGAGTTAAGATAGTAATTTGCTTACAAATATAAATAAAGATAAATAAACAAGGCAAAAGTTAATTATTCATATATTATATATGAAAGAAATCCCTAATAAGGCCATTATTCGCTTACTACAAGTCGCAGCGTATTTCGTCCGATTGAACTAAACTCTTGGTGAAATGTGGAATCCATACCCCGATTGTCTCGGCAAATGACGCGAGTGCCATTCGGCCAAATGAAGCAATCCGTCTTGTGGTGGGAAAAACCGCTAGTCATTTAGATTACTAGGTAGATTGTGATATGTTTCTGTTAGAATTAAATTTATATTGTAAATTGGTTTGAATTTCTATATTTTGTGCAAAATATAGTAATAAATGTGGTCTTTTTATTATCGTTTACACGCTCTGGTAGACAAATCGCGGCGTTGAGTTTCGCCACTCAATATGCAATGTCTCGAAAATTGGACGGAAAGTAGAGAATGGAGTTTCTTAACACTAAGTCTTCTCTGTCTATTTTGCTATAGGCGTAAAAACGTGGAGCTCTTTTTTTACAAAATTGTGGGTTGAAACGGTCATTTAATATATCTGGACAGCGATAATATAACTCGACACCAGAGCATAGAAATGAAAATATAAATTTAAATATATATATAAATTCATTTCCTCGAGTGGGAATCAAACCCGCAACGTGTCGCATTTACAATGACACACTTGTGGCTCTGCACTACGACTGGTCTTCAATCTATATCGTGATATATTCATAATAATAATAATTATGTACACGAAAGCTAAACAAAAGTTAATCGGATCTCGTGATAGTGAATATCATTGCGTTAATTAGCCTATAGAATATGGATAGGCATGTTTCAAATGACGGAAATATACAAATTTTATTGAAATATCCAGTACTGTAATATATAAAATTTATCTTGGTGCAGTGAGACAGCGTGTGATTGTATAAATGGTGGTGATAACCATCGATTCCTGCTACGGGGATTAACATGTGATGGTTGGCACTACGAAGCGCGGCGTTAACCTACTCGGAGAATATTGATGCTGAGCCCTAACTCTTGTATATTAATCATAGCGAAAGCTAAAAAATGTATATGTAAAGCTTTTACATGAACTTGTATTTTTTATTCAATAATAAAAAATTGAAATTTTTAATAAACCAATTTTCAGATATAATACAAAAAAAGTCAAAACATACAATATATTTTACTTATAGGAGATGTTCACTTTCTTAATAATTCGTTTCACCGAGTGGGAATCGAACATACAACAGTCGCGTTTACAGTCACGTGCTTATGCCACTGCGCCTCGACGGCCTCTTTCTTAATTTTTATTCTGTATACTTTCTTGCTTTCTATTTTAAAGTAACAATTTACAATCAGTAATGCATAAATCGTGCGAACCTGAAAACGAAGTTGAAACACTTAAGAAAATGTTTATTGTTTGAAAACTTTACACTTTAATACTTATAAATTGTATAAAGTAGAAGACATTTATGGAACCATCAATCTTACACTCGGCTGATTCACTTGAACAATAGTTGTGCAGAAAATATTGGACTTGTAATATTTCAGATACGTCTCTTAATTTGCTTTCAGTTTTAACTACAATCGTGTGTAGTCTCAAATTACTTTCGCAAAGTTTGTGCTATTTATATAGAAAACAATTCTCAAGAGGTTCGTGGAGTATTTATTATTTATTTATTTATATATTTATTTATATATACTTTATTTCACATAATTACTTTCCGCCGAATTCTGGAGGCAATGTGTGTTTAGTGACGCTGCGCTACCACGTTACCAGAATGTGGAAACGAAAATATTAAATATTTAATTCAGCCGAGTGGGAATCGAACCCACAACAACCGCAATTACAGTCGTACGCTTATTCCACTACACTATGACGGCCTCTTAGATTTTCAAAATAAACTGAAGAAAGAAAGTAACGAATTTTTGCTCGAGTAAGAGTAGATTATATGTATGTATACCATGTTACAATGATCTACGTAGAAGTACCATACTTTATGTATTATTTCATGGAAGAGAAAATAATAAATTAAATATTATTGACTGTTAATATTTCTATATGATGAGGAGGTAGTTGTAAATTACATAGAGTCAATAGAAATGTAATTTTATGTTAAATATTAATATTGTGATCTATAAATAACATTCAATAACAAATAACTGTCGAGAGAATAATAATACTTTACAAAAGCTGAGAAGATTTAGAAGCTATATCTTTAAAGCCCTATTTAACGTTTAACCACCGATTTTTGTGGTGCAAATAAAACTATTTAAATTGTTTGTTCGCCGGTGGTTAATGGCTGTTTCTTCTTTTATGGTCACTGCAGATATTTTTATTAGTTGCAAGCTTTTAGTTTATTGCGAAGTGTTTAAGACCACACAGATATCGTCGTCTAATATTTTATTATCTCTCTTTTTTGCAACATTTTCATTTTTCATTTCTTCCATCTGGTTATAAAGGGAAGTGCGGCGTTGAGTTATGCCACTACACAATGCCTCTGGAATTCGGCGGAAAGTGGGGAACGGATTGTCTTTATATTAGGTTTCCCCTGCCTACCCTGCTATATGCGGGATACAGCGTGAAGCCAAGCTACATATTATCCTTATTACGATTCACTTTTATTACTTTAGACGCGTGGGCGCTCGGTCTGTACGAATAATAATATTTTTTTATTTTACTCCTAACCTATACCTCACTGGGTAAGCATATTGTTAGAAGTAAAATAAAAATATTGTTATCATCAAAACTGAACTTAAAAGTGGCTGTTTTTTACACAAAAGGAGTGTAATTAAGAATATCGTATAGGGAAACACTGACGTAAATGCTATTTTGCAAAAAACTTTGTAACTATTATTGAAAGACTTTCTTTATCATGACAGAGGGTAAAGAGATTGAGGGTTGATGCTCAAACCCACTTTTATTATTAAAAAACCATATTAAAAGCCTTATGTCAGGAAAGAATTGTAATTACCAAGTTAGTTTACAAATTATATAAAATTTTAATGATTCACTATAAATATAAATTATATTTAAACTAACAACAAACAACTGTAAGACCACTAGCTATCGTCAAGCTTGTAGTCCACCAAATGTAGTAAGAAAAAGTAATTACATGATTTTTCGTAGGTTGTAGGTACTTGCTTTTTTTAGCATCACGCTAAAAATAGTATCCCTCATATAATAAGTCGGTTTTATTTATAATGTTATTAATTTTTAAAAAATACTACATCGTGGTGCAGTACATCGTCGTAACGTAGCGGGAGAGAAATTAGTTTCCTGACACAAATTTCTCAGTATCTACCCTGGCATGCAGGGAAAAATGTAACTAAAGAAAAGTACAAAATGTAGCTTAAAATAAAAATGACTAACACAACCATAAACTAAACTTAGTACAGGATAGCCTTAAAGCGATCTAACTTCCAAGGGATTATGGTAGCCGGGATATATTACACGGGAAATGGGATAGCTACTGTAACTCATGTACTTTTATATAATTTTATTTATTTTCTTATATTATTATTTACTGTTTGTTATTTAGACAATTTGATATTTGATTTCAATAATTTTATATCATTTACATGGAAAATAAAAAAAATAGAAAAACTACTGTTAGGGAAAACTCAATGAATTAGAAACAAAAAATTATTGGTAAAAAGTTTTGTCTGTTTATATGAGCGTTTGTACTACTCTAAGAAATATTAATCGACTTAGATGCAATTTTCATTATTCTTTCGACAAAATTCCCTTAAAATTTAGTGTTTGTTCTTTGTAATCGGTTCACAAATAAAAAAAATGTGTTAAAATAATTCAAATATTTTGTTCAACGATATTGCTACAAATTAACTGTTTTATAAAATTAGTTTAAGCTTTAAATATTTTCTTTAAAATGTCATGTTATTAGCATAGAATGTTGTCCTTCATAATTCAAGGCAGTCGTGGCGCAGGGGCGTAAGCGTGCTACAGTATACACGACAGTCTGTAGGTTCAATTCCCACTCGAGGAAAATTAAGGATTTAATATTTTTATTTCTCCGTACTGGTAATGAGGCAAAGCGTGGCATGGAGTTTCGCCACTCAACACGCAATGTCTCCACAATACAGCGGAAAGTGGAGAACAAAGTGTCTTAGTGGGAACGGAGTGTTTTTACTCTAGATTTCTATAATATAATTGTTATATTTGAACTAAATAATACATTTGAATTGAATTACCTAGAAAGAAAAAAAAATTAAGTAACTAAATTTTGTTACAAAATTAATAACTTTTACTTTTAAAGAAAGTAATAAATTAAATAAACTTCAATATCCTATAAGAAGCCGTTGAATCGAAAGCCCTAGAGAAAGCTTTAAGTGTTAGACATTAAAATGTATCGAGTGGACTTTTACACTTCTTACGACTTTAATTAAATTATACATTTTTATTTAATAAGCGTAAGCTTTGAAGTTTCTAGTTAAGAGTTGTTATATGAAAGTTTATGTTCTCGTACATATTTAAAATACTTTAACTTATCTAGTTAGACAAATTTTTTCCAATTCCAGCTTACATTTGATTTGACAGTGAAGTAATAACTCGCACATACAATAATTACAAATTTACAATTTACATTTTACAAATAAAAAGTGGTCAAGCGCAAGCGAATTTGCATTTGAAAGTTTCGTTCCATGCATAAACATAAAAAATGCAACGTTATACATTATTGTTATATTGAAGAATTTTTCTTATAGTGTTAACATTATAATTTTTCAAGATCATAAAATAACTTTGTTTTTAATTGTGTTTGTTTAAATAATAAACTGATATTTGCCTTTTTTTGAAAATGTGCTATATTGTGTACTAGAAACATTTTTGGTTAAAATAACATTAAATACTTTTAACGTTATTTGTATATTTAAGATATTCCCATCAAGCTATAACATAAGCAACATAAGCAATAATACATTCTTCACAACTTATTTGCTGTCACCATAAATGTAGGATATAAAGTAATTTCTTTCTAATGGAATACCACTTTAAAACGTAGGCTTTTTAAAACATAGGCTAGTATAATACACCTCAAAAAATTACGGTGATTTTTTTATATACGACAAATGAGAAAACGCTTTTTGAAATAACATCAACAATATGATAAGGAAAAGTTAATTCATCATCAAAACAAAATTATCTCTAAGCAAAGAGGATTTCAGCAGAAAAAGGCAAAAAGGTTCTATAGACGATTGTTTTTGTTTCGGCCTTTATTTAGAAGAGGGTAGTTGTCACTGATTAATTGTTATGCTTGCTGGAGTAAAAAAAAAAATTATGTTCGCGATTTCATATTCATTCCAATTTGACATATATTATGACATAAATATAATATCATATTGTATAGAGAATAACGTTATATAGAGGTTGTAAATAAGAAAAATAATATTACATATTAGGAGAATGTAAAAAAACAATTTGAAATGTCTTCTACAAAAAAAAAAAGAAAATTTAAATCAATGGCGTTTTAGAAAATAAACGAATTGACCTGATTTGATGAATCGTTGGTCAACGATCGATTTGTCTCAACCTTGCGAGTATACCTAAAGACATGGCAGTCATCAAGCTTTACCACAACCACACTATTGGAAACCACATACACCGAAACAAATAAGAGCCAACGAACTATGTCAATTGAACTAGTCTTTGAGAATATATAAATTAGAGTAGTCTTTGAAAATATATAAATTAGACTAGTCTTTGAAAATATATAAATTAGACGAGTCTTTGAAAATATATAAATTAAACTAGTCTTTGAAAATATATAAATTAAACTAGTCTTTGAAAATATATAAATTAGACTAGTCTTTGAAAATATATTTGAATTTCATTGTTACGTTCTTCTGTCATATTAAGTAATATTTTAGAATTACGACATAACGAATTAATGTCGTTTAAGCGTACTAATAAACGGATAATTATATGATATATTTCGTTATGTTATCCTTATTATGTAAAGAAAGTAAGAGTAGAAAGTAAGAGTAAGACCTTTCTGCTAGTGTTATGACAGCGGACTGCAAAAGAGAGAACAGGTTCAAATCCCCATGACATTAATGTTCTCAATGAAATAATAAACTAACGAAATTTACTGTCTCAGAATACTAAGAAAGAAGCTAAATGAATCCAACCTAAAATAAAAAAAAAACAAATATTATAAAAAAGCTTAGAAATTTGTCACGAATTGTAGACATAGTATATCGAAAGAAAAGGAAAGAGGGAAAATTCAAATATTTAATTGCCACGAGTAGGAATCTATCTTATAACCATCATGTTAACGGCCCGTTTACCTTTTTCACGTAAAACGCTGCATACGTCGCTAATGGAGTACCAAAATTTGTTTAACTAGAAAAAAATAATTCGATCATGTAATAATCCCATAACATTCTGGAAAGAATATTATGATTTTGAAAAAAAAAAAAATTTTTTAATACGATTTTTATATTTTCACATATATTGAAAATAGTTACTATAAAAGAGCCTCAATGTCAATAAAAACACCGTGTTTAACAAATAGGGGTCACACGACAAAAGTTCCGAGCCCATCAAGCAGGAGCAATGCTTCCTCTATTGCAAGTTAATTCAATCTGGATAAGCTTTTATGGACGGCGGTAAGCTGGACTCGATCCCAGCCCTAATTGAGAATTATTACAATTATTTTGTATATAAGAATATAGTCTTAAATAAGTGAATATTTAATTTTTTATAAAGCTATAAATTTTATTTGTGAAATTTTGATTGCGAGGTATTTGTAGTAATTTGATTGCATTGTTTTTTTTTTGTATGTAAGTTTAATTTCACTAATAGTAGCCCAATCTTTCATTCTTCACATCACATCGTAGCGTGCTAATAGATAGAATCCAATGTTTTATTTTATTACAAGCGCGAGGAAATTAAATAATATGTTCACCTGAGCAGGTATCAAATTCACAACTGTATGTAGTGTTTGCAGTCAAACCTTGTGCCACTGAACGACGACGATCTCGGATTCCAATTAACATTTATTTTATTTTGTTCTTAAAAAATTACGCAGAAATAAAACAATTTATAAAAGAGTTCATCTATTTCTTTTAAGTGTGTCACGTAAGTAAGCCCACGACAGCTGTTCATTGTACGTTGTTTTAAAGTGTAAAAGCAAAAGTTGATTAATCAACATCTTGCGGAACTTTAACCGACTTGACAAAGTATTTCTACTTTGTAAAGTTTCCGAAAGCTTTAAACATATTGTTATACTTCAACATAATATGTATGAGTATATATTAAATTTCATTTGCTTGGAAAACTTGAGGTCAGCGAAGATATTTTAATATATTTCTAATAAATTGACAAATTTAAATGATTACTTTATTGGAAAAATATATATTATATATTTTAGTTTCTTTTTAATAAAAAAAAGAAGCGTCAACGTGAAAAGTTTGCTGAGAAAATACCGTCCTTTCCTACAAACCATTTGAATATTGAGGACAAGGATACTATTTTGTGAATATAGAAGAACATGTATACATTATTTATAACTTACTCTTTGTTGGTGACTATTTTGGATGTGTACTGATCGGACTGAAATATGTATGTAAATAAAGAATTTCTTTTGATATATTTCTATAGGTATGCAATATATTTTTTTTTCATATTTTTATTTTTTATTTCATTAATTTTTTTTTAGTTATTTCCCATTTCTTAAAAGAGTGGCTGTACAATGAAGACCGAATGAAATAAAATGTATAGTTATTATAGACATTATAGTTTCATCGTGACCGCTACGACGTAGATGTGGCAACAATTTCTCACAATTTCTTACATTTTTGTTCTGAGCTAGATTTGAAGAAAGCAGTCGCTTAAACGAAATGAGATTTTCAAATTGAATTAGTGCGAAGATGAGTCGCGACTTGCGATCCTTACTTATCTCATTTATAAATATAAAACTAAAAGATAAATATATAAAACTAATAGTAAATGTGTTTTTATATTGCAAAGAATTTTAACAACATGTCAAATGTCATGTTTATTTGCTTCTATTGTACTTCTATTACAATTGAAGTGTAGTTAAGTATATTAAATTCACGTGTTCAGGCGCTATCATAATATGCCATTACGGCAACAATTTTAAAGTAAATTTAAAAATTTATATAATTTTTTTCAGTCGTTGAGGTTAGTGATGTCAGCTCCACTGGCAGTTACACGGGCCGTCGAACAGGTGGTGGAGTCCCTATTCTAAACAAACCAGCTGCGACGCGAATACGTGACTAGAGACAATTTAGACAAATCTTAAGGGATTAACGGTCCCTACTTTGCAACTAATATATACTTCTATATATATATATTACAAATATGTCGCAATTTTTAGGAATTACATTGCAATTATATTAGTTTTATATCTGAGAATGAGCAAAAAAATATATATTTAACTAAGTGACAAGTATTGTTTATTCGTATTTAAAAGATGTCAACACGTGTCCTCCACTAGTTCATTTTCTATTCAATCACGATAATAGTGCTACAGTCAATTAGTTAATGAAAAGTCCAGATTGACCGCAGTTCTATTTACTAATGGATTATATTGTTTCATTAAGTAGAGGTGATTAAATTTATTATGTAAAAATACCAATGAGGCCAGTCGTGGCGCAGCGGCAAAAGTGTGTGACTGTAGGCGTGACTGGTTGTGGACTCGATTATACAATCCTACTCCAGGAAATTATTCGACGGAAAATGTGGAACAGAGTGTTTTAACACTTGGTTCCCATTGTCTATCCTGCTATGTGTGGAATACAGCGTTTTTTTGATTTATGTAATAAAATACAAGAACTCAATTTAATTTATTGGCTATTGATTTTTTCTGGCCTTCACGAATACTTTGTTTAGCCTCAAGATGATGATATCTCCCATATAGCAGAAGGTAAAAATAACCCTTCTCCTTTTCTTAGACAAACTTGAAGCTGCAAGGATAAACTTTGATAAGATCACTCTGTAAATCGCTTATTGAATAGCTGTCAAATAGATTAATTACGTTGTCTCTTGTTTTATAGGATGTTTAAAGGAAAATTGCTTCTATGCAATGTAAATTTAAGACTCTAAATTCAAAAAGCGCAGGACCGGATGGTTTGGCGAGGGTAGGGTAGGCCTATATCCAGCAGTGGACTTGGAAAAGCTTATGGATGGATGGATGTACCTATACAATATTTCTCTTATTTTTATTTAATAGATATAATAAAACTTCATATACATACATTTATATCTGCCTGTAAATTAAGATAATGGTATAATTTATGGCTTATATATAAATTTATTACCATTTAAAATATATTATATATTAAATAAAATATGTCAAAACCATACATTTTATATGTCTAATATTTTGGTAAAATACATAGATGCTCCACGATTAAATCCAAACACAAAGGGACAAGTGTGAGCCAATAGAATTCTGTTTAAACGGAAGCTCGATGTTAAATCAACAAATGCTTTCCTATTTCTAACTTTACAGTATACAAAATAGAACTGAAATATAATTGTACATGTTAAAATACCTCTTAAGCATCGTAGCTCTTGTCAAAAGCAGTCGTAACTTCGTAGCACACAGTACATAGCATCCTTATTTGCAGAATATTTAAATTATATTGTTTGTTTTCCTCTTGTATAATAATTTATATAATTTTTGCTTGTAATTTTCTTGTATTTAGCCAATTGTTAAAATTATTTAGTCACATTATTATATTATTTCTACAATCGTTCTAACACGTACAATCTACGTAATCAGTAATCGTACTTAATCGTAGTGCACCGGGGTCCGACATTACCTAATGCGAAACGCAGTGGCAAGAGCCACTAGTTCACGCCGGTTTTAAATGCCGGATGGTATTAATCCGGTCGAGTCTACCTATACGTGTTGCCATTACTGGCGACGTCACTCTACCACACGTACTTTAGTCACCTCTTACGACACCGACAGCACCAGGGTGATCCTATTCTAAGCCGGGACATATTACATTTTATTTAAAAAGACTAACGTAGATGCAATTTAACTGTTTTCCATATGGCGTGGTGGAATTCAAAGTCATATTTTATCTTTTTAAGACTAGAAAATAAGAATGATAAACTGCCCCAAGTGTGGATCGAATCCACAACCACTGCTATTATATATTCAGATGTTGCACATCTACGCCACTGTGGACTCATATATTAAATGCACTCAGTAAAATTAATCTCAATTACCTCTAAACATACTGGCTCTACTAAAACCGTTGAAAAAGCTCATGTAAACCTCATGTAAGCACCATGAATCTTAATAAAATCACGAAATGGATTTAAACTGTCTTTTATACAATGCTTAACATATTTATGTACTATATAAATCTGGTAGCACAAACAAAGCTGTTAACTGCTTGTAGCCTACGTAACGTTGATATAGGCAAAGAATTTTGAGGCTACACATCTTCTAGATATAGATTATTGATAATAGAATAGCGAGCGCTTAACTTTCTATCTACACCAAAAGTTTTGTACTAAAAGTTATTTATGTATTTATATATTTTTATATAGAATTCTTTTTTAGCAGGTAAGGCCATAGGAAGCTGAGAACCTAGTGCTAAGACACTCCGTTCTCGTTAAGAAACTTTCGTTCGGATTCCAACCCACATCCTGTCGTGTTTACAGTCACTCGTGTGTGACCTTTGTAGCTAATATATATAAAACAATTGAATATATGCAGATTATTTTAAAAGCTTCGGCTTGTTCGGTATGTGTGTGCGTTTATGATATTATATTCTCAAAAAAATGTATCAAATTCAATATTTTTTTTATTATAAAATTTTAAGCAAATAACACTTTCAGCATTTCATGTAACGTAATGAAGTTTCGTCTTGAGTGTAGACGGCACGCAATTGCGCCTGAAGACAAAAATTGCGCTGACGGGGATTTTAAAAATATTACTATAAATATATATTTTTAGGTAATATCTACTTAGATACGTACTATTTAACGGCAAGATGCATGAAACCTAATTAAGAGTGAGTGTAATCATTATTTTTTGCTTCACACATTCCGCATATAGTACACGAAACCTGAAAACATATTGTTAAGACACTCCGTTCCAATAAGATACTTTCACTCTCCATATTCCGACGAATTGTGGAGGCATTGCATGTTGAGTGTTGAAGCTCAACGCCGCGCTTTGCCTAGTTACCAGAGCGAAGAAATGGAAATGGAAATTGAACCCACAACCAGATACGTTCCCGTACGTAGTTTTCATTTTTATTTTTTGTTGATCTTTACTAAAGATTTAATATACTATGTTTCATTTATAAGCGTGTTTTGTTCTATTTGGTTCATAAAACAAAATTATATCAATTTACATTCCCACGCAGACGAAATCGCAGACATAATACATTTACATTAAGAGAAAATGTTAATAAAATATATTTGTCGGCAGGTACTTTGAAAACAAAATGTGAAGCGTGGTCATGGAAGAGGGCTGTGACAACTGCAGCCTGGAGCTGAATGCCAGCCTCTTAGTTAATAACACTGGAAATGTCACAGTTATTAATAAATTTTATTTTTATCAGGTAAGAATTTGCATCGCGCTGTTGTTAATAGGTGTATAAGAGAGTGGGAAATCCTACGAGAACAAGAAAGAACGTGATATTACAGCCAAGCGGAAAATGTCATAAAGGGAACGGAATATCTTGTCACTAGTTTCCTAAATAGCCATAGTCACTTGTTTGTAGTTACTTCTAGTTACTTATTTCTAGTCTCTGTTCAAACAGCAAAATATAATAGGGACTTACAAATAAAAGTTTTGTAACAATCTCCATAAGCCATCCTTAAAAAATATAAAATATAATCAAAGAAATAAAAAACACTTACTCTTGTAATAAATTTATTCTATGTAAAGCTTTAAACGTTAAAGCGTTCAAATATTTCAAACAATTTAGAGAATCTCAAATACACTAGGTTACTGCCAGCCCGTTGCGAAAGTAAAGTATGAGTCTAGACTTTCTGTATTCTAATATAACGTTAATTCTAACATGGGACGACGTCATATTCATTAATAGGTTACTTGTTAACCTTCTGAAGATCTTATTTGACAGCAATTACGTTTAAAATTGTACATTATGGTATGAAATTGCAGTAATTTTGCAAAAATATGAGAAAGAAATGCTGCGTGAAGTTCATTTAAAAAGATAAGATTTTCTAAGGAACATCAGACGACACATTTAATCATGAGAAGCATTGTGAATGCAAGGGATGAATAGATTTTGAAAGAATCAAAGATTTCCACCCTTATTGAGAACTGAACCAACTACCTAGAAACACTTACCACCTGTGCCACGGTGGCATAATTATGAAATACAAAAAATCAGTTTGCCAGTGTGCCATTGAGCCATGACTGGCTCAATGGCACAGGTATGTGAGTTCGATCTCTACTCGAGGAAATTAAATATTTATTTATATTTTCATTCTTCTTCGCTCTGGTATCGAGGCAAAGCGCGACGTTGAGTCCCGCCACTCAACATGCAATGCCTCCATAATTTAGCGGAAAATAGTGTTGTGACACCAAGTACCCTCTGTCTACCCCGCCGCATGCGGGATACAGCGTGAAACTGATTTAACTTTTATTTTTATTAAACTTTTAATTACACTCTAAACATGCGTTATTGTATCAATTTTTTAAATGGGGTCGATGCTGTTTTCTCAGCGGTTAACAAAGAATTTTAATAACCTAGACCGTTAATGGGTTTCTGCTGTAAATTTAAAGTACGACGCGTTTCGCATAATAAGAATCAACGGCTGTTATATGTGTACCAGCTTGTGCTTGTACCGACCTTTTAATGCACGAGAGTGTGCATAAGTTTTTTAAAATTATATATTGTTTTATTATGTTTGTAAAAACTGTTTTTTTAATTTTATTTAAGTACATTTTAAAATATAAATACAATTTTTAAGCTATACAGATGCTATCTAAGTTTTTATTATGTTTAATATTTTTTACGTATTTGTATGTGTGTAATATATTTATAGAATTAATGGTAATTTAATTATAAGAAATAGATATATAATTATTACCATAAATTATGTCCGATTATGATTACTTTTGGATCACTTCTCGTACATTTTTAAGAATACGTAGGAAATGATATCAACATCTAAAGTGCTCGAGTATGTCCATGCAACAGTTTTTTTTTACATTTTTGAAAACTATAGCCGCTCACCCCATCTATTACTTATCTTTTTTATATTATGATATTTCTTATTTCCCCTTTACACTGTATTCATATAGCAGATAAGCAGAGAGATCCTTTTCCCACTGAAAGTCCAATTTTTTCCATTACATTGAGCCCAGAACCCACAACCGTCGCGTTCACGGGCGGCACCCTTTGATCATCATATATGCATTATACATAGGTATTTTTAATTATACTATTTGTACACAGAATGTTCAGCTCGCAGTACTATGGCTGCTGCTGGTGGCGATCGTGGCCGGAAACACGACGGTGGTGCTTGCACTCTTCCTCACCAAAACAAGGAAAAGCCGGATGAGTTTCTTTATCATGCAACTTGCCATTGCAGGTACCAAAAAAAAATATTCGATACACAAACTTCTATTATATATATTATTATGTAGTCTTTATTTAAGTTTTATATTATTATAAATGACTTTATAGCCAATGCGTAATTTATTTAGCCAAAGTTATTCAACAGCGTTCGTTACTCGGTTCGGTACATTTATCGATTTTAAATTGAACAGATTAAATCGGTGATAATGAAAAGCTTTTTTTACAAAAAGCAAATTTAGTGTAATTTTATTTATAAAATGATTTGAACACGCTACCTAAAAAAGACCAGATTTAAATACACTTGCTCGATTTTTCATATATTTTTAATACAATATGAGCAGTATTTTCGTTTTATGTATCTCAACATGACGACCCCTTAAACAATAACAGTAAAATCTGGCATCGCAAGTGCCAAATTGTGCTTATTTGTGCTTTTGGCATCAAAAAGACATAAGACGTAGTTTTCTTCATAAAGTGATAATATAATAGAATATCCAAATGCATTACGCTTTTGTGAGGTGCGATATATGTATGTTTATAATAAAAGAACTACGAGACGAAAGGAGTAATAGCTTATTGTGAAATGTGACTATAAATAGAGTTTTTTTCGTGATTTATAATTTTTCAGCATACGTGTAGCAAAAAGGACATGATTTTACAATGTTAATACAACCGTCTTACCACCTATTATTAGTGTAATATACATATGTATATAGATGATAATCCACGCGCCACACTGTGGTATGGCCTACCAGCGGCAGTGTTTCCAAACCGATGCCGATATCGCCACCTTGGCGGCCGGCAACGCATCTGTTCCTGTCCTCTGGTGTTACACGGTATCGTGGACGGCGGTGATCACTTACCATTAGGTGATCCGTACGTCGTTTTCCTTGTCTTTTTCCATATTAAAAAATCATCAATTTTGATTTTATTTTATATTCAAGATTTTCGCGTAAAACAATGACCAGCAAATTTTTTATATTGTCGAGCATCAGATACAGGAACCAATCACAAAATTTAATTTCCTTTTGTGGTTTACGTAAGCTATAATATAATTTGTATTGAATTTATTATTATATTTACTTGTTACAGATCTGTGGGTGGGTCTAATAAGCGTTTTACCAGACCTAATACAGCGTATAACGATTTCTTGGCTCGCTGGCTCGTTGGGGTGCAAATTAATGAAATATTTACAGGTACCTTTTATATTTATTTATTTGTCAGCATCACGCTGTATCCCGAATATAGCAAGGTGGCACAAACTAAACTATAAAACTATACTGTAAAAAAGTGAAATATAGACAAGTTATAAGTTTTAAAAATCTTTCTAGATATTCTGCAAAAAAACAAAGTATTAATGGAAATATAATATTAATTCAAAATATTTTTTTTCTACAGGGTGTAGTTACGTATTCTTCGACGTACGTATTAGTCGCACTAAGTGTAGACCGATGCGACGCTATCACACATCCTATGAACTTTACTGGCAGCTGTAAGTAATATTGTGTAATATTTTTTTTTTAATATGATGACATATTCTTGATTCATTTGGGTGTTATTCCTTCAAATTACATTAAGGCGAATTTTTGTTTATTTTAAAAGTGATGACGTTATTTTGATAAAAGGGGGGGGGGGCAAAATTTCAGTTACAAAATAATAATTTACATATAATGTGAGGGATTTTTATTCACGTTGTATCCCACTTGTACCAAGGTGACATAGTGTTATCATACTCTGTTGTGGTCCACTGACCCCCCCATTTTTGAGACATTGATAAATATCTGGCTGTCAGATAAAAAAATTACATTTTCTTACGTTTCCAGGGCGTAGAGCGCGCGCTCTTATAATCGGTGCGTGGTTTTTAAGCTTTCTTTTTTGCGTACCGATGTTGTTTTTGTTTGATGAAGCGGATATAGAAGGTGAGTTGCATTGAAGTTATGTCTAATCAAATCAAGTACAATTCTTATTTTATCGTATTTAACCAACAGAACCATATCTAATAGCTAGTTCATAATACAACCTGTATCAATACATATACAGGGACGTATTTATATGTAATAACGTCTAATAACGTAAACAACTACCACTACAGAAATACTACTAAATGTTATACAAGGAGTAGTTAAAACTGTGGTTTCATTTAAAGTGGTGATGAGAAAAGCTTACTTCTACTTACTAGCATCTTTTCTCAGGAACTCTCCAATGCTGGTCCAGTATCAATCAAACGCAGTGGAGGGTATGGATGACAAGTGTTTTTTTGTCACTGTTCGTAGCACCCGCTCTAACTATTTCAGCTTGTTATGGCGTCATAGTGGTGACGATACGACAGAAAAGCCGTAGAGTGTTAGGGAAGAGAGCGGCGGCCACGAGACAATGTAATTATATATATTTTTATATTATAAATATCATCTGTACTGCCGCTACTAGGTTCGATCTCCCCTCAGGGTAATGACTAATTTTAATTTTCTTGCTTTGGTACACGACTCGCGCTTGATCGTTTTTTTTATTTACATGCCCACTTATAGGTAGGTACCTACATAAAATGGTTAGACGACACAAGTTTACAAGTCAATAAATGAGTCGTCAAACTCTTTTATTATTTATAAGGCTATATCTTGTTATTATGTTATTATATCTTTATAGCTTTTAATTAACCAGTAGTATGTTTAAATTTTTATGTCAACGTAATTTAATATTGTTTTATTAACATCGTGTTATTTATATCGAAATATTTTATATGATAATGTCTCTTTTTTTGTGCTTTCCGCTGTGAGAACTTCGTGTCAAGAATTTAATTTAAATTTTAAATTAAAAGTTTCAATTAAAAATTAAAACCACTGAATTTAAAAATTAGGTAGTATGCTAATTACTGTACAATTTATTATAAAAACGAGAAAACAAAAAAGTCTTACAATTCGATGTCACAATCTTCATTTATATTAAAATATTACTTACGTTACAATAACCCTAAATTTTTAGCTTCACGCTGAATCCCGCACTATACAGAGGTCGTCAGAGGGAATATAGTGTTAAGTCACTGTTTCCCATTTCTTCCCATTCCTCCAAATCGTGGAGGCACTGTGTGTTGAATTCCGAGCATAGAAATGAAAATATTAAATATTTCGTCGATGATCGAGTGGTAATCGAACTCAAAACCTGTAGTCTTTACAGTAAAACACTTGCGCTATTACGCCACGCGTGACCTCGTAACAATATCAGTTCTTATATTAATACAAATTGGATTTACAATCAAATTACTTTCAGACCCTTCTTTATTTCATTTCGTTACTGTTTGGCTTCGGATCTCTACTTATGTGTTTACTTAGGATATCAAAATAAATGTTTCAAATTTAAGAATATTAACCTTCAAAATATTAACTTAATAAATATCGCTTACTTAACATTTAATATTAATTTACGAAATCTACGAAACGAGAGAAATGTTGGTTATAAACTTAATTATATTATCGGTTGGCACAGACGTATAATAATTTCGTCGTAGCTCTATCAAAACGTATAATAGATTATAACGTATAGAGGTTGGCGGGTTCAAATCTCGCTACTTACGTTCAAATTTTTACACATTTCTAAAAAAAGAATCGGTTATTTTAATATTTTTTTTATATAAAAACAAAATAAAATAATGTTAATCAAATCATAACTATTTTATCTTTAAAAGCTTTCATAGTATTTTTTTTATTAAAAGTAGCTAGGTCAGTGAGAATAAAGAATGTGCTCACGTGGTGTGGGCACGTTAACAGAATCAGTGATGAAAGTCTAGTAAAATATTTTCAAAGTGATTAAGAATGTGTGGCAATAAACGCAGGGCCAGACCTCGGGTAACCTTCGAGAAAACAGTATTGATGATACTGGAGAAACGTCACGTAAAAAGCATGAGGACTCCCAGATACATGTATGAAGAAGTTGATAATATTTTGATGCTCTGTTGTCTGTGATAAAAGTAAAAAGAATATTTTTTTCAATGATATAATAACATTGCTTATGTGGCTACAAGTGGACGTGTGGCGATATCTGTAAAATAAACGAAAAGAAAAAAGGTAGTGTCTTAATTCTTAAATGTTATTACCTAATTATTTTAAAAATTACTTAATTTATATAGATAGTGACGACTTGGACAGCCGCCGCGCGAGCAGCCGCGGAATTATACCGAAAGCAAAAATTAAAACTGTCAAGATGACGTTTGTAATTGTATTTGGTGAGTAGATAAACATTTTTCCTCCTAACCGAAACCTCTTGTAAGTAATAAGCCATAGGTTCTCATCAAGGTATGTAGAAATTCATACACGTATCTTACCTCTTATTCATGTTGTTAACATATGTACGGGTGATTCTACAAATATGCGCTACCCAAAGACAGTTGCTTGCTATTATCGCTTGGTAGAGGATGCTATTTATTAAATATTTAAACCATTTTAACTCGCAAATGCAATTTAAAGAAAAATGTTATAAAAGTGAAAATTGAATTAAAAATACTAGTAAGTACTGCATATTGCTATTTAACTAATTAACAAAGTAATCGACGTAAATTATTTTTAAGAAAAAAACTACATATCTAGATTTATCTTAAAAAAAATAACGAAACTTATATAATATATATTCCTAAATAATATATCAATAATTCAACAACGCCAAATGTCACATAAACTTTTCAAAGTAGAGAAACGAAAAGAAAATATATGTTACGACACAACTCGATATAAATTGCGTCCTATACGATATTTTGTAAACATTAAGAAAGGCGATGTTTGATGCCGACATGTCCAATGTATTGACCTAAATATATAAGGATATTATTGTGAAAATAAAAAAAACTTCAATGGCTTAATGGGCGATTACGATTACAATAAATATATTTATATATATTTTGTTTTTTATTTTATATATATTTTATTTTGTTTATTGGTATTAACATTAACATGTACACTTAATTCTTATAATTTTTTTTTTACTTCCTCGGTATAGGCTTAAGCTCAATAGCATTGGATATTGCCACCCATTGCGCAATATCATTAAAATAAGTAAAACGTGGTTGTGGTTTCCATTTTTTGTGGTTTCATTCAAATTTAAATTATTATAAATTAACAATTTTAAAAACCCTCGAACATAAAAACCTTTAAAAAAACGTTAAACAGCTAAACATATTTGAAGCTGAATATATTCTTGAATCACGGCTAAAGACATTCGAACACTTAAGTAATCTTTCAAAAAAATTTAATATATAAGTAAATCATGATTACTAGACTAAGAGGACTGAGAGAGAGAATTTTATGGTTTGTAGAGCAATCTCCTGATATGAATGGTCTCGGTCTGCCTGCTCTCAGTGGTTGCAACTTCAAGTTATATAGCTTAAAAGAGGCTTCATTGTTACGGGAAAAAAAATGATCATGAAAATGGTCAATTTTGGTACATATTATAGTATACAAAATACCATATCAAGAACATTAAGATCTTGATTTGTACAAAATAAAGATTAAAAATGGCTTTTTGTGTAACAAACACATAGCAATTTTCTTTTCGCAATTTGACAGAGGACACACGAATATAAAAAAATTGAAAATTCCCTGTATTATACTATATATTGATATCAGTTATTGTATTTTTAAAATTGGACAACAATTTCTAAATATAAAATTTGAATATAAAAAAAAATTCATAAAAATTATAAAATATTTTAACGCAAGATAGATATTTAAATACTAAATTAAAGATTGATAGTAATTTGATTTTATGTCAAAACCAAAGCTCTTAAAGTTAGTTTAAAAACATGCGACATGAAGACCGTAAAACGACTATAAAAACCTTTTATTACTCTGTCCATTACTTTTAAGTGAACAAAATTGCTCTTCTTAAAGCTTCCATGTTCACATATGAAAATTTTTTGAAATTATTCTATTATTAATTATACTGGAGTCGCGAGTTATTAACCTCGAATATTTTCAGAATTTAATATAGTCTATTAGCGTTATTTATATTCGTTTAGCTTTTTTTCTTATTATATAATAATAAATTTACAACTAAAGATAAAATTTTCCCATTACCATTAAAACTTGAAAAAATTTGCGTGTTTTTACTATATTAAAGCAAAATATATTAATTTATTTTTAATGTAAAATGTATGTTGTTGTGATAGCATCATACTTTAACAAAATAAAAGTCGATTTTTACTTTGTCTATTTTATATTTTCTTTTGATTTCATATTTTCTTCGGTCCTTTTTAAATTATAACGCACGTTCTCTAGCACTGCAAATATCACGTCCCATATACACCCTATGTCATAGGTGAGTGGAATTTAAAAAAATTGCAATGTGAATCGTGACTGACTGCACCGTAATATAAGAAATATTTAAAGTTTCCCCCGCGTCGTTATTGCTTTAGCGCGGTGCGCCGATATAATTTCCACATCTTATACCTAACAAGTGACTTTCGATTAAACGAACTTTAAGAGCTTCTAAATTCTTTTAAAGAGTAAATCGATTAAACTTTCTGGTAAGCTTATGGTAAAATATTTTTATTTGCTTTATACGTATACGTTCAAGATCTCAAGTCTCTTTTTCAGGTGAGAATGAAGAATCAATCGACATTCTTATATTATATTGGTAAAATATATTGAAGGGATGTAAATTTCTGACTATAAATGCAACACTTGTAGATTTGATTTGTACTCTGAGGATTTTTTTCTCATTGCTTCCATTCTGGTAACAAGATCGTGCCGTTAAGTTCCGCTACTACTACTCAAGTGTTTTGACACTATTCTCTTTACCTGTCCTGCTACATATGAAGCACAGCGTGAAAAATAATTATATTAATCTGTTCAATAGTTTTTGTCAATAGTGTTTGTAAAGTTGAGCAAACATTCATTCTAACTAACTTTCACATTTTAAACTAGAATATAAATTGTATTAACAGTATTAATCTTTTCAGTATTCGTTCTCTGCTGGTCTCCATATATGATCTTCGACCTGCTGCAAGTTTACGGCTACGTTCCAGACACCCAGGCGAATATTGCGATAGCTTCCCTCATTCAAAGCCTAGCGCCTTTAAACTCAGCGGCGAATCCTGTCATTTATTTTATATTTTCAAATAGAATTTTTATCACTTTAAGGTAAGTTTTGTATTTTCTATTAAAACTCGATAGTTTTTAGTTATTTAATATTTCTCTCGCTCTAATAATAGTACTCTGACTCGGATTTCCAAAAATGTTGCTCAAATATACGCGATTAATATTAAGTGCCTGCCGTCCTATTTAAGTGCCGTGCCCATGATAATCTTATAACTTGCTGATTTAAATTAAATGTACCAATATATTTAAAGAAAGTTATAAAAAAATCAGATAAGTCTAATTTTAAACCTCTATATGATAATTGGTGTTTCCAAAAATGACACTAAACATATATAAAATGGACCGTACTTAACTCCAATACAGTAGTAGCGTGTAAAACTGCCACCAACCATCTCCCAGCAGGCAATGATTTTTGTTACGATGTCGAAATAATTTGACATCGTAACAAAAATTATGGGCACTTAATGAATAAATAAATAAAATGGGGTTTAATTAAACGATATTAACCATAAGAAAGTATGAACAAGAACTAAATTAGTTCAAATATTTTGATTTTATGATATAAATAATTTGTAAGTAATGTGAAACTAGGTCTGTTTTTTTAGTATGGATATAAACCCAATAGTAAATGATCTTTCGACGTAATGCTGTATGTATACTCTTCCTTTACTAGATTAGAGTCCTAGAGAGAGATTCCTCATAACTCATGTACAGTAACAATGTTGAAATTTATTAAATAAGTTCCTTGGGAATTATAAGGGGGTAATAGGAGGACTGCTCGACAGCACATCCTACATCAGTAGAAAAAAATACTGAATGCTACGTCTTACTGCAGACGACGGTGCGACCATCAGAAGAATTAGACTGAAAACTTGAACTAAACTCAATAATTTATATTGCAAAAATATTTCTTTGATCAATATGCTTCTGTGATTAGTCATAATATGGATTTCATTCTAGTATATTTTTTGCATATTAACTTTATGACAGTAGCGACAAGTTGTTCCTAACTGTAAGGTAATAACACTTTACTGCTATCATTGTTCGATTGATCTAGTTACTCGGGGCTCATGTTAATACACCGGAACACAGAGTACGTATAAAAGAAAGTAAACCAACGAATTTTATATACTATTACTATAATTTGTTTTTTTTTCTCAGTTTCAGTTCTCTTTACATGTATGTGCGGGGTATGAAAATAAAGCAATATAAATAACTAAATAATTTTGCAAAATATTTAATACGAAATGAAAAAATATGTAAATATTAACTAACCGCCATCGTGAAAAATTCAATATACTGCATTATTAAATTAAAACAGTCTTTACCCGCCTCACATATTAGTTTACACATAACTGCATAAAGTTAAAGCTGCGAGTATTTATGGCAAGTATAAATCATCAACTGGTAGTTCAGTATCTAAGTCGTTAATAAACAAACCAATTACCCGACCGCACCGCTATATATCTTGCTGGAGTCCTCTTAATTACAATTCTTCGCCGTCTAGGCTGCTAAAGTTACCACTCTGTTTCTACTGAACACGAGTTATGAGGTATGAGATATCTGCATACAATGATCGTGAGTTTGAATCCAATTTGATGCAATATTTTTGTATATATTTTTTTCAATATGAATATTTTAAAAAATTTGGTGAAAGTGAAAATAATAATCTAATATTAAATGGTATTTTAGTAGAATATTTTCTATGTAGATCTGGCCTATATCTATATATGCACGTCTTGTACTTTTTAAATATATCAAAACATAATATAAGTGATAGCTACTAAAACTATATTATAAGAGAAAAAAATCTTAGCCTTTCCTCACACGGTTAGCACTGGACTACGAAGGTCTTTTCGTTTAAAAATACTTTATTCTATCCCAAGTTTACATTGAACGGTGCTCTAAGTCTTTATGACCTTAAAGTTGTAAAAATTTATAACAGAATTTGTGTTTCTCAAGAGAATTTGCTGCCTTTAAAATATGCTGCCGACATTGTCAAGTTGTAAAGTGGAACGAAAATATAAATTAAAATGACATATTATAAAATAAATTTAATTACTGTAAAACGCAACTGCAACACAACAACCTATTTTAGAGGTTTTTAAAAGGAGCTATTACAAAGATCTTCACTATTAATAATATAATTAAAATGTTTCAGAAAGACGTAACGTGGAAATAAATTTGTGATAATTTATTTGCTAGAAAGCTATCGTTAGATCATATCAGAGTATAACTGATATGTACATTGTTCAAATCCTGCTAACACGACTCTAAAAGATGCATGACAGCTTGTGGGTTCGATTCCCGCTAGAGGACATGAAATATTTAATATTTTCGTTTCTTTGCTCTAAGTAAGTTCCGTCACTTAATATGTTCTAAAACTCAGCGGAAAGTCGGGAACGGTAGTGCCTTAATGAGAACGGAGTGTCTCGACAGTAGTTTTCCAGGTTTCCTTTGTCTACCCTGCTATGGGCGGGATATAATGTCAAGTAAAAAAAAATATTTGTTCTTTTTCTTTCCTTTGAAGGTAAAAATCTACGTAATTTAAGTTTAAAAATGATTTACATAAAACGGTTAGCGTGTCCAAGAGCCATAACGCGCTTCAAGATATTAAATTGTTACTTTATAAAATTGCAAATTGATTTACTTCGGGTTTTTTCAAATTTTCAACCTTATGGAGCGCTATAGGCATTTGTCTAATAAAATATATATGCTGTAATATGAAATTTGTAGGTAACGTGGGTAGACTGCATAACAATATGATAATTTGTAGATATGAATAAGATACGTTTACTTTATATTTAATTTGGAAATTCCTGACTTTCAGCACGTATAGGAAAATTGTAACTGGTCAGTGTTTGTATGAAGTGCGAAATGTTGGCAAAATATTAATATAGAATTTTATAGAAATTATATTAATAAGTATAGATTTATTAACAAACCAATTGTCGGGTAAGCTAATTACTATTTGGGTGATTTTGCCAGATCTTTCTGGAATACTATAATTTTTATATTAGTTTAATTTTTTACTGACGGTGTCGGGATACAAGCGTGTGTGTGACCGTAATTGCAACAGGTTGTAGGTTCGATTCCCAGTCTAGGACACGAATTATAATTTCCTCGTTCTGCGGCGTTTATTGAGTTCCGCTACTCAACACGGAGTAACTTACCACTAGAGTTAAACTTAATATAACATATTAACAAAGTGTTTTTTCAGGAACATTCCACCATACAAATGGCTCTGGTGCTGGATGACGACGGATTCGCACGTCAATGAGTCGAGAGCTCATACAGAACTCTTAACATCATCTCATAGACGGACTCGACACGAACTTACTATTAGGGTAAGCTTAAATACATAAACCGTATAAGCCTTTTGGCACTCCATTGTTTCTGGCTAAGAATAAAAAGTGAAAACAAAAATAAGATACTAGGATTATAAAGCTCTGGAGTTTGTTTGGTTACACGCGCTAAGTCAGTAATTTCACTGGTTCGAATTAAAAAGTATTTTTGTACTTTTTAGATGGAGTTTATTTTGCAGAGCGTAGCACACCAGAAGGCTTTATATATTATAATTTTCAGCCACTATCACCATAATCACCGTTTCACTCTGATACGATATTCTAACGACGGCCTAAAGATACGTTACTTATTCAAAATTAGCTTCTCGGTCCATAATACTCTTTTCACTGGGGACCATAAAACCTTTGGTAAAATGCCAGGATAAGACCCAAATAACAAATCTTAATGAATATTTATAATCCTACTTTTATATTCATAGTCTTTTTCATTTTGTTATCATCACTATTATTATGGCCGACGAAACGTTGATGTTTGGACCAGCATCCTTTGTAAGCGCTTAAGCTATTTTTAGTGAAACTGTAAATATAACTATTTCCATTTTATTACTTATATTAAAATCAGTTAATATAATAAGTTGTCGGTCGCAACATTTTATTAGATTTTCTTAAATAAATGGGTGGATGCCCCTCTTCATCAAAATCAGACATGGCCTCAACAAGCTGTGGGTAGGAACAAAAGAATCACCAAAGTCATAATCAAAAGTTATTTAATTGCACAAAATATCTCCTTCACAAAGACTCACTAAAATACATTCACTGCTAATTAACATATCACTCAATCAACCACTTTTAATCACTTTTGATATAATAAGAGACATTTTCATCAGAGAAAATTCATCCGTGTAAATTCCAGACTCAGTTCCTTCATAGTTTTCTAATTTTAATACACTTCATTCTTTACTTTCTACCATTTGTTAATTTGTAGTACTAATTGTCTCTATTTTATTAATTATTTTTAAATATTCTTTTTGCGAACCTCTAATCTAGGCATCGCTTTTAATCTTCAGTACTGTCGAGGCAGGTCAAACAATAGATGATCCTTGTCACTAAATTGGGCTCTTAACATCAAGCCAGAAATTCCAAGTATCAAGAACCTATACAATTATATTCATAATAATATTCTATTATTTAGTTTTTATGATTTTATTTTAAGATTTTTTAAATTTTAACCTTTATCTTCTGTAGAACCATTTCATCCTATTTATATAAGACCTCCTCCGAAATTTGTTTTATGTGTATTTAATATATGTATGTAAAAATCAAATGAAAAGTATAAAATGAGTAGTGGCGCAGGGACACAAGATTGCGACTATAAACGCAACAGGTTGTAGGTTGAAATCCCACTCAAGGAAATTACAAAAGCGCAGCGGTGTTTGTTTTCTTACTCTGTCCGCCTATCTTGCTATGTGCTCTTTAACTAATATTTTTTAGGTCAAAGTGACATCAATATATATTCAGGTATATCTATTATCAGGTAATGAGGCCGTCATGGCGAAGCGGCACAAGGGTGTGACTGTAACGCGACGGTTGTGGGTTCGATCCCCGCCCGAGGAAATGAAATATTTATTTACATATATTTTCATTTCTTCGCTCTGGTGCCATGGCGCTGAATTGCACCACTCATCACGCAATACCTCCAAAATTTGGCGGAAAGTGGGGAACGGAGGGTCTTAATACTAGGTTCCCTCTGCTTACACTGCTGTGTGCGGGGTGCAGCGTGAGGCTGACGAAAAAAAATTATATCTAATTTATATAACAATTCACAGGTAAAAAATGAGAGTATGAAGAATCAAAAGCAGCGTCTACACCAATGCAACAGCTCGAGGAAAGTACGACTTCATCTCCCCGAAAATAATTTACAAACTAACAATAACTGCCACCCACACCCGCCTGGGCGACCTGCAGATACGTTCTTGTAAAAAAACGTCTTAATATTTCTTATATTTCTTATTTAATTATTTATTTTTTAATTCAGTAATAGAAATATGAATTATTTTTAAAACAGTTTTTTCTAATATACGTAGTTGAACATTTTCCTTTACTACAGGTTACTGAATTAAAAATACTGCTTCGTAAGGCTAAAAATCAATATAAAAAAATCTATCATGATCATGTAAAATAGTATAATTTTATTTTCTCAATACTAATAAGCATAATTGAGTATACAATTTTTTAATAATTTTATAATATAAGATTTAATGTTAAGAATAATAAATATTATCAATGTGAGTGTTCATAGTATTTAATTGTTGTAATTTTGTGTAAAATATTCATGGCAGTATTATTAAGTATTTTTTTTATTACAGTTATTTGATTATCTATATTTCTATAATTATTATTATTATAATCATTCATAATTCTATAATAAATAAATAAAATAAATCTAACATTATTATTATTATAATCATTTATAATTTTAAAAAAGTTGTACATACGAGTACATACTACATGGAGATACTTGTGTTAAGCTATTTATTTTAAATATTTTGATACATTCGATGTTGCATAGATGTTAGATATAATACGTAAGTAAAATAAGAAAAAAAATACTGTAAGCAAAGATACAGGGAGTAATGGAAAATAGTAATAAATTTATTTGTGTTTTTGTCTCATATTGCTTGGTATCGTACTCGTACTTGTAAATAAATTGACCGGTCTATTAATATAAAAATATTAATTCATTTCTCCGAGTGGGGATCGAACCCATAACCTTCGCGTTTACAGTCGCATGCCTATGCCCCTGCGTCACAATAGCTGCAATATGTACCTTTTAAATTATTGTGTATACTAACTAAAATAAATACAACTCGAGCTGGAGTTCTTTATATTTTTAGAGGTACAGAAAATAAAGGCAGATGACAGTTTGAATAGCGTCAAATGGACATTTCTTTACAGGAAAAACAAATTTGACAAAAAAATCACGTAATACTTTCTTCAAATATATAGTTGCATTTTTCTTCACTTTGCGCCCGACCTCGAGACATTGAATATTAAGAAATGCGCAATATTTTTCTTATAAATTTTCGTTAACAAATTTGTAATCGACCGATTTTTTAAATTTTACAAATATATATATTTGTAATATCGATATTTCTAATTTAGACAGATATTTTTCCCATATGCTTGTCAGACGGGGACAACTAACGCGTTATCAAGTATAAACTGCTATATATGCTAACATCTCATTTTGTCAACAATTAAAAGAAAAATTTAATTATTAGTTTCTTAAATTATATGTATATAGAAAAACTTGTACTTTTTTAATATAAATATCTAAAAAAACGTGTATGGTATATAAAACGAAATGTGCTAAAGTGGAGTCAAACTCTAGTCATTATGCATAATAATATATATTCTCGTAAATGTTAAATTTATTAATGTAAATTTATTTTATACTGTAGATTAATAAATAAATGTAAACACATTTTAATAAAATTGTTTTATTCCATATAATACGTATTAAATTTTGTCTCGTTTTTTTTATTTGTCTAATATTTATATATTTCTCATTCAACCTTAACAGAGCTGAGTTTATAGTTTATCGGTCAAATTTTATTGCAACGCAACAGCCTATTGCAGTTCTATAAGCCATTTGAAGCCTTTATGATTTCTTCTTAAAACAAAATATATTATATGTGATTTTTAGCTTCATGCACATATCAGGGTAGATAGAGGAACTTAATGTATAGACACTCCGTTATCCGCCGGAATCTGGATGCACTGCGTGTTGAATGACGTACTCTATGCCGCGCTTTGGCTCGACACCAGAGCGAAGAAAATGCAAATATTAAAATAAAATATCCTAGTCTACAGCCACACGATATTTTTTTTTATTTTTCTAATCTTTATTTAATTTAATTTAATTATATTTCTAATATATTTATATATTTTAGCGTACCCGTGTAAAAGAGGGTAGATGTACGTGAAAAAGACTTAATACTATCTAATAGCAGTGATAACTAATATAAATATATTATTCCCCCGAGTGGCAATCGAATCCGCAACCGTCGCGTTAACATTCAGACGCTGTGCCACTACGTCACTACGACCTAAAGTAGAAGTACAGTAAACGTGCATAGTATAGATTTTATTTTTTTTTATTTTTTAAACTATAATCCTAGAACTACATTGCTAATGTGGTGTAAGACAGAGAAAAATCAATGTCAGTAAACTTTCCGCACGGCCATTGAAACCGAAAATAGGAAAACCAATCTAACGGAACAAGGGAAATAAGCGAATTCGTACGATTCCTTATCACTATTGGTTCCGTAGTGACGCAGTTGTATCGCGCAGTTACCAGACACTCGAGCTGGGGCAATTTCCTTTGATGTACGTAGGTCGGGTGAGATACGCAATTACTATGTATGGACAATTAACATATTGGACAATTGAGATTTCCGTACTGTTTAAAAATATGTGTGTGATAACGACCTTGACCTTTCTTTTTTTTAGCTTCACGCTGTATCCCGCACACAGCAGGGTAGGCAGAGGGAAGCTCGGTGATAAGACACTCCGTTCCCCACTTTCTGCCGAATTCTGGAGGCATTGCGTGTTGAGTGGCAGAACTCAACGCCGCGCTTTGCCTCGACACCAGAGCGAAGAAAAATGGAAATATAAACGTAAAGAAATATTTCACTTCCTCGAATGGGAATCGAACTCACAACCGTCGCGTTTACGGGCGGCACCCTTGTGCCACTACGCCACGACGGCATTTCGTCGCTTCGAATTCGAGACCCTGCTTTTTGATTGGCGAAATTTAACGCCGCGCTTTGTCTACTATAGCTGTGAATTGATTCCCCTGAGTAAGTATTGGTAGCACAATCATAACCTCTGAGTTGTAAAGCATATTTGCCACAATGTCATTACATATTATTAGGTCGATAAATCAAGTAAGGCAAAAAATTTCATATTTTTGTAGCTATTGAGACCATTTTACGCACGATTAATGAATTACCCGAAAATCCCTTTAGCACAACAGCTGACATTTATTGCTCGGAAAAGATTGATTGGAAAAAACATTAGGAAAGTTTGGAGACCAGTGAAATGTCACGTCGATTCTAAATTTCAAACATTTGGTAGATTGCAAAAATGTATTATTTATATTGTACTTTTAGCAACTGACATGTTAAAACAATAAAATTTTCATTGATTTATAAAAAAAAAACAGTGTTACGTTTTTTGCCAGTATGCGATTTTTAAATATTGCATCTTCTCTATAAGTTTATTTAAATTCTCAGAAATTAAAATTTTATCAAAATCATTTCCAATTCATATCAAGTACAGTCCAGCTTTGAGACGGTCCATGTGTTACGAAAATATTTGAGATATAGGAGAGGGATATATAATATACATGAATAATAATAATATAATTGAAATCGATTTATTATTATACTTAAATTACAACACAATTTAAAAATCAATTAAATTATAAGCCGTCGACATTCTATTTTCTGACATATTATGAAATTTTCGTAACATAACAAATTATTATGAAGCTTAAGTAACCGTAACTTCGCATCGCAGCTTAACACTCGAGTTATTATTTAATAGATACCATATATTTCAATAGAATATGTATTTTCGGGCAAAATGTATTGAGAATATTTTTTTGTTGAGTCAATAAAATGCAAATACGCAAATAAAATTGGTAGGTTAAACTTGTATAAAGATGAATAAAGATGCTAGCTAGTGCTTGTGGAGTTGAATGAATTATTCAGCGGAGATCTATTTCTATAACTATAAAACTGTTATGGGAAAATTGAAAACTGTAATTTGGTTCGTGATTTGCAAATATGAATCTTAGACATCTCACGACTAATTAGATAGACGTGATATTTTACTATTATACATTATTTTAATGACAACGTCTCGCCGAAAATTTTAAATATTTTCGTTGTTTCTTACTTTGACTTTCAATTCACTGAATATTTTTATTGAATAATTTAAGATCAAGTCATTTAAGAATTTGATTCAGTTAATAATTTAAAATATAAAATGTTTAAGAATTATATTTTATTCCTCATATATTGTAGACGATACAAAATAAAGTCACAGTCATATGGATTGTAATTATAAAAATTTATTTTTTTAACCCCGCAACGGAGATTAAACAAGAAACAGAAAGGTGTCCAGAATAAAAAGCAAATAAGCATCGCTTTACTCTTGAAAACATACACTTGTATAATATTTTCACGACTTAATAAATTACTTGAGTAAGGATATTAATGGATAAAACCATGGTCACTTCTCGTCACATTCACTGTCCATCAATATACCCATTAAGTACTCCATCGTGATTGTTAAGCAGAAATTAGAGGATAAAAATAGAATATCTTAAACTTTTAGACCCACCGCCTTACATCTGGATATCTAGTGTTCAGTCAAGATTTTTTTTTACAAATAGATGGCAAGGGGTTTGCCTTTATCCCTGGTCAATCTATATCTTTTATATAGAAATGGAGAACTTAGAGGAGATGGCTCTTTATCTTTTCTACAATATGGCTGCCTAGGATATTTAAAAGATAGTACTTATTTTACATACATAGATGATACTTTTTAACCTACAGTCAACAATATTTTATCACAAAATTTAATTCGTAGAAAATTTTAAATGATAGCATTCATATAAATTAATATTCATATAAATTTCTACAGCGACATTGTAATCAGAGCTATAAATTTACGGATCATTCAGTTTGTCTTTTTTTATATGTGTACTCGTATGTAGATTTTAACTTATACAATATCAAAGCCTTACACTCGTAATACATCCGTAGACATTTTAGGGAGTTCTTCCTTCATAAATTAACTATTTTATTGCTGTAAGAACGAAAAAGGTGAAGTAATTCAAAATAAAAAAGTAGAAGTAGAAAGTAGAACATATTGAAAAGCAAAAATGCATATATAATTTCGCTATAATAAAATTTGGATAACCAAGAGTGTGGGCATAGTCCTTTCGAGATTAAAATTTTAGCTATAAAATTTATATCCCCTGTTACATTTATGTTCAGAAAGAATCACAACCACGTGGAGACATGGAAATTATAGATCATAAAGCATAATTTATTCGACTAAACTAATCAAAATGGAATTTTCCAACGTTTTGAGATATTTCTTGTTACAGAACCCATTATATTTTCCCATAACAGTTAGTTCTGAACAAAAAGACATTCACAACTATTGGACTAAAACTGCAGGCAATAACAGACGCCCATTGTTCTGCGCCGTTATACGCGCTCTGTTGACAGTTGAAATATCCGTAAAAATATGTTTCGTGTGTCGAATAGAAATTGGACTAGAATCAAAATGGATACATTTTTAAACTTCTTTTATATATTCTTCTCTATTATCCTGTCCTACTTCCTACTTAATTTATATTTTCATTTCTTCGCCCTGGTGTCGAGGTAAAGCGCAGCGTTGAGTCACCACTCAACATGCAACGCCTCCAGATTTCGGCGGAAAGTAGGGAACGGAGTGTCTTAACACTAGGTTCCCTCTGTCTACCCTACTGTGTGCGGGATACAGCGTGAAGCTAAAAAAAAACGTATATTGCCAGAAAATATACCTACAGACATAGTCATTTAACGCTTCACCGACCTCAATTATACTCGTATGTACACAATATTACCGATGGATCTGTTGATCCTTAGACGATAACTTGCTATATTAGCTCAATAGTAAGGAAGAAAGCAATTTGGTTGTGTCAGTGGCCGTCGGGGCCGATATGATATATTAAGTCCCCGGTTTTCCTTGACCTTGTCTCCCCGATACTTTATCATTCTGAAACATTATTCAAAACAAACATTGTAATTTATCCGAAACACAAAATATTATACAAAATTCAGACGATTCTTCAGACGACGATTTGAGCATATTTTATCAAAGTTAATGGACGTTATGGAAGTATTTGAGTGAAAAAAAATGATACATGATCACGATGGTATACCTGGAGTATGACTGAGCGCGGTAGTCGTAAATTCAAATTAATTCAGAAACTTTAAAATACTTCCTTGAATTAATTTATTAGTTTCTTACTTAAATCAAAATGTCCTTCATTACGCCAAAAATAATGAATATCCAATTTATTTAAATTGTCTAATATGTACCTACGAAATACCTGCTCATGATACCTTCACAAGACGGTCGTATAATAAAAACTAAATTCTCTTATTGTATACAATTTATGTTTATATACATGTCAATATGATAACAATAGATATTTCTGTAAAATTTCATCGCTCGAGTTGAGAGATATTTTCGCAAGCAACATTTAAAATTACGTTTTCACTATTAAATTTGAAAAGGCCACTTTACGTTTTATACTGTATAGCAAATTGTGCAGGGATTAATATTAAGATGCTTGGTATATTGGGTATTTATTAGAGCGGATATATAAAAATATAAAAATAATTTAAATATAATAATCCCCCGTAGAAGGAATCGAACTCACAATCGCCGCGTTGACTGTCAGATGTTGTCCCACAGTGCCATGACGCCATATAAAAGAATTACTCTATTAGTCAAATAAAAAAAACAAAATAGTCACATACATATATATACAAAATACTAGTCAAGATTGCAAGATAAGCGTTGCTCGTAAATCTATTGCGTGTAAATCCTGGGTAATATTCCAAATGTAGCAAAGAAAATGACAGTCCCGTACAAACTGTCTCGTAGGTTACCATTCATTTGACAGGGAAATAGTGTTGTAACAACACTGTTGTTATAATTACGTTTATTATTTTTTAATAAAAAAGCGATTAAACAATTAAATGTATAGAGTAAATTATTTTGATTTGTCTTTTTCGGTCTTTGTCTCGACCCCAGAGCGAAGAAATGAAAATATAAATCTCAATAAATACTTCCTTTCCTCGAGTGGGGATCGAACCCACAACCGTCACATTACAGTCACACCCTTGTGCCGCTGTGCCACGACGTCATCAATTATTGAATTACTGTCATGTCTGTAATAAGAAAATGTGATTCTAAAACATATGAACAAAGGAAATAGTAGCTATGTAATATTACTATAATTAAAAATAGCATCTTTTCGGATAGCATTTATAAAAAATCAATTATGTAACATATTAATTCATTAACAAATTATTATAGTCCATTAAACTTGCACATGTCAAAGTAGACAATCTCCAGTAACTTGTAAATAATTATCTACGTAAAAAACAAAAGGTCAAAGGAATCTGCCCCGAGCGGGAGGTCACTGCCGATCAGATCGTAAAAAGAAAAGACCCAAAATATTATATATAAAGTGACAAAATCTTTACTATTTTCCATGAACAAACGATAGATGCTATGTTGAACTGCTAACTTGTATTTAAAAGTTACCCTCGTTTTTTTTCTTGTAACATATCGATTTTTACACAAGATATTGCCACTGACAATATTTCTTTATTCCTAGTAGAAATCGGACCCACAGCCGTTACTTTTACAGTCACATGCCCCTACGCTACGACAGATTCTACGTAAATATAAGCTTTATATGAACGAAAATAAAATACAGCTAAAGTATATCCTCATACATTTATAAGAACTACAGCTTTGAAAAAGCGGTATCACGCTTGTTCTTGCATTACAGGATAAGCAAAGAAAACCTAACAAGACATTAGAATCTCCACGTTTCGCCCAAATTCAAAACGTTGAGTGCGAGGTGCTGGATCTGAATGCCGCTATATTATTAAATACTACATATTCAAACACGACGTCACTGCTTTAATGTATAAAATACATTAAAGCAGTGACGGTAGGTATTTTATATTATCACCGAAAGATAATATAATATTTTTTTAAATGTTTTTTAATAAAAAGTGCCCTATGTCCTGTTGAATAACTCTAAGAATAAGGAACATTTTCATAATTAACGGCTAAGCAGCTTTGGCATGAAAGCTTAAGAAGCAAACTTACATTGACATATTTATATCAGTGTGATATCTTTTATATTCATTTTTAAAATAAACGAATGGAAACTTTTCGAGCAATTAAGAAAAAATAATCAATCATACTTGACAGTCAAAAATCAAACTGTTTCCTATAAAAATGCCGACAAACAACTAGAAAAAGTAAAACCAAAATTCATCCAACATTATATTTGTTATTTATGGCGCAAAATCAAAAATAAACATGAATACTTAAATTTTCACATTCATCAACGTCGGATGATTGATAAAGAGTCTTTTCAATTTAGCGAGCGAAAAGAAACAATGGATAACTTTGGTAAGATATAACGATTATTCTGCAGGAGAGCGTCGTGGCACAGCGGCACTACTCCTTGCTGTAACCGCGACAGTTGTGGGTTCGATTCCCCCTTGGGAGAAAAAAATATTTCATTTCGCGTCTATTGTGGAGAACGGAGTGTCTTGACACTGCCTACCCTGCTACATGAGTTGTACAGCGTGAAATTAATATATTAATATTTTTTATTCAGTATGCTATTAAGCAAATACATCAAACATAAGCATATTTTTTCTGTCCACTTCTTCTAAGATAAGATATAACAAGTAAACTTCGATTGACAAAATGTTTTCTCTCAAAAGTATCGTTTAAAAATAAAAATAAACCAATTGTGCAATTATATTCCATTCGAAGCTTGACTTATATTATTTAATTTTCGGCTGTAGAAAGCTGACACAATTCGTTATTTATAACTTCCAATATTGTGTTTACACTCCGTTCTGCACACGAGTCCGTCGTTTGTATGCACAGATTATTTAATACTCGACACGTGCACCGAACTTTGAGTCTAACAAGTACTGTAAAGGCTTATCGATTAGGTCAGTTCGATAAAGATTTTTTTTTATGAGTGCATTCTTATTAATGTAGATCTAAGTTGTCAAAAGTACCTATTTTATTTTATATTTAGTTATAATGATTTTTTTTAATGTTTACTACACTTTGTCTAAAAATGAAAGCTGAGGCCGTCGTGGCACATTCGCATGCGTGCGAATGTTAAAGCAACGGTTGTGGGTTCGACTGGGTTGAGGGAATGAAATATTTAATAATTTTATTTCCTCGAGCTGGCCACTCAACACGCAGTGCCTCAAGAATTCGACGGAAAGTCGGAAACGAAAGTGTCTAAGTAAGAACAGAGTGTCCCACGCAATATCACTAAGCCTACCCTGCTATGTGCCGAATACAGCGTGAAGGTATAAAAACAATTGACCTGCTTTAAACTAAAGCAACTTGTACAACTTGTCTAAAAGAATCTGGTGAACAAATATATTGTAAGTTAAAAAAAATGACAGGTAAGGACGTAAACAAATCATTGTTGCCATCTAACGCGGAAACGTTTGAAGACAAGCAACTATCTCAAGATGTTTTTGAACTGAAAAGGAATGAATCGCTACATGACATAGGAGGAGGAGCTCCTGTTCCAAACATAAAGAAAAGAAAACGACACCTGCGTCCAAGACAAATGCCAAGTGACTCGTCGTCGTCAAGTACTCTTTCCGGTTCCATTCCAAATCTACCAGACACAATTGGTAAAGAAGACTTTTATGATGCATACGGAAGCTTGCATGAATTCAAAGGTTTGTATTAATCATTGTCCGCTCCTATTCAGCGTAGCGTAATGTTTGTCTGAACCGAATAAACTTATATGAATTATATAATATTAGTATCTCTACAATATATGTTAGTTATGAATGCTTTACATACATTAATACATAACTTAATAACATTAAAAAATGTGTTTTTATTGATTGTAAACATAAATATTGCACCTGAGCCGAATGTAAGTATCTCACTTCAAGACAACCAAAAGACTTGTATACGATAAATAAATAAAAAAATTGTTCTTTTAATAACGAAATTTAAAGTATAAAATTTATCTACCTAATAAATAGGAGTCAGTTTTCGACTATGATTCATTAATATAAAAAAAATAGTTAACAATTTTTATAACGATAAATTGTTTAGATGACAAGGTCACGACAATTTTGGCCCAAGATCTTGATCGTGAGTTAAAAGAGACGAGCAACGAGCAAACCATACAATCGCATAAACCATCTGGCACTCCGCGTCAGTCACTAAATACCTCAGGAGTAAGTTTTTAGATCACTATTGTCAGTTGTCCTGGGGCAGGAGCATAAGTTGGACTGTAAGGTATAAATATATTTTATTTTCCCGCCCTGAACCCTCTATGTGCAGTCATATATGCCTGATATAATGTTAAAACTGAAAATAGAAATAATTTGCTTCATTGAGTTCCGATATTCAAAACGGAATGGCTGCAGTATTCGGCAGAAAGTGGGAAATGGAAGTCTTAATGGGAACGGAGTGTCTTAGCACTACGTTCTCAGGTTCTCTCTGCCTACTCTGCTATGTTCGGGAGCGTATAGCTAAAAAAAGAAAACTTATATAGAAAATATTGTTATCAAGCATATAGTCCTATTAAAATATTTGTATTTTTATTTTTTCATTTTACAGAAATCTCCGACATCTGAATAATTGAGTTATCTTAATCAAGAAATAAAACCGAAGATATAATGTCTAAATATTAAACTAAAATATTTACAAAAATGAGTGTTTTTATTTCTATACATAAAAATTGCGAAGGCAATGTATAGGAAGGAAATAGTTATTTGACTCTTTACTTTTCTTTGCTTATCATGGACCACCACGATACACTTACTTTTTGGTTTTCTGCAATTTTTCAAAGTTCAAATACGTCATTGTTGCAAGTTAAGCCAAATTTGAAATTTTCGAACTAAATTTTCGAGTTTATTTAAAAAATATATATTGAGGCCAGTCGCGGCGCGGGGATACACAGTAACAGGTTCCCTCTGCCTAACCCGCTGTAAGCGGGATACAACGTGAAGCTGATTATTAATCATTTACCATATTTGTCAACTAATTTATACCTTTACATATTCAGCAGCCGTTATGGAATTGTAGATAATAATTTAAACAAGACATATATCGTCCCTGTAGCGCAGAGGATAGCGCGTTGGACTTCTAATCCAAAGGCCGTGGGTTCGATCCCCACCAGGGATGCTATCAGATATGTACCTATCAGCTTTTTGTAGTAAATAATAAGAAATTACTATATTTTTTAAATTTTATTTTATCTTCTTTTTAATTTTTTTTTTTTCCCAATTTTTTATCTGCAATCAAATTTCTAGCTATAATCAGATGAGTTAAGTGTGGAATTATTTAGGAACGTTTCCATCGACCCGTCATAGGGTCCCACGCAGATGTCTTTTTAAAAAAAGATTTATTTATTGAAGGATATATATATATATATATATATATATATATATGTGTCCATATTGTTGGCATCGTTAACACTGTACCAAAGTGTTTTTCTTTTCGGATCTTCTATGAGTACTCTTGTATTGAATATGGTTTTTATATCCTTAACAAGTTTGTTATTTTCATGGGGTGTAATGTTAACAAAAAATGTATTCAAAGGTTCCTTGGTTCCAGGTTTTCTTGCGGTAACTATTTCACCTTGTACGGTATTTCCGGTTTTTTCAATTGCAGCTATTATTTCAATTTGGGTGTACTATATAGAAGATTTATCACAATCCCATACACTTTTGGTCTTTACGAGTAAATATATAACGTATTAGTCCCTTTACTCTTATAAGTTCGATAACACATTTGTATTTGTCTACCTGTATTTCATTTTTATTTATTTGTATTTGTTTTAGTTAATATTATTATTTGGTTTCTGGTCACTATTTTGTATTTGTAGTCGTTTTTATTAACCACATCTTGCAGGAGGTCATTCAGTTTGTTCAAATCGTCACCTCCATAGAGCACAATAGGTGGTGGTTTTGGTGTATGTTTGTCTGTGGCATCATCGCTCAGAAGGGCAAAGCTATTACTGGTTGCAATGCCTATGCTCTCAGGTGAAGGAGGACTTTGGTGGAGCTTTAGTTTTTTTTGATTGTGGAGTTTTAAGGCATGAAGGTGTTTCCTTAGTGTTATCCTTATTTGATGGATCAAGGTCATGTAGTGTCATAGATGGAGCTTCGGAGAGAGAATGACATCTCTGTCGTGTATTGAAGAAGCTTTTGTGGAATACTTGTTGCGTGTAGATGATTGGCGCATTTTTTTTTCGAATGAGAAGGCAAACCTTTCTTTGAGTTTTCATTAACATTTTTCTCTGGTTTCGTCTTTGTTATAGAATTAGATTTTTCAAGTTTATTCATGTTGTTCCCACGAGTGGGATCGATTTATATCTGGACGGGATGGGATGGGATGGTCACTGCTGAGGTAACGCCCATTCCCAGCAGAAGGCTATTTACTACGACGGGTTGCCTGGTAAGTCGAGTTGGTCGCTATCGGCTAACTGACCTGTTCACCATTCATCCCATTGGTATTCTTCCATCGACTCTCACGGTAGGATTAGGGGTTTTTTTATAGAAATTTATCCTTCCTCGCGGTCCAAGCGGCGAAATTAAGACCCCAGTTCCTGGTCTCAGGGTTACGGTCAGGGACCCTTTCGGGTTATACGTACGTTGTAATTTTTTTTTTCGGGGTTGTTTCCTTTAGCTAGGTGTCCAGTTTTAAGGCGCCGGATGCTCGCCTTTGCCCTACTTACTTTACAATCAACCTCAAACAATCTGCGTTTAAATTTATAAATGGCCCACTAATAAATGCTCTCGACAGGGCGTAGTGCGGAACAAGTCGCTAACGCGTTACGTTGACAAAAACTGTGGTAAGGTAGACATAAAAAAGTTCTTGAGATGTTTAAAATAGTTTGTTGAAATGATTCTTTAGAGGAGAATACGTAACGTTTATATGGCACACAATTAAAACACTGACTTAAGTCGGTATTTAACACTGGCACGACAGTTAAACTTCACTTTACGCAATTATATTTAAATAATTGTTCGGGACATTTTGACAACAACTGTTCACAGTGAGCTCGTCAAACTGACACTAATAAAAATAAATACGATAGGTAAATTTATAACATATAAATATATTTTATTAAGATCCAATATATATTTAATTCTTTACAAAACAGTAAGCAATTAATTTCTTTTCATATTATTATTATAATCATGAAATTAATTTTTAAATGTAAATTGACTTTTTAAATTATGGTACCGTATTAAATATACGGTTGCTTTTGTAATTAGGAACCGAACTCTACTTGATATTGACATATGGCAATGTAAACAAAACTTTTTACAACTTGGACTGTAAAACAATGACGTTTCGTTTTTTGTACCACAGCGTAAACAATGTCATCATGACACCTCACTAACATTTATTTGCCATCATTTCTTGTGTTTTTATACCAATTAAGGAAACGCTCTATCATCTCCGGAAGTCCCGTCACACGGGACTTCCTCAATGCTTACTAAGGTATACGAAATTCGAGTTTATTATAAAGGAACTGTTAAATATAAAACAAAATTGCTCGTTTGTAATGATTAATTCTCTGAATAAAGTAAATAAAAACAACTTCATAAATAAAATCAGCAATGTTACTTTTTACTTTGCTAATATAAACTTTTTATATACTCGTAGGTCTGTTTGAATTAATCACAGCTTTAAGATGTTTTCAGTACGAGCTCTTCTTCTGAATACTTTCTAAATTAGTTTCTGATACTGAAATTCTTGAAAAATCTATTTCCGCAAAGGAAATAGGACCAATTCAACTGACGAAAGATTTAATAATACTTTCTCTAGAAGCTGATATGTACTAAATATATTAAAAATATATAAATTATTTATTATCTCAAAAAAATTGTAGTGTCAGTAATGGAAAAACCTACAAACCACAAATCTAAAAGCAAAAAGTGTTCACAAAAAGCTTCCAAGGCCCATAAAAAAGGAAAAAGCGACGGTAATACACAAAGCTTCTTATTATTTCCATAATTTATTTTTAAATAAATTTAAACTGCCTATTAAAGAGATGTATTGTTCAGGTCCCACGTGTTCCATGTTTCTCGCGGAATTATCACGAAAACTTGCACATAAAAAGCGAGAAGAAGAAGAAGCTCCTAAAAATGTTGTGCGTAAGTTGAAAGTAATTTATCTGTTATTTTAACGTCCACCATCTTTATAATATTGTCACATCAACTTGTCTAATCTCTCATTCAACCGCCTACTCAATTATACCAGACGGGTCGCCACTTACGAGGCATAGATGCTTAACGATTCATTTCATAATTTAAGCTAGGTCATGATTAATCATTAATTATGCTAAATATTAATGAGAATATTGATATTATTTAAATTTTTTTCATGCAGAAACTATAATAGAAACTATCACAAATGCTCTACCCATTAAGTTTTCAAAAATATTATCCAAGAAAGATTCACCTATGAAAATTGAGTCTTTGCAAGCTTACGCACCTGAATTGCTACCAAACGATACTATAGAAGTAACTAAAGCAATTGACAGCACTCTTAGTGCTTCTATGCTAAATATTGAACGTCCTATCCACAAATCTACTTTTAAAGTACCTAAAATGCCATTAGTTGGTAGCGAAGTGTTTAAAAAGAGAAAATCAGTGACTGAAGATGTAGCTGTAAATACAACGTGCGATAATGACATAGCTAGTGAAATTTCAAAACATGTGGTGACTTTGAAAAAGATATCTCTTATAGCAGAGGAATTCAACCAGAAAACGGGTAAATTTAACTTATTATATTACATGATTTAACGTTTTAGGTCGTTGTACCTCCAAAATATAAAATGAAACAGACAATAAAGCGATTCTCACTTTGATCTCTGTCTGTATCTATGTATATACATAAGTATATCATAGAAATAACTAAACGCGATAGATTGTAGGTCCTCTTCCCACTCAAGGAAAATACAAATTTAATATTTTCATTTCTGTCTAATAAGGAGGGTCAAAATGGATTTCATATTTTATAATCATCATAAAAATATTTTTTCAGCTAAAAATTTAAAAGAAATAGTAGATAGTGTGCAAGAGGACCTAATAAAGAAACTCGAGGAGATACAAGCTGAACAAGCAGCGTCCTCGGCAAAGGCTGAGAAACATATTTCAATAGATTAACCTAATGGACCTCTACAGCACTGACAGTTCATTGAAGAAAATATCAACATAAAGCAATTATTCTGTCAATAATCAAAAATGTCATATTATTATATTTTGTTCCAAATTAAATGTAAAAATTGAAATAAATTAAATACACAATATACCTATTGTCTTTTGTTTTTTTTAAATCATCTAATAAATCATACAATTTCTAAAATATGATAATTTCAAAAGTAACTTACGCAACTTACTCATCATTTTGAAAAAAATATGTTTGTTATGGATTTTACTGTTGCTTCAAGCTCTATACTAGGTCGAACTAACAACTATACCGTAGGATACGGACTACCTAGGTTTGCAAAGGATAATAAAGGTACTAGAAATATAAATTGTATATTTAATTCATATTATATAAATAATTCTTCAATGAAAAAAATACTTATATGTAGATAAAAATAGATCAGTAAACTGTGAACGGAAAAAAATTGTAAGCAAACCATTCAGAAATTCAAAATACAATGCAATAACGAAGACTGTATCTAAGGCACGTCAATCAGACACCTCACGTAAGTACATATATATATACATCTTTAAAAAAAACAATTTTGATAAAATTAATATAAAAGTACAAGTGACCCCACCTTAAAGGCCGGCAAAGCACCTGTGGCTCCTCTGGTGTTGCACGGGGTCGTGGGCGGCTGTGATCACTTACCATCAGGTTACCCGAACGCTTGTTTGCCGTGTCCTTTACCATAAAAAAAAAGATCCACCACATCATTCTTCTAATAAATAATATTGTTGCCTATTAATATTAAACTATTAAAACATTCTTTGCATATTGTAAAAAATATATACATACAGTACTTGAATGATGAAAAATAATACTTCTAATACATTTATTGCTAAGTGTCGTGTTTTATTTCGCGTAAAGATGCAGACAGCGCCAGCAATCAAACAGAAATTACTGAAAATATAAGAAAAACAGGTAAAATATTTTCGATAGTCCAAATAATAGTCATAACATTATTACCTCATCATATACTACTAAATAGGTGTCAAATTTTAGATAACTGTAGTAAAATTAAACCAAGTCTGATACCTCGGAGGAAGTGTAGTATTAAAGAAGAGAGCCTAAAAGGTTTATCAGCGATGTCTACAATAAAGAAAATATCTGGCAAAATGAATAAAACGATAATAGATCATAAAAATATTCAAAGGGTGCAACACTTCAATATTAACCAAGGTGAAATTGAAACGCTTAAAAGAATTACTTGTATTATCCTGCGAGTCTATTCAACCAAACATTGATCTTTTCCATTTCTAAACTTTAACTATAATTTCAGACTTTTGTCCTGAAAACAATTCACCACCTAAGTCTGAACTTTCAGCGAGACCAATACCTTCTTTGGGATGCATATATAGAGAAGACTCGGGTATTAAATATGATACTTTGCTATAGATTCAACATTTTAAATTAGTTTCAAAACTACACTGACTGTAAATCCGACGGTTAGGGGTTCAATTCCGGAAATGTAATGTTTTAATTTCCTCGCTCTGGTAAGAAAACAAAGCGCAAGCGGTTTTGAGTTCTCCCACTCAACACAGCATGCCACGAAAATTTGACAGAAATTGAAGAAACGTGTGTCGTAACTCTGGGATCCATCTATCTGGGATCATTACCCTCAGCATATATGGGATAAAGAATGAAATTTAGAAAAATAAAAGATTAATATTTTGACCAGCGTGGTTCTCAGGCACTGGAAATAACTACAGAGAAGACGAAGACAGTATACTTAATTCAAATGATACTATAGGTATTCCACAATCTAGTCAAGGAAATTCACTCGTGGGTGGGAGTAGTACCTTAAATAAAAGTAAAGGTAAGTGATAACTTAACTTTCACTCTGACAATTATAACATATTACATATAACTGACCTTCCAATAAATATTGTTACAGTAGAATATGAAATAACTCGTCCAACTATGCCAGAAACTAATAAAAATAAATTTGAATTAAAAAAGTTCAAAACTACCGATGAGAATGTTCGCGATTGGATATGTTCAGAATTGGATAAACCAACGAAAGACAATGAACCTGGTATATCTGCTTTTAAAAGTATCAGAATACTTATTTAAAAAAACATACAGGGTGGAAGCGTCTGCGCATGTTTACATGCGCATAGTATGTGTATAGTATATTTCGTGTGACACAGTAACGAATAACAAAAAACAACTAATAAGATACCAGTTACATAAACATTTAATACTACAAAAATACTAATAAAGGTTTAACAACTTTGAACTTTGCCGACTCGATTTCGTGAATGAGGCGTGTGCGGCGGTGTCCCTTTGATAGGTTTATTTTAATTTGAATAAATTTTAGTTATTTTAATTTTTGGCAAAATTAAAATTGTGGCTTCTTGAAGAGGTGATAACAAAAACACTCTGTACGTTACAAAAGATTGTATTTCAGGTTATCAGTCAGCAACTCCGATGAAGACTAAACAAATTTCAACGAGTAAACAAACATCTAATAGGAATCTTAAAATTAAACTCAATTCAAGAGCTGAAATTAAAAAACTTAAAGATAACAATTCAGGTATTTATATAAAAAGTATTTTGTAACGCCTGCTTCACCTATGATTGAATTAAATAATTACTTGATAATTATAATGATAAGTTTTCAATCTATTTTAGTTTCCACCAAATTTTAGAGCCATTGTGTGTTGAATGGTGGAACTCAACACCACGCTTTTGTCATGGTACCAGAACGGAGAAATGAAAATAATTGCCATTAATAATTTATTCTCACGTGTGGGAATCGAACACACAACCGTCACACTACAGTCAGACGCTTATATTGAAAAATCAGCTTCATGTTGCATCCCACATACAGCAGGGTAGGCAGAAGGAACCCCGTTCTCCACTTTCTGCTGAATTCTGGAGGCATTGTGTGTTGATTGGCAGAACTCGACGACGCAAATAGTTAAATTTAAATATAAAATATTGTTATGTAAATAGATATGTTTGCTGAAGGACAATCCACTGCTATAATGAATACAGGAAAAGTGGACACAGCTACAATTAGTAATTTTGTTGGAATGCCTAAAATAAATACAGATTTAAAATTCATAAAAAATACAAGAACAGGTATTTGAATAATATTAATATGAAACTAAAAGAAGAATAATAAAAGTGTTTTAAATATTTGCCTAATCCACTTTAGATATACCAAAGCCATTAAAATATCATTCAACACCGAATCCTATGAAAAAGAAAACTAATAACGATAAAGTTGATGTTCCTTCGTATATTGAGTATCCTTCGGAAGTTCTTCAGAAAACTACAAACTTCGAATGTCATGGTAAATGTCTTATGCAATATATTGCACAATAAAATAGATTTTTTAAGTTTTTTTTTAATCAATTGTTGTCAATTGCCTAGATAAATAATATATATATATATATATATTATTTATCTAGACGGAGATCGGAGAAACGAGTGATTTCTCTATTACCTGCAATACGTAGTTAATACTTGAAGATTTATAAATCTAAAAAACTATATATTTCCTCTCTAGGTTGTGATACTAGCATTCTGGTAACGGGAATAGGCTCAGACATCCATGATGACCTATCGAGCACCATAGAACATGTTGATGAAAATGTCCCTGCTGATAATGATACGGATTGGTCGATCATTCAAAGTTCACGTGACAATACTACTACGTGGAAATCCTCTAAATCTTCAAATATTACAGATGGATCTTGGCGATCTGTTTCAAAGAAAGAAACGAATCATTTTAAATGTAATGGTATGACTATTGCAATTTGCACCCGTAAAGAAAATTTTAAAATTAATATTTATTTCTTTATAAACAAAAAATAATTTTATTCGCTGTCCCTGTGACTTGCACCATCGTGGCGCAAACTCATAAGCATAAAACTGAAAACGTAACGGTTGTAGGTTCAATCCCCTTTCTCAATGCAGTGTCCTAATAGGAGATGGGATGTACACTAGGACACTAGGTTCACAGGTCCCAAAGATCAAAGATGTTTTATTTTTTATTTTTAGATAAATACAGTTATCATGATTACTATTACCATTACTGTTGGAGAAAAGAGGTCGCGAAGAGAGACTTTTCAGGCCAAGGTCTTTGGGATTGTAAGGGAAGATGCAAGAAATGCCAGAAGTATAAACGTAGATACAGGGAACCCAAATGTAACTATAACGTACTGCAATTGCATATTATTCATACTTAAGCTTTCATACATTCTTTTCACCTTAAAAGATATTTAGCTTTTCCAAATGCAATATCGAAGTGTGCCGTTAGCCGACTGGCGAGTCGGCTGGACTAATCGGTTAGTTGGTTATAGAGAGGCCGATCGAAAACTCAGTTATTTCCTTGACGTTTTGTTTGTGTTCAGTAATGTAACAGAGTCCGAATAAAAATTAATCAAGTCAAAAAAAAAGATCTGTAACTGTACTCCAACTAGTCTCTGTAAAAATATACTTTTTCGTAAATACTAATGTACTACTGTATTGTTTAATTCGATAGATTACCAAATGTACCACAGAATCCTCAGAAATTTCACAATTTCTTCGGTGCCTGGACCGTTTCAGAATTTTAAAAAGAATCTATCCATTGGCCGCATATGTAGACGCCGGTGGAACAGAGTATGGAAAAAAACCACAGAAAAATGGTCTAATTGGTCTAAATCGCACACAACGTTTAGAAAATGTATGTAGCATATCTTATATGAGTTTTTATCATTTGATAGGAAAATATGTATTTTTCACATATTTTTTAATTATAACCATATCAAATCGTATTCTACTATTATTTTATTTTAGTTCGTGTTATGAATGTTGAAAATTTGATCAGTGCGGATGACGCTACGATTCAAACTACTTTACATGTATATAATGAAATTGGTATGTAATACTTAAATTATATTTATTTAACTTCGATTACAACTAAACAAACTATAAATAGTTAATATTAAACATTGTAATTTTTAGATATTATCATATTAAATAAATATACATGAAAATAAACGTGTCGGTACCATATTATTATACTAAAAATGCCCCGTTCCCATTCCGGAAATCCTCTTTGTTGTGTCTATAACATTTATGTCACTCGATAACCGATGAGTTTTACATACATATATTGTGTAGATAGATAAATGTAAAGACTTAATATTGAGTAACTCAACCGTGAAAACGCTAAATACGAGTACTTTTGCTTTCTACATAAATCGTTCAGGCCGTTTCCCTTTTGCTCTCATGACACACTTTTGCTTTTTAGGCACGGAGTGCGCGGCGAGGGAGCAAAAATCGGAAGAGATTATTGCCACCTTCAAGAATGCGTGCTCGCACTGTGCTAACGATAATAAAGGTACCTACTCGATAAATAGCATTTTTTTTTAAATGTTCTATGTATATATGTCAAACGATAAACGTAATATATTATATGCATATACAATTATTATTTCTACTAAGTTGTGATAATATACAAATATTTCAAGCAGCTGTATGAATATGGCCAGGAAATGAAAATATTTTAAACATAAACACTCCCCCAAAATGCCCTCAGTCAATATATCAACTACTCTCTAGACACGTCTTTACCTCACATGTACTTCATTTACTTTTTAATTATAGTTTTTTTATTCAGGTGCTTCTGTGCCACAGTCTAAATGTTTAACACTCTTTAGTTTCACAATAGTGAATCCAAATTTATATTCAATGGAAAAATAACTATTCGGTTTCTTACATAGGATTATGTATGTATATAAAAATGCATATATATAAAAATAACTAATGCATAGCTAAGCTCATACTAGATAACGTGAGCAGTACATTCCCTTTACGAGGCTGTATCCCACTCGGGGGAACGTTTATGTATTAAAATATAAGTTTTGCTGCGGTCGGGTTCGACAAAGTGCAACATTAGATTCTACATACTATATAACATAAAATATAATTGAATTGAAACTAGAAAACTTGAAAATGAAAAATAGGTAAAAAAATAATATGATAATATAGTGTGTGTTGAGTGACGAACCCACAACTTTGAGCCTTTACATACATATACATACATTCATTTAGGTTTAGATTTATTTAATATACATCTAAAATAAATATTTTTGAATGTATACCAAAACCGTAGTAATCCGTTAAAAACCTGAGAAATATCGTTTAAATTGTAACCCAATATATATGTTTTCCTTAGATCTTTGCTTCATCTATACTGGCATAAAAGTTCGTAAATATTTAGGTATATTTGTAGCGAAAACAAGAATTAAATTCATTTTTTCCGAGTACAATAATGTTTCTTTTTACAACACTGCGATGCAATGCTGTAGTAATTTTCATGTAATATCAAATTTTTGTCTGTAGCAATTTATTTTATCTATTTTAATCTTAAATGGTTTTTAAAATGAAACAGACTCACTTGTAAGCAAGGCATAATTTGCAATGACCCTTTAAACTAACGTTACACCTCATGTCAACGACTTGTTGAATGGTCTCTTAACCCCTCGAAACAGCTTATTTTAAGCATTATATGTTCTAATCCCATTAAAGTTTAAGCAACAATTGTATTTAGTCCTTACTCGTCCCAACTCGGGCGAACGATTATGTAATATAATAAAATATAGGTTGTAGGTCCTAGTCCTTGTTAATGTCACTGTCAAATAAGAAGAGAATAAGACACCCTTGTGCTATCATGCTGGCATTAACGATCGTTTAAATACTAAACTAAAACGGAACTTTATTAAAAAACTTTTACATGACAAAGACCTATAATTATGTATTCTATTAAAGTAATCTATTTTATTAAAACATAAAGAAAATCAAAAAAAAATGCAGTGGCAAGTGGATAGATGTATGAAATAAATAAATAAATAATAAATAATAATTAATTATATCTTTAGAATGATAATTTTTTTCACTTTGTATCCCGCACATAGCAGGGTAGGCAGAGGGAACCTCCGTGTTAAGACACTCCGTTTCCCACTTTCTGCCGAATTCTGCAGGCATTGCGGGTTGAGTGGCAGAACTCAACGAAAAAATTATATTTAATTAAAACATCAAAACAATTTAAAACAAATTAACGTGTTATCGACTATTTCATATAAATTTAAGCATTATTTAACTAGGTAAATATATCTTATGAAAACCGTCAAATCTTCTTGGCAACTATCAAACACAAAATGAAATTATTTCCCGTTCATGAGCGCCAAAGGGCTAAAATTTAATTAAACTTAAACTGTACAGCAATATTTTCATTTTACTTAATACCGCCCTTTGAGACACTAAATTGTTTTAATTTTGTATCTGGTAATATTCACCTTTACTTATCTTTCTCAAGGACATTTTGGCGAAGCTTATTTTGTAAAAGTTCACATTCATTTACTTTTATAAAAATAATCTAATAATCTAATTTACAAACAGACGCTGTGCCTCAACGGAGGCCTGTATTCTTTTTATATATTCTTAGATATTTTATATGTAGTTTAATATTGTAAATACATATTGTAAGGTTTCGGAAGTGAAATATAAAAAGAAAAACAACACAACTCTAATATTACAAAATACAATTGTATTTATTAAACATAAAAATATCTATTAACTTAAGCTTAAACGCCTAGAAACTAGTATATAACACCAATGACGATTCAAAAACACAAAGGTTAAAAACACTCAGTGTTAACTATAGCAGCACTTTAAATCAATGCACAATATTTATTAATTAGAACACATTACACATTGAATCACTTCATTATTTGCTTACAATAACTAATAACAACTTAATAACAAATCAGATCGACTACAACTTCTAAACTCTAACGTTTTCAAGCGCCAAATGTCCCTCCTAGGACGATGCCTTCTTTCGTCCGGAAGTTTGTGTTAACCCCCAGGAAACGGTGCCGGGGCGTGGGCCCACTTGTCCGTGGTGTTTGTCGGCGGACTTACTAAGTACCGCGTCATTTGGTTATGGCAGTAGTGCCAAAGGGGAAGATGGAGAGCTATGGTTACAGCTCTCAGGTGTAGGTGTAGCGATGTGTAGAGCTGTGCTTGCTCCCTGGGCGGTGCAATCCAGCCGGGTGAGACCCACGGTTGCCCCGTGTGAGGCCCAGCTAGGTGACCAGCGACCGAGGGGGCAGCTCAGGCGTCGATGTCGGGGGTTGTGAGAATATCTCTAGGTAGGCGCCTCCTGTCCGGAGGCCTGGCGTGCCGTCCCGCCTAGTTCGAATCAACGTCTTTTTTATATCTCAAACAAAAGAGCGCCCATATTGCCACTATGACGGTTGACACGTTGCAGAATATCTATGACAGTTGACCTTTTGTAGTACGACAGTCTCCTAAATATATAATAATATTTAACATCCCATAAATTTATCTTCAGATCTATCCGTGACAAGGACAAGATCGGCGAGCCAGTCCGGAGCAAAGCACGCCAACATCGGTCCCTCGATATTTACATTTCCACAGAATAGATGTAAGTACCTATTACTTACATGAGAAAACTTTATACGCATTATAACGGTGGCACGTCCACAGAAACTATTATATATGTTTCTCTTCTCTCATTTTACTAAGAATGTAATGTTGCTTGTCTATTGCTGGCATGTAGTGTTTATTTTTTAATTAAAAAACTTAATTCAAAATTTTGACGATTCAAAAGAGCTTGTTAAATGCTTACTTGATAAAAGAAAATTTTGATTTTGATTTTATCGCTTGCTTGCTTATCTTTAAGCTATAAATTCGTGACATCTTCCCTGTATACAATTTCAAATTTGAAAGTACTTATTGTTCAGCTTCACTCTGTATTCCGTATATATCACAGTAGGCCGAAGAAACCTAGTGTTAAGGCACTCCGTTCTCCACTTTACGCCAAATTTTTCGCAGCATTGCGTGTTTGGTGGTGGAACTTAATGCCGCGCTTTGCCGAATTACCAGAGCGAAGAAATAAAAATTAGTAAATAATAACTCATTCCCACGAGTGGGAATCGAACCCACAACTGTCGCGTTTACAGTCACACGCTAGTTGCCATTGCGCCGTTATTTAGTCTCTATAAAAATAAGAAAAATCAATTGTTATATCCATACTTCTTAAGCAATATTATAAAGTCGAGCTTATAAATCATATCAACCTCGTTATTTATGTTATTAATTAAGATACGATTGTGTTAAAATATACAATTATTATGGAGCTTAGATTCTAGTAGTTATGTTCGCACGATGTTGTTGACGTTGCGAGTATTCCCACTTCATTTGAGTGTTAATTTATATTATCTGTATAATCTGTGTTTTATATATGTTTTAATTTCATTTTAGTATTTTTTTTTTATATGACGTCTCTTCATAGTTTTCTTTACGCATTTTCCTCCATCACGTAAAGCAAACTTAGTGTTAAGACACTCTGTTTCATATTTTTCTTATGTTTAATGACGAAACTCAACTCCGCCCTTTGTATGAAAAATAAATATTATAAACAATAATATGAAATCCTTATTGGTAATAAATAGTGGGCAGCATCCTAGTTCTTAGTAAAACAAACTAAATGTGTATAATTCCCTCTATACCTAAATTGTATCCATTTAATTTTTTATATATCTAATTTAAATATATTTTCATAGCAATGGTAACAAGTGGATTTAATAAAAGAATCGTCGAATCAAAGGCAATATCGTGTGCGTACAGTCGTCTGAACAGCGAGGCCAAGTCGAAGGAAATTGGTTTTATTAATTATCAAACTGTTCGTCAAAATAACAGCGTTAGAGAAGGTAAACTAATAGTTTTATAGCTTTATATAAAATATAGTGGGCAGACACTTACCTCTTCAATGTCCTTCGTCTCAACGCGATGCTTAACGTTTTCCCTTACAGAACTTAACGATATTTTTTTACCAAAGCAATGAAGATCCACCGAGTGGGAATCAAATCTGTAACCGTCACGTCTGTTTCTTTCTGTCACGACTTTCTGTTTATATATGTATATTATATGTATATATTTAAACAATTTCACAAAATATATTAATATTCACAGAACACCCGCGCAGTGAAAGCAGACCAAAGTGTTCTTTTGCAGTACAAGAAAATTGTACAGGTACAACGTTATGTAAATTTGTAAAATAAACTTATTAGATGTTAGACGTTCCTTGTGTTATTACTTTTAAATAGCAATTTTTCTGTACTTTTAATTGTGGACGTAAGGCAAAGTGCGAAAAATTATTATAATGATTAGAGTGAACGCTATTAGCCGCCTACAGTTATATTTAATAATTTCAAATATCTTTCAGTTACTCCACTGGCCGTTGAAAACAAATTGACAAATACTCTGACCTGTCTAGAGACTCCGTTAATGGTTGTTTGTAATGCAGGTAAAAAATTACAATAAAAATATATTATAATGAACTAGACAGCGACAGTACATAATATGTGCTTTATATATTATATGAAAACAAAATTTCTACACAAAAAAAATATTATAATAGATTCGCGCCTAATTTTTGAAATATTGTGTGAATGGATTGGCGCCGTGCTGTCTTGTTACAAGAGCAAAAAAATTTATTCGAGTGATGCTGTCCCGCTTATATCCACTGCGCTGCCACTGCGCAAAAAGACCAAAAGTGGCCTGAAATTGTATTTCAAAACACAACACAGTATGTAGGACGTGTTCAAATGAATTATAGCCTATAACACTCTTGCGGTGACGACGCAACGATCCCATTTGTCATAAACGAATATGCGGGAGTAGAGGTGGACGAAAATTTGAATACCAGAAATTTTCGATATTGTGTTAAATACAGATGTCATATATTTTTTTCAAATATAAACAAATAATTTAATTTTACTATGAACATCTTTTTTAATATAATTCGTCAATAATTTCATATCACAGCCTTTATTTCATTTATTAATTCACAGCTATGTATATTTAAGACAAAATATAATTATTTTATATTTATTGCAGAAATTCAAGTGACACCAGTGTTATTAAGCAGAATGTCCACAGGAATATCCGTTGATGACGGACTAGCGTATGATGTCAAATCGAGCATTATAACCGGTAAAATTCATGTTATCTACGTAACATTATTGCAAATGTATACAGTTTCACAAAAAAAATATTATGTTGTATTATAAATTTAAATTATAATATATTCTTTTACCGCTCCGGTAGGCAAAGCGCGGCGTTGAACTCCGACACGCAAAACTCAACGTAAAGTTTCGAAAATTAAGCTAAATATGAGAGATACAGACAAAGACAGAAGATCTTAGTACTAGATTTTCACGGTCTACCACCTGATGCTGATAAAATCATGAACCTATTTAGAATATTAATTATTATGGACCGAGTCTTATTTTATTTTATATTACATATACTCGTATATTATAAACTTCATATTATGAGACAACACCGGTTTTGTAGAAGAGTATAAAGATTATTCTTTATTTTATAATAATAAAAACTTTCTTATCTTGATTAATTTCTATAGGTATATATTTTACTCTAGTTGTTGTTCTCGTAAAAGGAGCGCAGTCGCTTCCATCCTGTATAAAGAACAATTAAACGCGTAATTTTCTAACGTTGCTCTTGCATTTTAGACACAGTGGTACCTTGTAGAAGAATGCAAAAATGTCTAGTGACAAATAAAGGAACAATTCTGTCTTGTACAGGTATGAATATATTCTCTGACCGTACCGTACTGTACTGTAACGTCGACAAGTCGTGGCCGCCCTGCAGCTAGCTGCAGATTTGATATTAGGTGTTTTTTTTTATTTTTGATTATTTTCCCCTCGTGTGTACAATGTGGAAAAGTTAAGAAAGCCTAACAAGTCAAGGAGGCCACGACTTGTGGACCATTATGTATACTTGTCTGGTTACAATGCCGATAGTCCACTGGGTTAGATAACCAATCATTATTCTCAATCTCCTGCTTTTGTAAGACAAAATATGACGATGAGTTCTGCCGCTCAACTGGCAATATTTCGAATTCGTGCTGAAAACTAAGAACAGAGTCCTGTAATTATATTAAGTTTTCTTTGTCTTCGGTACTATGCGGGATAAAGCGTGAAAATGAAAAGAAAAACATTAAAAGCTCCCTATTTTTTTTTTATTTGTCTATCTTTTTAATATAGTTTTTGCTACTTTTCTAGAAATTAATGATTGTAGCCAAAAACACTATACATTAATTCAAATATTATAATTTAAAGGTACAAAAGTGACCTCGGTTTCTTCTGCTAATATTCAAAGAGCATCAACTTTATCAAGACTTTCAAAAACGACCACTGCAGACACAGGTAACATAAAACAAATATATTAAAAAACTTAAACTAATTCATAAAGGCTAATTTACAAATTTTATTATATCGGTTAAGTTATAAACACATATACTTTTTTCTGTCCTTATGGTTATTGAGACCCAGTGCGTGTGATTGTAAGCAATGGTTGTGGGGTCAATTCCACAATCGGGAAAGAAAGTACTTTCATTTGTCCGCTACAGCAAAACGGCGGAAAATGGTGAACAGAATATCTTGACGCTAAGTTGTCCCTTCCTGCTCTCTGGGTTGTTTAAAATGAAAAAACCTTCATAAAAATAATAATAATATAATAAAACTTAGTTACATTTTCGTATATTTATAGAGACATCCACTAATTTTGAATGTAGTGAAGTTGGGTGCACTACCGCGCCGTCGCTGTACAGACGCTACCTTCAAGACACTTCATTTGGTAATTATTTCTGTCATAGTTTTGAAATGAGAAAGTTTCACATCACCCGCTACTAATATTTCCAGGGTTTGAATGTGTAACATATTTACATATAGATAAATCGTTACAATCTGTATTATTAAATGAAGAAAATCTGATTGTATACCTTCAAATCACTCAGTTACTCTATAGGTAATTGTTGCCAAAAATACTTTTTTTTTTTTTTTTTTTATGGGAGAGGACAAGGCAAACGAGCGTTCGGGTCACCTGATGGTAAGTGATCACCGCCGCCCACGACCCCATGCAACACCAGAGGAGCCACAGGTGCGTTGCCAGCCTTTAAGGTGGAGATGAAGGGCACCGGGGCCCGGCATTACCTAATGCGAAACGTAGTGGCAAGGGCCACTACTTCACGCCGGTTTAAGATGCCGGGGGTGGTATTAAATCCGGTCGAGTCTGCCCATGCGTGTTGCCATTACTGGCGACGTGACTCTTCCACACGTACTTTAGTCGCCTTTTACGACACCGACAGTACCAGGGTGATCCTATTCTAAGCCGGGACCACGCGGCTTTTTTTTATGTATTTAAATAATTAATAAGCATATTTTGTACTATATATATATATTCTTAAATAGCTATTTTAAATAATAGGTACAACGGATCTAGAAGTTAGTAAGAGCGAAAAGTCTACTTGTCCTCAACAAGAAGAGAACTCAAGTGCTGGTATATATTTTAATATTAAAGACTATATTTTTATTCAAAATCCGTATCCGAAAAAATACAAAGCTCGTTCTATTTTTGAATAACACTTTAAATTGCAAAAAATTGTTATATTGTTTTTGAAGAAAATAACGGGTAGAAATATAAGCAAAATAACTGACAATTTCTACGTTTTTTAATAAAATTCAATGCTTTAATATGCAATGTTGAATAGTTTAATATGTAGAATTACATACATATAATTAAAAATGAATAAGATTACATTTTAAGGTGTGTCGCCTATGAACTTGGTGAATCTAAACTCATTCAACGGCGGATCGTATATAAGGAAATTCAGCTGTAATACAAGTAAGTCATTTTTTTTACCTATTTTTTACAGTTTATTTGCGGGCCGCGCTTTTTTTGTCAAAATGAAGAAATTAAAAAATATTTATTTATAGTAGTGTAATATATACGTGTTATAAGTGATGCGTATCTAGAGATATTTTTAGGAGACCTCCAGTGGCTTATATAGAATTATTACATATACATACAAACGTAGTAATGTTACAAAGAAATCAATCTCTTTTTTTTTTAATATTTTATATTTCTTAGGTTTTTGATATTTTTATGTAAAGAGTTGTTCCCATTTTTCAGACCTAATTTTTCATCAGTAAAAAATCTAGACTGACTCCTGTTGGAGTATACACGGCATTTTAATTCTTACGCAAATGCCAAATAGTAATTCTGAGCAACAAACGAATGACCGTCCCCATTTACAATCAACTCTCCCACTGAGTCGCAATGGCTTCTCTTGGATTAAGATTTATTTATAAAGAATTCTATTGTTAAATAAACTACGCTACTTATCTCGACAGAAACAAATTAAAAAACTCGCATAGATTTATTTCAACTTTATCTTAATTGTATCTACTACCCTAGGCTAGCCTAATAAATATATCTCGTCTAGAATTAAATATTCTCGCAGACATTATTAGTGAATAAGAAAATACTAAGAAAATATTAGTTAATATTTCTATTTGGCCATAGAAATATGTAGGCTATATAATTTTATCTACGAAATGTGTATAAAATAGAGATGTTAAGTTAAGAAAGTCTTTAAATAGTTTGTCTCTTACAAGATAAACAATAAATATGGGATACAAGGATCCAGGCAATTGTATGATAACATATGAAACGTAGATATATGGTTCTGACTGTTTTTGGCATGATCGAATATGTAGATACTTCATATATGAAGGTAACATTAATTAACTTCTTTACTGGGCTCACTGTATATTTTCGAAATGATTTTATGACGATATGCTCTGCTATATTATATATGTAATTAGTAAACTTATCTACACGCTTTATATCTAGCGGGGTAGTCAAAGAGACGAACTTAACAGTCTCTACATACCTCATTCCACGTACCTATTTGTAGCTACGTTCCTTACGTAATTAGTGCATGTGTATAATACATATACAACAAAAAAAACTTTTTTGTAACTTTACATTTTTCCCCTATAGCAAGTTAGGCAGAGTGAATTCAGTGAGACACTCTGTTCTCCACTTTACATCAAATTTTCGTTACATTATAAATTGAATGGCGGAACTCAACGCCAGGCTCAATCTTCTAAACTACCTTTCATCAACCAGAGCAAGCAAATTAAAATAATTTACATGTAATCGTTACCCTAGCTAGAATCGAACCTACAACCGTCTCAATTCTCACTGGGCCACGGATATTTTTTTCATTAGATTTATTTACATTTACTTTCAGGTGTCGATCATCCAGACTGCCGTTCCCTTTACATGAATACAAGTACTGATTTAACTTCAAGATCGACTGAAACAGATAAAAAGAATAATGTCAAAGATGGAAATATTGAAAACATCCAAAGCGATTGTTTCGGTTAGTGGATTAACTATATATAATATATATAAAGGTCTCCTTCATCTAATTACTAAATTTTATATATATATATTTTATATATAATCGAACTTTTGTCCTTTTTCTGTCGAGAGACTGAGTGAAAATCGAAACCAACGTCGATTCATTGCGTTTACAGTGGGGCTTTGGCCACATATCACGACGGCCTCTTACGGCGACCTTTAAAGGTTTTTTATTCTATATTGCGTATTAAGTATATATTACTGGAAACGTATTTCAAGTATATATGTAAGCGATAAATATTTTTTGAATATAAATATTTATAAAATGCGTTAATTCTCTCAACGTTCAGGCAGTACAAAACATTTAGCTCGCATTGGAGGCAGTCGACTCCTGTCCATCCGCACTTTTCTGAACTCTGAGGCAGCTACACAGAAATCAGTGTGCTTCACTTGTAGTAAAGGTGACTTATTACTATTTTATACTTACATTAAGTTTGTAGGTAATAAGTTTAGTTTTAATTCAGGTTCGAAAAAGACAGAGTAAACCTAGTGTTTAGACACGTGATTCTCCGTTTTCTACCTGAATTAAAAATATTTCGAGTTGAATTTCGAAATTCAAATTGCGCTTTGTCTTGAATGTAAGGAAATGAAAATAGAAAAATGTGTGATTTTATAACTGTAAATATGGCTATAATAATAATATCTACATTTTTCTCGCAAATCCTGGAAAATATTTAGAATTGTTGTTACTCGAAACGATACACATGAAGCATCGCGTAATGATTCGGAAACGCCGATTACACTGTCGCCGTAAACCGCTTCTTGTATACCTGTAGTTTTAGTATTATTTATTATAATACTAAGTTCCCTCTGCCGACCCTGCAATATGCGGGATACAGCGTGAAGTGAAAAAAAAAAAAGATAACATGTATAATGTCTCTATAATCACATCAATATGACACATGAATTGCTCATATATTATTATTATGAAATTCTGGAGGCATGCTCCAGAATAAGCCGGAAAGTGGAGAACGGAATTTCTTAACACTAACCTCTGCCTACCCTGCTGTGTGCGGGATACAGCGTGGCTTGATTTATTATTATTAATATCACAATATTCCAGACGATATTTTCATTAGTATGTAACCAAAACTTTTGCTAGGGCGGTTATAAGTGAACTTGTTGACTCTGAAGTAATTTTATTAAATATATTACTAATATTTATTTGAGATTGGATTGACTTGAGAACTTTTTTTGAATAAGCTAATAAATTAAGAAGGCGAAGTCTTAACTAAATGTAATATAAATATGTATACATATATAACGTCTTTTACTTTACTTTTTATTTTGTTCATATTTAAAGAAGACTAAAAATAGATTAAAAAATTGTTACTAACAATAGTACAAAAAGATATAGTGTTCTTTCAAGATATGTTTATTAGAAACAAAGAAAATATTATGCGCTTTTAGAAAACGTATTATATAAAAATTTGAACGTAACGGGATTTGAACCCGCGCCTCTTAGAAGCCCTAAGTGTGAAATAACCAAAACCAAACCAAAAAACCTTGGCCTGCCGGCAACGCACCTGTAGCTCCTCTGGTGTTGCACGGGGTCTTGGGCGGCGGTGATCACTTACCATCAGGTGTCCCGTACGCTCCTCTGCCTTGTCCTGTTCCATAAAAGAAAACGAACCACTTGTCTGTATATACACCAAATTTGTCTAAATTTCAGCTTAAGCGTTCCAACATATGTAGCTATGCGTTATCAGTAAAATAAGATTTTGATATTTATATACAAAATATAAAATATAGATTTATTTAAAATCTATATTTTATTTATTTTATAAAAGGTACAAGCGATATGAAGAAAGTGTCTGAAAATCTCATAAAATCAAATGTGCTGCTGGCAAACGAACCGAACTTTGTTATCTCAAGCAATCTGAACGCGGCTAAGTGGATTAAAGGCTACGAAAAGGAAGACGGGAAAGGTTTTAGCTTATATGCTTTATATATTTTCCTACTTTAACTGGGTAGTGTTCACTTTAACTGGGTGGGTGTATTTAGGTAAATATCGACGGTTGATGTCTCAACACTGGGTTGTGGTCGGTCGTTGCGCAGGGGCACAAGATACTTGTAGTGCGAATAAATTATTATTTATTCATATTTCATTTCTTCGCTCTGTCACAATCGCAAAGCTTTCAAAGTATTCATCTAAATGTAATCAAATTTCTAAGTGAATTTGGTGTAATAAAGAATTAACTCTGATTTCAGATATGAAATCAATATTAGATATAAGTGAGTCTACGGTTAACGAGTCCTTAGAGAGAGCATCGTTTGTCGTAATGCACAAAACAAAAGAAAAAATTAAAGCAATTACGACAGAAGGTTCGAAAGAAAATCAAGAGACACCTATAAATCGTGGTATATATATCCTGTTTTTCAAACTTTACGCTAACATCACGAGTTGAGACATTGTGTGTTGATTGGCGGAACTCTACGCCGTGTCTTATCTTACTAGTGTGGATATAAAAGTAATTGACCACCCCGTGTGGTCAACCTACCAACGAAAGCTCTCAAGCTCACCCATTTTTTATTTTTTTTCATTGTTACCCTTCTCTTAGTGGTCCTAGCAATGCTGTAACAGCCTTCCTCAATGAATCAACTAAACACAAAAATATGTTTTATACTTGAGCCTGCAATAGTTCCTGAGACTAGCACGTACATGCCAACCCACCATTTGATCAAATATTATAACGAGTTATGAATATATTATATCTTCGTCTCAATAATAAAATAATTATAGATATCGATATTAAATCAACTGGTGAAAACAATAATCAAATCAAGGAAAATAATAACGAAATGTTGTGTAGAGCAAACGCAAATATACCAATGTACAATAATGACATACCTGTCACTGGCACTAACGAGAATGGAATTTCAAAAGAAAGTGTTATGTCAGGTAAGACAGAAAAACTATATGTTATATGATTATATAATATATTTAATATAATAAAAAAACCATATATGCTTTCTTCTTTAGTTTCTTATTGTATTTACTGTGCTCAAGTCTAAAGTAAAGTAAAAAAAACTTATATTTCAGATGACATCGTAGCTAAGGAATTAAGGGAATCCATAGTACAAGTGCAGCCAAGTTTACAAGATAAAGGTATAAAATAGTATTATTATTTATAAAATTTTCCACATAAATGTAGGAAATTACGAAACTAGTTGAAAAATATATTTATCCACATTCCTCGTCATAAATAAAAGAAGTTGTCAATATTTACTTTGTCTTACCGTAACGGGAAAACTACTATATTGTGTATAGAATCATTCCAATTAAAATATTTAATTTTAATTTAGCGGTCACGGATACATTTAAGATACAAAAATAAAAAATAAAGGCATGAATAAGCATTAATAATTTTTATTCTTGTTAAAAAATAATCATATTCTTATTGGAACTAAGAAATATTACATTTATATTTTTATTTTAAACAAAAAAGAAAAGAAAAAACTTCTCATTTTCTCCCACATAGCAGTATAGGCAAAGTGCATCCCGTCCTTAGCACGGGCAGATCAACATACCAGATCGTCTTCCAAATAAAAATTATTAATTCTTCCAAGTGAAGTTCAACCCGCATCCGTCGCCTCTACAGTCATATCGCGTAACGCAGTGGGCGTTACGACGCTCTGAACATCATGATAAAATTTAAATATTTTTTTCAATTTTTCAAACGAATATTTCAATTTTCTTTAGAACCGTCAAAGTGTTCATCAAACAAGCGCAGTTCCAATATCGGTATAATTGTAAAATTGGATCCAAAGTTCAAAAATAATTGCGTGATCACTATAAGTCTAGAAAGAAATAGATAGGCCTTTTTTCTTCCAGTACGTAATTTTTTTTAATATATATATTTTTTTCATTTGTTAGTTATTAAAAAGAAATGTACAATATTTTAATATTTTTTTCCAAATATATTCCATATTTCAGGGACAAATCACACTAAATGTGAAGAACATGAATATAAATCGAATTATGCGATAACTTCACGTCATATACTGCCACATACACAACATTGTGATTCATGCCCTTACAGAAATACAGGTAAGCGTATTTCAAGTAGAAACTTCCAATAAAATGTAATAATAGAATCAATATTTTTGTAAGTCATTAATGAGACATTGTGCGCTTTGTGGTGGAACTCAACGCCGAGCCTTTTTGGAAAATAGATCATTCATGAGTCTCGAGTATCGGGGTGGGAATCGAATTTACAACTATCGCACCTACAGTCAGACACTATGCTTCTACGCTACTACGGAAATCAATGCGTGGCAACACAGCCAGCCAGCCAGATTTAGTTGAGAAACCAGTCATTTAATTGCATTAAAATCAGTTCAGCCGAACAATAATTAGTTCGTTTTCGAACAAACTGAATAACAAATATCTCAACATACAACCAGATACTTTTTATTTATTTATGTTGTCAAGATTTCTTTTATTAGGTGTTTCTATTGGAGAAATAAAAACTTAACTGACAGATCTGAAATTATTGGAAAACTTTTCGTTTTTGAAATCACAAACAGACATGAATGACCGCTATAGATTTTATTAAAAGTCTGCAACGCCAGCCATTTGTTTTTTACGAGTGATATATTTCACGCGACAGCACGAATATAACCAAATGCTAGATTTTTTATAAGTTTTGATTTATTTCGTGCATAAATATGAAGCTGCAAAATGTTGGGGAAAAATTAAATAATTAGTAAATATTTGTGATTACATTGATGAGGCCGACAATTTGTGTCGAATTTGAATTCGGCATAAAGGGAACGTAGAGCCTACACATACCGGACACCGGACTCTAGTTACTTTAGTGTTTACTAGTATAATTTTACCAATCAACATAATATATAATTTACTTTCATGTTTCAATAATCAGGAAATGATCCTCAGAAGACCCTCGGTTTAGAAAATAATATGGTTATACTATACCTTTTAAAAAGCGATTGTAATATTTATTTTACCCTCTCGGTCTTTAAATTCATTCTATGAGATAATTTGGTCACCTTTTCCCGTTACACAACTACTTAAATTCCTCTTAAGATCTGTTTTAGTACTAAATTCCTTCTGAGAATTATCTAGAGAGTAATTAATTGTTTCTTGCACTTACTCAACGGTATGTTCTCTACGCTATCAGCAGTAATGAAAGAGTATCATTAAAGAGTATATTTCAGTCTTTAAGTGAAGGTTACAACGGTTATGGTTAAGTTTGGTGGGAAAAATGTACATAAGTACGTATTTATATGTATGACATTAATGCAAATATTTGAAGATGTGGGCGAACCAGAAGAAAAAACCAGAGCGAAGAAAAGATTTTTTTTATAAATAATAATTAATTTTCTCGAGTGGGGATCGAACCCACATCCGTCGCGCTTACAGTTCCACCATTGTATTTTTAATTATATGTTTTATTTTACACAGACTGCCTTTTTGTTTACGATCGACCCCGATGTGTAACACACAACTGTAGGACCGACGCAGCTATTCAATTGCAAAATTCTTCAAAATGCAAAGGTGAAAATATTATGTCATATATATGTTTATTAGCACTGGGCATATTTGTGGTTAAAGAGTTTATTTATTTCTCAAAAAAAATTACATTTCACTTAAAGAGAATACAGAGTTTTATTAAATAACTTATTTAAAAAATTAATGAATGCGAGCAAAAGATAAAATAGGAGGTTTCGATTATATATAATTTTAATTTTTTAACGTAATAAACAATCGTGACTATAGAATATATGGAAATTATTAAAATTAGTAAATCCTGTTTATACAGTAATTTAATATTTCCATTTTCTTCGCTCTGATGTCGAGGCAAAGCGCGGCGTTGAGTTCTGTCACTCAGAAAGTGGGAAACGGAGTGTTTTAACACTACGTTCTCTCTGTCTACCCTGCTATGTGCGGAATACAGCGTGAAGCTGATATATTTCGTAGAATATGTAGTATGAAGAATATAATATTTGTACAATTTTAATAAATAGGTTTAATAAATACATTTAATAAATATATATATTTATTTTAATAAAATATATTTTTCATCTCAGCAATGAATGTTATTATTATTTAAAAATTTTCAGAGGTACATTTAATGAGAGGTACAAGAGGTTGTTATCGCTCCTTCGGGCAAATGACTTCATTTCCCGAACAAAGTTTTAATCAGAAAAATGAAATAGTTGAAGCGCCGTCACCGACAGGTATCTATCTATCTGGCAGATGTAATTAACACTCGCCATTTTGAGTTACGTTTTATTCTTTTAGTTAAAAAGATTTTTTTGGAATTTCATTTTAGGAAATTATGAAGTTATTAAACGTTTCGTTGGGGCTTAAATATTAAATTTTGCTCCAAAAAAAATTTGAATTAATTTTATATAATATAATAGTTATATTACTTTTTTTAGTTGTATCAAGCATCTGTAAAGAATCAACATCGAAAACGTCAACAAGTAATATGAATGAATTCACAGGAATTAATTCACAGAAAGGTAGGATATATATTTTTTGTTCAAATCATTATGTGATCTAAAAATGTTTTAACCGATTTAAAAAAAAAAAGGAACCGATTTTGGTGCGGTTTTAAACAAAGTATATCTTACCTTTTCCTTGTAATGTTTTACCTAATTCAAAAAAGGAGGTTCTCAATTTAAGTTATATACATATATCACCCGTCCGCGACTATTAACGCCGCCCCAAGGTTGGTAAACAATTCCCTTTAAAAAAAAACAAATTATAATATTTACTGTGAAAAACAGACACAGATATAATCTGAACACATACAGATAAATAATAAAAACAGAAATTTGTACTGATTTTTTTTATCAATCTATTTTTGAAACGAAGTAACTATCAATACTTAAATAACAACTCCACGAAATATTTAATTAATGATAAGCTACTTTTAATAATACAGATGTCAAATATTGTCGTCATTTATTTTGTTTGTCAAATAAAAGGAATATTTGACAATTTGATCTTTCAAGGTCAACATATGGTTGGCTTGTTCGAACTGTGGACAGCCTTTTGATCATTTCCCACAAGAGAATGTTAGTAAGGAGATAATTAAAACGTGACAGTAATATTTATTTATAAAATATAATTAACTCCACATTTCGAATAACTTTATTTTTTTCACCTTCACTTATAGTTTTTATACTTTATAGTTGTTATACTTATAGTTTTTAACTTCACGTTAAATATTCCATTTCCCCGAGTGCACGTCGATTCATGTATGTACATCAAATGTTATATTTATCGATTGTGACTTGTATTTTACAGACACTATTGATGAATTTATGAAATCGCAACTGGAGTCGTATTGTCGTTATTACAGCAAGCTATTGGTTACTAAATTAGCGCAAATCAAAGACAATTGTAAGTGTAAACACACTTTTTTATATTAATTATATTAATATTTTATGTAAGTTTTTTTTGCAATAAAATAAATACTTATATTTTCAAATTCAAACGTTATCCTATATATATATATATATTTATAAAGTAAGGAAGGTCTGGTCCTACTGTTCTACCGTTTGCTCTCCATCTATTAGATAATGTAAAAAAAAAATTACGTAGCGGTATTTGAACTCGCGCCTCTTGGAAACCATTTTTTTAATACATTTTCTAAATAAATGTTTATTTTTTCTAATTGTGGAATAACACTTTAAAAATATCAAAATGTATGTATATATTTAATATTTTACACAATGTTATATAGATATATAAACGATATACCTACATCGTTTAATAATTTTAAAAATAATTTATTATTTTTATAGTTAAACAACAGTTAGCGCCATCTACCGATGAAAGAGTACTGTCGAGTACCGTACCAAACATATTCACAGAAGCTTGCACTATGAAACCCAGCGGGAAAAGAGATCAAAATTGTCAAACCAATAACATGAAAAGCTCACAAAAAGCATACATAAACGAACGATTATTTATTCCGCCGTATATTAAAAAGAAACAAAAATCTTGTATTCTGTCCCCTGCAATCAGTTTAATTGAGATCAGAACAAAACATGATGCGGAGGATTTGAAAAGAGTGTATAACGTATTGAGCGCCATTGAAGGCAGAGTGCGAAGATTAAAATATAATTTGCGTATGTAGTTCGTAATTCTATAGATAAATGTCGCTGTACATAAATTTTCCTGGAAAAATGGTTAACTAATTGTTAATATCATTTTTAGGCAATAAGGATTGAAATTCCCCTTTTCGTTGTTTTGTGTCGTTACCATATAAAATGTCTGTTGAAGTAAAAAAAATTTTAAAATAATTTTACTTATAAAGTTTTTTTTGTCATAAGTAAATTATTTATAAAATACTGAAAGCTTCGATATAGCAGTATTTATACATTTTAAAAGATTTGTATTGTAAATTAAAATTGTCTCAATAGATGGCGCTAAACGGAATAACGAAATACAAAATTAAATTGTTTATTTAGTTTAGGTTTTTGTGTATCATGTAATAGTTATGAGTTGACAAATAAAAAGAGTAAATACTTGTAATATATTTTTTATTTGATTAAAAACTGTTTCCAACTTAAATATAGGTTACAAGATTTTTTTTATATATTAAACCTATTTACATAGATTAATTAACTTATATGAATTAAAAATTAATAAATATGTAAAATAGATTGAAAATATATAAAATATGAATATAAGTGATTGAAGAAATAACATTACGGTAATAAAGTGAAATACCTCCATTGGATAAAATTGAAGACATTATTTATTTCATAAATATTTGAATAATTACAGACAAAAATCAATCAGGCTTAGAAAATAACAAAAGTTACAAACAGTCTTTAGTAACACAAGTCTCTATTTTTTTATTATTGACTGAAGAATTTACATGAAGTAAATTAAACATAAATACACATATACATTCATAATTTTTCCATTATTATCATTGACCAGACAAATAAAAATACAATTGTATAATTATAAGTTAAATTACTTGACACATATCTGTAAAAATCATACATTAATACAATAAATAATACCAAAAAAATGATAAATAAACCAAAAACTTAACTAAACAAGACTAAGAAAAAACTTTTTAAAAACGATTAAAAAATTTACCAAATGTTTTCTAAAAAACAATGCGTCTGTCCTGTGTGGATAAACATTTTTAAAATTAAAAAAATACAACTAAATCTTTTCATAATGGTTTATAATACAAGTATATACAAATTACAAAGTACTATAACAATCGTAAAAGCTTTCTATACAATGAATAATATTTTCTTAATTTTATAATATTAGTTGTTCAGTAAATTAGTTATTGAGTATATTTATGGTTATTTACAAAAGCATTATGCACCTTTAACCCTTACATAGTTGAAATAGTTAAATTGAGAAAAATTTACAATAATTACAATTTATTGAAAAATACAAAAAAATATATAGTAGCTGTCCATGGCCAACAATATAGGGGCACAAGACTGTAATTGTATCGCAACGGTTATGGGTTCGATCACACTGGAGCCACTCCACCATTCAACACGCAGGATAAAACCCGCGACCGTCGTGTTTCACAGTCACACGTTGTGCCGCTCCGCCACGACGACTACTATATTATTAAGTCATTTTTATTTTTCTCAATAAACAAAATGGAAGCTATATTATACGAGGGGAGGTCCAAAAGTTCGTGGAATGAAAGCGTTCTAATTTAAATGAAACAATAAATCTATTTTTCCTTTTCAATATAATTACCTTAACCAACCCTTAAGCTGAATACATTTATTGGATCTATGAACTAATTTTTCTAAGCCGTCGAAATATTTTTTTTTTCTTTCGCCTCAAAATGGGCCAAGAATGCCTTTTTCACCTCATTATCGTGAAAAGGTATAGTATTCTCGGTGTAGTATCGGTATAGTATTCTCGTATACGAATGACGCAACAGGGCTGAAACTCTATTTATATACTAATGATGACTCCCCAGTTAGTACAACAAAAAGCGAGCGCCCCTATCCCCACTCCTTCCCCTCCATTCCACGAACTTTTGGACCTCCCCTCGTAATAAATATATAATTATATTCCTAATAAATAATATTTCCATAACAAATGGAATGAAAATTCATTACAATTAAAACAAAATATCTTATATATAAAATAATTAAAATAATGAAAAAAAAAACTTTTATATTTAATCCTTCAGTCTAAATATTCCCTGTTTTCACGAACCATAATATGTTACGGTTAATTCTAGACATAACATAAGTTTTTGTTAAAATTAATTTTTACTATTAATGGATGAATAAATTTTATCTATTAGTTAAAAAAGAGTTATACAGTAGTAATATTGTGGTATACATTACTGTTTCTCATTTAACAAATACGAAGAAAGCAAACAAGAGTGGTAGGTGGAGACCTCGGTTCACCTTCGAAAACACAGTATCAAAGATACTGGAGGAAGGTCAAGTAAATAGCATTAGGACCCACAGAGAGAAAGCATGTATAAAGAAGTTGATGACTGTGGACGAGGCAAAAGAGGTATGCAGAGACCGTAGCGTTTGGCGCTCCGTTCTCTCTGATTAGTCCGCTATGGATAAAGTGTGAAGTTAAGTTGCTATTTAACAAATACTACAATAAAAATCAATTAAACATATAAAATATTTCTATATAATGACACATTTTTTAAATCTATTCAAAAATCTTTATATAAAAAAAATATTTTAGAATAAATTCGGCACCCTTCTGGTCAAATTTTACTATTCACATACTAATATAGTGAAGCCTATGAAAGATTAGTCTATGAAAGAAAAAATAATGATTTGGAATCCATTGTTCCGAAGGATATCGCGTGCACACACACAAAAATCTGTTCAGATTTATATTATTACAAGATTATCTCTATCTAACTAAGATCATTATATAGGAATATAACCGTAACACATAACAATTAGAAAATTCCGTTTCCCTAAGCTTTGATAATTTATTTTAATTATAATACTGAAAATTTTTACCTAAAAATTAAACAAATAAAAAGCGTCATAAGATTCTATCCCTTCTATCCTCCTATACTGCTCTCCCTTTCTAATTACAAATAAAAGAAATAGAAAATAATATAAATATATTTCTAGTGCATATGCAACTTATCTGACACAGCATGGCCTAGTTAAAATATTGACAAGCAATAATAAATTAACTAATAATTAAACTTAATATATTAATAATATTTAATTTATATATAATAAAAATGCTATCTAATATTACTTGAAAACCATAAAGTCGTTATTAAAAATGATGTCAGCATATGTCATTTATAAATAACTTAGCCTTTTTAGTTTTCAGCTTGTTTTCTTTCTTTGTCCTGTTTTTTTCATGGCTCTAAAATATCATAAAAATCAAATGAGCAATAAAGTCCTAAGTTTTAAGAATAATTTAACAGTAAAGTAAATAATAATAAGTAATATTTTGAGGCTGTCTTGGCGCAGTGGCGTTTGATTATTAACATGATGATGGGTTCAATCTCCATTTGGGAGAATAATTATGTTTAAATTATTTACTCCATCCTGGTAGACAAAGCACGGCGTTAAATTCTGGTATTTATCGTGTAATTGTAATGTCTTGAATATATGCTATAATCGGGAAATAAATTTAATGTTGCAGTAACAAAAATTAATGACAATAAAACTTACTTCAAATTCATACTATACCATTAAAATTTAATTAGTTATAAACTTGAAAATATATGATAGAAAATTGACAATAATTTAACATCCAGAATGTTAGTATTCACTTTTCTTGTGCAATAAAAAATATCTAGTTATATGTTTCGTACTTATACAATATAATGTAAATAAAAAGCATATTACTATTTTTTAAAAATATTACCATTCAAACAAGGGATCTAGGCGTAAAAACATGAACCAAAGAATCCCATCCACAGTCTGCTATCTGATGTGGTCTTAACGTGTTCCAATCTAATCCGTAAGTAAACTCCGAATGATGTCTTATTGTTTCAAGAGGATCACAGCCACGCTTCAAGTCCCATATCCTAACAGAAAATAACAATGGACACTATAAATACAATATTTTTTTTTTTCAATAGTAAAAGAAAAAATACTGTAACTTAATATTTTGGTAATTAACGCTTAATTAACAATTTATATCATAGACCAAAATATCTAATATCTATAATTATACCCATTGACTTAAGGGGTCCCTCATACTTTAAAGTCTCATGAAAGAAATAATAAAAAATATATGAAAGGACATCATTTAAATTATGTTCTTTACCCATCTGTGGTAGACAAAGAGCGGCGTTGAGGTCTGCTACTCAATTTTATTCGTCACTACAAAAATGTTATACATAAATATGTAACAATATCTATTGTAGACAAATGAATGATTTATTTTGAATTTTAATTTTAACCAAACTATATTAAATTTTAAAAAATCAAAACAAGTTACCTAGTAGTAAAATCGTATGAAACCGCAGCTAATACAGATGGCGCATGCGGAGAAAATTGAACTCTCCGAACAGCACATTCACAACCTATAAATGATTAGTAATTAAATATTTGTTTATGCATGTATTAAGTACTTCATAATATTTGTACCATAACACAAAATAAAAAAAAAAGTTTTGATAATATTGTTAGAAATAAAGAAATAACTAGTAATTACAATAAAAATTGCTATTAGCCTTTGCCATTAAAACTTAACAGAGTCCTCTCTGTTCAAAATGAACATAGAGGATGTCATACAAAATAAACTGTGCCGTCAAAAACAAATCAAGGCTGTATGCAACAAAATCTTTGCTATCAAACACAAAAGCGACTTTTAACTCACCCTTCAAAGTGAACATGGGGGATGTCAAACGTCTGAGATCCCAGCCCCTAACGAGTCCGTCCGAACCGGCGGTCGCTAGCGCATGCGTTTCTAGTCTACTCCAATCACATGATAATACCTGAATAAAATAAAATTACTAACTATTTATCAATTCTCAAATAGATTTAAGACCTGCTGTATTATTTTGTGTTGTATCTTTTTTTATTTTAATTTGCACCCTTTGAATGACCAATGGCAAATTATATCTTTATTAGTTTTACTATCACACTGGTGGTACTTGTACATATTTACATACTACTCTATAAGGATCTTAACACCAAAAGAATACTGTTCAATTCACCTCAGCATCATGAGCCTTTATAACAGCAGCGGGTCTAGAAGGTTCCGTACAAGTCCATAGCTTAAGATGACCGTCACCAGACACTGAAGCAAATGTGGCAGGCGAATGAGGTGAAAACGTGGCTGTATAAACTAATTGAGAATGACCGGCGAATGTGCTGAGGCACACTTCCGACTCGGGGTCCCACTGAAATAGATATAAATATAACTATAAAAAACAAGACAAAAAAAGTTTTAAATGTATAATTTTATTTGTTTATTCTTGAAGCCGTAATGGCGCAGTGACACAAAATTTGACTTTTGTGGATTCGAATTCCATTTGAAGTTCCGCCACTCAACAGGCAATATCTCAAATATTAACAGAAAATTGAGAACAGCATGTCTCAACATTAGGTACCCTGCTATATGCGAGATCCAGCATGACGCTAAACAAAAATAAAACTAAAGCTATAACATAATTTTCACTGCATGCATCTCTCATATATAGAATAGTATAGTCTGAGAAAACGAAGGTGTTAAAATAACAATTCGTAAAAAGAATAAAACGTAAAAGGAATTAAGTACTATATAATACTTGTACCGTAAAAGATTTGAAGAAAGAATGTCACTTGAATAGAATGGGAAATTGAAAAATTTCAGCAATTACAATATTAATAAATATGTAAAACAAATGTCCACTGTTTTATCATTTTTCTTTAAGTAAGATAAAAAACTACCACTATAGTATTAATCATATAATAATTTTACAAATATTTTTGAATTCTTAATTTCTTAAATCATTAAAACTACATACAAAAAAAGTTATCCATTACTCTTCTCGAAAGTTATCCACAACTTTCTGCCCATAGTTAATATTATAACACATAATAAATGAATTTAAAGTAAGCAAATTGTGGTACATTAGAACAGCATGTGACTGTACCTACAATAGTTTTGGATTCAATTGGACAAAACAATGGTTACAAATACTCAAATTATTTTTATAGCTTGAAATTTTGGCTTCTATATAAAATTTTCTTACTAATTTGACAGTAGTATCCCAACTGGCGCTCAACAAATGAGCTCTAGGCCAATCCACTGAACACACTTCACTATGATGAGCTCTTAAAACCCTTAAGGGGGCTGAACAACCAGTTCTCCATATAATTACAGACCCATCCCCTGACCCACATGCTGCTACTCCATCTGCTGTGCCTGACCATGTCTGGAAATAAATATACATTCCTTAATCATCCTGTGGTAATTAATATTATAAATGTTAAAGTTTATGAGGATATATGAATATGGACAACATTTATGAAAATTTTATATAATTTGGTTATGATATACCAATAAGTTTAAGCCGATTGAGATGTGCATAGGTCGGTTGATCTTTAATAAATATAATTTAATAATACTTTTTTAGAAAATATTTAAAAAATTGTATATGTCAAATCAAAACAAATATTGTTAGTAGGAACTACATATATGAGAATTAGATATTCCACAAGTCAAATGGGAAAACAAGCTATATTTGCGGGCCTAATACTATGTTGGGAGAAAGGCAGTTTATCTTGCCGGAGTGAGAAAATGAAGATAATTCATTGTAAACCGTAAAATGTACTTTTATAATGTTTAATATTATTTTTTGGAAAAGGCAAACCCAGCAAAAATTTTGTGATGGGAGACATTTTATTCTCCAATGTCTGTTTATTACCAGAGTTGGCAAATGAACGATTCTATAAACTTTTTTGAAGCACAATAGCATTTGCATTACATAAATTTCTTAAGATACACTTAAAATAAATTTCCACATTACACAAAATATGAAAATATTTTTAGTATATTATAAAGATAAAAGACCTCTGTTTCGCTCTGACTTCTGCATATAAAATAACTCTAAAGCTAGTCACAGACTGTTAAAAATAATATAAACATTTAAGTAATTAAATTAAAGAAGTAACATTTGATGAATAACCAAATTTTTCAAAGTTACAAAATCAAAACACTATATAGATGAGTAAAAGTAATTCTAAAAATATAAATAAAGCCAGCTTAGATCTTTCGTCACTATGCTCACATAACAGCAGTGGTAAGGCTTCAATATGCTAGTTTTCCTTATAGAAAATATACATTATGAGATTAAACTAGTGTATAAGTAGATTGAACTATATTCTAGGCTTCGAGACAGACACACCCATCATTTTATAGCAGTTTATAGTATAAAATTATGGTTATAACTTACAGTATATTAATATATTTTTTAAAAAGTTTATATTTACAGTACATTAACATGATTTATGTACATAGCTATGGTAAAAACATTGTATGAAAGGTTAAAGAGGTAAACCCTTTTTCATTAATATACAACATAAATATTAATTGTAATATTTTTTGAGAGGCATAAGTATAGTTACCCATTTGTAACTAATTAGACATAGAGGAAGTATCAATAATGGCAAAACTCAAGGCCCTGTTTTGTCCTACCAATGCATGGAAATGATATAATTCCTCAAGTAAACATTGAACCTGTAACCATCACAATTATGGTGATACTTTACTGGTGCGTTACAATAGCCTTGCAAAGATTTAAGTCTTTGACGTAACAGTCTAACATAATTATAGTCATACCACATCAAATAATCCGTCGCTCCATTCCAATTTCTGCAGCTCCACCACAGTTGCACCTTCTGGAGATAATTCCAGAAAGAATAGTGTTCCACCTCCAGCTAAGCCATAGTATTGGCTAGTTGCAACTGCAAGTGCATCAGGTCTTGTACGGGAAAACCGTACGCTGTAGCCATGACGGCCAGGTGTAAGAAATGTTGGCATGCTGATTGTGTAACTGAAAGTGAATGATTTGTTCATTTATTTTACTATTCATTAACTATTGTTATATTCTTGCATTAAAATGAAATATAAAATATTCTGTGTTTTCTAAGATTATGTGGAATCAGTTTGAATAAAGTAACATTATAGTATACTAGAAAACTAAAACATTGACTACTCGTAGGATTTAATAAAGAGGTGATATTTAGATTTTAATTACGTACAAAACGATGAAAAGGGACGTATATTATACATGTACCTTACGAAATGATATACAATTATAAACACATCTTAAAATATTTATTACAAACGACTTTTTTTTTGTATAGAAATCGGCAATACTTCATATATCTTCTTATTTTATTTGAAATAAAATTACATATTAAGATTTTTTTTCTATTGTCGTTAATCAAATAAGAATTTCCTTTTCACTCTTATTAGATTATTTTAAATATTCGCAAAGTTGTAAAAGCACAAAACGAGCAGGATAAAATTTTTAACCCTTTATAACCTGTCAAAACATAGTTTGACATTTCCTTGACCGGATTTAAAAACATCGATAGTGTTGTGAATACGCAATAATATTATCGATTCGGTTACAAGTTACTAACACATGATTTTAATCCAATTTGCACTCCTACGACCTAAATCCTATTAGATCATTCTACGGCGAAGGAAACCTCACAGATTGCGTATATATATGAAGGGGAATTTGCAACCAACGACATTTCTGGTGAGCGCTTCAAAACTCACACAATCCTTAATATTGTCCAATTGTTTTAAATTCCTTTAACTTTCCTGGCGCTTGCTGAAATCTTTTAAAATGCTTGACTACCTGGCTTTGGCTTTTGTGGTTGCTGTTAAAGTTTTTAAAAAAACTACTCCCAATGGAAAGGTTACGGTTTACCTGGGCAAGCGGGACTTCATTGATCACATAGACTACTGCGATCCTATCGATGGAGTTGTGGTGGTCGACACTGAGTACCTGAAAGGAAGAAAAGTTTATAGCCAGGTATAAAAGTGTTGTGGAATGTATGCGTAGTTTATTTTGTGATTTAAATAGTGCTTAAATATTAATAATATTTTCTTAATATAGCTCGTTACGACTTACCGCTTCGGTAGGGAGGAAGATGAGGTCATGGGAGTCAAATTCTCTAAGGAGATGGTCATTGGCCAAGAGCAAGTTGTACCAATGGTCAACGCGAAAATGGAGCTGACACCTGTCCAAGAGAAACTGCTGAAGAAACTTGGACCCAATGCCTTCCCATTCACCTTCTCTTTCCCTGAGATGTCACCCAGCTCGGTAATAATCAAATAATTAAATATTAAGTACCGTTAAAGGCATTATTGAATAGGATTAAATTTGTTGATGCTTATTGATTACTAGGTAACTCTTCAACCATCTGAAGAGGACCAGGGCAAGCCAATGGGCGTAGATTACTGCGTACGAACTTACGTAGCTGACAGTGAAGATGATAAAGGCCACAAGAGGAGCTCCGTTACTCTTGCCATCAAGAAGGTAGGTACTGCTTATATTTATTTTTAGAAATCACTAATAAGACTACAACATATGCCTATTTTCATGTATTGTTTTCAGCTGCAACATGCTCCAGCATCTCGTGGACGACGCCTTCCAAGCTCCCTGGTCAGCAAGGGCTTCACTTTCAGCAACGGAAAGATCAGCCTAGAGGTGACCCTAGACAAAGAAATCTACTACCATGGCGAGAAGGTGGCTGCTAATATTATCGTTTCAAACAACTCCAGGAAATCTGTACGAAACATCCGTTGCATGGTCGTACAGCATGTTGAAATTACTATGATCAACTCTCAGTTCAGCCGCCATGTTGCTTCTTTGGAAAGCCGCGAAGGATGCCCAGTTACTCCTGGTGCTAGCCTGTCGAAGACCTTCTACCTTGTACCCTTGGCTCGCAGCAACAAGGACATCCGTGGTATACAATTCTAACATATTATATTATTACTATGTTTAATAGTATAAAATATGTCTAAATATTTTAAATTTATTGTTATTTATTATTATTTCTAAAATTTAATTTTGAAAATACAAATGTAAATTTAAATTTTATTTTAACAGGTGTAGCCTTGGATGGCCACCTGAAGGAAGATGACGTAAACTTAGCCAGCTCCACCATGGTATCTGAGGGCAAGTGCCCTGCTGAGGCTATTGGTATCGTTGTATCGTACTCGGTTCGTGTGAAACTTAACTGCGGAACACTTGGAGGCGAGCTCGTTACTGATGTACCATTCAAACTGCTGCACCCAGCTGAGGGTAGGTCAATGGAAATTTATTCACGTAATTTTAAATTTTAACTGACAATCATAAAAAAATGTAATTGTTTTAAAATAGGTACCGTCGAACGCCAGCGATTCAACGCAATGAAGAAGATGCAATCCATTGAAAGGCACCGCTATGAGAACTCTCTGTACACCAATGAGGAGGAAGACAACATTGTTTTCGAGGACTTCGCTCGTCTTAGGATGAACGAACCAGAATAAACGACACGACCTAAATTATCGCCTCAAATAAAAAAAAATGGAAAAAATATAAAAAGCCAAAAAAATGTAATCAAGCAAGTTAAAAACATCTAGTCCACGAAACCGTGCACACCTAAAATAACCTCTTCCTTTTCATTCATTTTAAGCCTAATAATTTGGAATTAAATCTTTGTTATGACCTTGTATAATTTAACCAGCTTTACGGATAGTGTGAGTTTTACCATAGTCGAATCAACTAATAAACGAAGCAATAAATTAAAAATGTCCACAAAAAAAAAACATTAACATTTCATCTATCCTACTAACCTTATTCGTGTAAGCCTTTATATAAATCAATAAACGCTATCACCAGATATCTTCTTTTATTTTCACTTGTATAAAATATTTTCACTTTAAAAAAAGTTTCTTTTAGATGTGTCCACTGCAACAACTTGTACTTAACTAATATTGTATTAAAATACTATGCAAAGTAACCTATGATCTCTTTTGCATATGGTTTGTATTGTATTACATTCAAAGGGGTTTGATTTATCCCCACCTTTTATATTCGTAAATTTTGGGTGCTTCTTGACAATGAAGAGGTGTAAGTGTTATGCATACACTGACCTGAGATAATACAAATCATAAAGACTAAAAGACTGGGAGGACTAATGGTCATAAATATTTATATCATCATGAGTGTAGCGAAATTTAAAATTAAAAGCAAATGCAACGAAACACAATTAATACCTTTAAAAATCTCGATTTTTTCGAAATTTGAACCTACTCTTGAATTAAATCTGTGAAATCGTATAAACGAAAATTATATTAAATATCACTTAAGGTTACATCCATATTATAGCAACACTTATAAAAAAATATAATAGAAAAATATAGGCATGTAATAACTTTTTGGCGTGTAATATTTAATATTTTGTACAATTTAGATGATTACCAGAAATACTATTCAGATCCTAAGCCTAAGCACCGAATCTAATAAATAACTATTTAAAAAGGGCCCTAAAGTATGTACATATGCCCTATGATCTAAAATAAATAAACAAACATTATAATAATTGCACATATTGTACAAATATCCTTTATGTTTCCCAAAACGGATAAATGATCACCAAATAATATCAAAGTAATGTGAAAACCTTACTCCAAATTAGTGTGACGTCATCCAAAATATATAAATTGTTCATTTATTGATCTGTTAATTCAATAATTTGAAAATAATTTAGGCGATGCCGCGAACGGGTCGCTCTCGCTCAATTTATTAATAAATTTCTTTCACAACAGAAACTTTGCGAAGATTGTTTTTAAGGTTCCATACGAAAAACGAAATCCTGATAGAATTTGATGAGACTTTGTTATCTGTGTGTCACAGATGTATCGATATGAAATTAATATCAAATATTCAAGTTCATGCTCACTAGAGCACAACGCATTCATAAGAAATATTCAATTTTGTATCATTTTATATGGTACTACCCGTGGATCTACTTACAGACTTAAGACCAAGAACTTACCAAATAAAGGAATAAATCGAAAAATGGAAAAATTTATTACAAACTCACAATTGTAGTTTACTTCAAATGAGTTCATGCGTCCGTAAATTTAAATTTGTTAACTTCAAATTTTACTTTCCATTTTCTCAGTATGCGAGTAAGGAGAGTCCCGGCGGGTTTTTCTAAATCTATGTAATCTATAACGGAAGGCTATCTTTTAAAAATAGCATAAAATAAAATACTACCAATGACAATATTATTATATCGTTGACAATATCTATCAATATCCCACCGTTATCTAACAGTTAAAGATAACAATAAAATAAAATAACATGAAACACCTTAGACAATTTTCTCAGGCCAGAACTGGTCAAACGAGTTATGGACAAAAGAATTGGACAAGGAAGATGTCCCGTATGTCACGTATTGCGAAAAGGGTTCGTCCAAAAACCTGTTCGACCACTTCCCTGTGGGAAAGGACACTAAATGACCCTTTATTTGCATGTCGCTGCATACAATTCGATTTCGTGACACACGGCTGTCACGTTCGGGGGTACGTTCACTGTATAATAGTAAATTTAAAAAAATAAACAAATTTTATTACTGTAATGTTCTGTGACTCTACTTCTTTTTGTAGGTCTCATAACATAGTTGAATTAAAAATGTAGTCTTTCAATGTTTCAATTGCGAATTTATTAGTAAGTCATTAATTCGTTTTTAAATTAACATTTAAAAACGAATGAAAGAACAACCAATTATTAAAATAAGAAATGAATATCTAAATTAATGTACATATATACCAATTATTTTACTTTAAAAAAATTATTTACTATTTCAACATAAAATGTAATAATAAATAATAATATTGATATTATATCCCACATCAAAAATATATTGTTGTTTACACAATAGAAACGTTAGGAACGAACAAGTGCATAAAAAGGACACCTTTGGCTATTCATAAGAGTGCAGGCGAATCTTTGCATGAAAAAATACAAATATATTGTATATAGAGCCTTATATTGATTCATATAGAGTTCAAATTCTAAATGTATGCTAATTTAGAATTAATATGAGGGTGTCATATTTTCTTGCACGAAATTCGACTTAAAGTACTTAAGAAATAGGTTTAAATTATGATTTTCAATTCTTTACCAAACAGTAATGGACAAATTCCCACGTAAGGGAACTGGTCAAACTGGTTTGCCAATTCCAAGGGTGGACAATGATCCAAGGATGTCCTTTGACCGTAAAGGCTACGTGATAACGGCCGCCGTATGGGGATTAGTTACGAATTTTATGTGGGAACGGAATTTCTTTTGAATGCAAATATGCAATGAAACTTCAAGTTTCTTTTAGCATTTAATGATATCTTTTCAATTGTTTAATTAATTTTCTATGGGTTAATAGACGTTGAATTATAGTCATATACTTATTATATATATATACTAGTGATCTGAAAGCAACTTCGCCCGCTTGAAAGTGATATAATTATTTTGTTTAAAAACTGATTGTAGTAAAACACATACCTTATGTTAGGAAAGGCTTATCAAAATACAATAGTGAAAACTATATTTTAATTGGTTAAGCTGTTTCTGATATCAACGTGCACAAGCAGATGCCCTCTTCTTATATATTTTCCATTTAAATATAGCAATCAGTTTTAGGTCTTTCTTAAGGATTAAAAATTATATTCCTTCAAATAGGTACGTATGATATAACAATAACCTTAACTAACTCTGCCTTTTGCATGTCTAGAGAATAGAAACATAAAAAAAAAACATTTTCATAACTCTGTAGAGAGATTACGTTCTAGTCGTAGGTATAATAAGCAAAAAACTAAAAACAAAAGTTAATTGAAATAAAGAAAAACACCGAATTAAAACTATTTAAACAACTTTAATTTTATTTTAGCATTGAACTCTCATAATTGTGTCAATGTAGTGTAATTTCTTAGAAAAACTGTTAAGCAAATCATCATTTATTTGATTGTATTTTAGATTAGGTAATTATTTGTTATTCACTGGATTTTCTGGTGTTTTATTTGTAGCCTTGTTTTTATTCAAAATTTTTGTATTGCTGAATATTATATAAATATTACACTTAAAATATACTTTAAATTTGACAATTAGTTATATCTAAGTGTTGCAGATTGCAATATCTTTATAATTTTTAATTACATACAATTAAGAACACAGATGTGTACTTACAGATTAAAAAATATAGGTACTTATTTTGAACAATTTGAAGAGTTATTCCACACTTAGGAAAGAAAAACCGATTTTAGAAATGTGTAAAAATTCAACACTATACTAACAACATTTTTAAAAAATTATTATACTTTAGCTTTGGGTAGTTATGTTATACAATTCTTGAGACCTCTCAATTTTTCGTGTTCTTCTTGCATTATCACTTGCAACAGATAACTTCCATAATCTTTTCACGAAATTTATAATTGCGTCTATCTCAAAGTGTACAGAATACTTGAAATAAAAATAACAATTCTACCTTGTTCAAGGGTGATGAAACATGACGTAAAGGAATATAATAATAGACTGTGATGTACTCTTTGTTGCTTTTTATCTCCGGCGCGTGCTTTCATTTAATATAGAAAGGGTCCCGCAGGGAGATGCTGTACGCTTTTTTTTGTTCCGGAAGAAAAAAAAGCGCCAAAAATATTTTAAAGAAGTATTGTGCAAGGCAAAGTCCGGGTACATTGTAATATGTGCATATTTTATTAATGGGTTTGTATTTCTATACTTTTGAATATCAATTTCATATTTAAATTTTGATTCCTTATAAAAATATTAAATATATTATTGCTATCGATATTTATAATGACGGATCCTCTCTGACCCAACAGACTAATATGACGGTAATTTTTGGAATAGAAAAAATATTTTTTGCATTCGAAATGTCAATTACATCACCAAAATTATTTTAATAACTTTTATACTAATAGGTTTTTTGCTAATAATATTGTAAGCAAGACAAAATTCTGACGCATTATAAGATCAATCTAGCGATAAGTGTATAACCCGCATGTAGAAGATTGCAACTGTAATAGTTGACCGTTAGTTGCGATGTAGAGATAAACCGCTATTGTTCTAGCGTTGTTCTACTGAGTGTGGGAAAAGAAATTGTCTAATGTTTAATATTAATATTAAAGGACAAAAATTGTCAGAAGACGGCTGAAATATTTATATTATATATTATGAGATTTTTATTCATTATATTATTTGTCAAATAGATACACGCACTAATCGCTAATTAAAGGTTAATGGTATCACCAAATTTACAAAAAAACAATGTCTTTCACTTTTCTCTACAGTTTTGTTCATTACAAATCAGGCCATTAAGGCTTATTACATTCAGGCTTAATGAGTATATATATATATAAATGTTTCTGTTAAATGATATTTATTTATTCTGAAGTAACGACTTCGACCTCAAGTAGTCCGCTCCAAAACCGTTGCAATGGTTTTTTCATTTATTGACCTACTAAGTACGTTTTTCATCAGGTTTATAATGTTATGAAACCGGTGCCAACCTTTGCCTCGCGGAAGTTAATCTGGCGATATTTTTAAATAAATAATTACTTTAAAAAATTGTCTCAGAAATTTGCCGCAAAATAGGGAACGGCACTCCGTTCCCTTAAAAAAAGGACACTTCTTAAAACTAGGTTCTCTCAGCCTGCCCTGCGACATACGGGATACAGCGTGAAGCTGAAAAGAAAATAAATCTATCATGATATCTTTGAAAACAATTTTTTTATCTTTTGTTCAAATACTATGCAAAAGACAAGTTAATAATTATATTTTATTAGAAAAAAATATATAGTGTGATTTTTAACTTGTACTTAAGTTAATGCAGAGTTCTAACTGACATGTTAAATCTATTAAAATACCTAACACAGAAAAGATTTTTACTAAGAAAAACTATATAATTGTAAGTACATCATAACGCTGACAAAAATCTCATTGCAGCGATACACTGCAGTTAATCAAAGTATTTCGTAAACTGATGAAATATTACCGCATAAAGCCGACATTATGGATCTTTATATAAATTATGAGCGTTTGTTATCCAAGATTTATATAAATATTTCACAGATTTCTCGTAAACCCATCTAACAATACGTCCATTTCATTTGAGTTTATGTTATATGTAATGTGTGTTTAGATAACAAACAAGTATCGTAAATCGTAAATAAACTTAAATTTCCGGAATAGGTGGAAAATGGAGAACTGAGGCTGGTCGTGGCGCAGTGGTACAAATTGTGCTGCACAATCGACTGGTTGCGGGTTCGATTCCCACTCGAGGAAAGAAAATATTTATTTATGTTTTCATTTCTTCGCTCTGGTGAAGTCAGCCGCGTGGTCCCGGCTTAGAATAGGATCACCCTGGTACTGTCGGTGTCGTAAGAGGCGACTAAATTACGTGTGGTAGAGTCACGTCGCCAGTAATGGCAACATGCATGGGCAGACTCGACCGGATTTAATACAACCCCCGACATTTAAAACCGGCGTGAAGTAGTGGCCCTTGCCACTGCGTTTCGCATTAGGTAATGCCGGGCCCCGGTGCCCTTCATCTCCACCTTAAAGGCTGGCAACGCACCTGTGGCTCCTCTGGTGTTGCATGGGGTCGTGGGCGGCGGTGATCACTTACCATCAGGTGAACTGAACGCTCGTTTGCCTTGTCCTCTCCCATAAAAAAAAAAAAAAAAAGAGGGAATGTCATAACATTTCCTTCTGTCTCTGTAATTATTATTTAAGTAGCTTTTGCACCTAGATCTAAAATCAACACTAGATGAATATATGTATTTTGTTTAGTGTTTGTTAAAAAGTGTCGTTAATTATAAAAATAAATGAAAACCAAGCTTTTCAAATAAATAAAAATATTTTATTAAACTTAAACTAATAACACTTAAATTAAGTATAATTAACATGAGGTATAGGTTGTAAAACGTAGGCTTGTCCGGTTGCTCTATCAACTACGTGACCTGTAGACGCTTCTAAGAACAGCCTTGGTACAGATGCAACTGAAGGAATTTCAGATCGAACATGCTGTCTTACTCCAGTCCCGTCTTCATAAGGTACAAAACGTTTAGGCTCTGTTCGTTTAGGAGGTTCTTGTTCTTTTTTCTCTTTTTGATTAATTACAAGAACTATATTATTTTTTTCTCTATTTAATTTAATAGCGTCATGTTGTTTTTCTTGTAATTTTCTTTGTGGTTTAACCGTCGTTCTTCTATTGATCCATTCTTCTGATTGTTCCTGGTCCGTATAAATATCTTCTAATTTAGGTTTATAATCTCCTTTGTTTTGTGGTCTTTTCAATTTTGGTTTTTCTTTTGGTAGTATCTCTTTTTCTTCCTCCTCTTCTTCTTCTTGATCATCTTGTATTTCATTTCTTGGCGTCGTTGTTTTAATTTTACCATGAGCTCTCTTTTTTCTATCGCTTTCTTCATAATGACTTGTTATTTCAGGATCATAATCACCTGTGTCATAGTTTTTGCTTGTTTCATCAGAATTATTATATGTTTCACTAGGATCTTCGCGGTAGGAGCCGTCATCAGAGTCATCATAGCTACCATGGTCGCCAGTGTGACCTGCATGGTTTAGGTCCCAATAATGCTCTCCGTAACCCCCATTTTTGTCCCCCCAGCGTACCTGAATAAGAAGTTCTTTTTTGACATTTGACATTTATATTAAATAATATTAAAAAATGATCAGTCATGGCGTAGGGGAACACGCGTGTGACTGTAAGCGCGACAGGTTGGGAGTTCGATTCCCACTCGAAGAAATGAAATGTTTAATATTTTCATTTTCATAACAAGAAAAGCGCAGTGTTTTACACCGTACCATAGTACACCGTGCTGTGCATCGTATTTCTGAATAAATAAATTATACACAATGATACTCATTAGGAACGAAAAATGTAGCTAATCATTTATATAATTCTAAGCTAAGAAATACCAAATTCATTAAATAAATAAATATTATGAAAAAAATGTTGGTAAAAAATATAATCTACAAATAGATTAGTGAAATTTAAAGCGTAAGCAGCATACTTTAGCGGAGAACAGTCCTGTAGCAGGTCTGGACCTCTCGTGCCGTTCCACGAAGTGACGTTCACTGCCCAATCGGTGGCCTTGGTCGAAGTCTTCAGAAGTAGGCAAATGTCTATACCTTCAGCCAAGCCAAGCGAAGCGCGACAGAGAAAGAAACAGAAATGTTAGGAAATAAAGCGAGATAGAGTGTAAAAACAGTTGATACTTTTCCCATGTCCCTGTGGTTCTTAAAGTCTTTCTTCTCATACCGCTGCTCCCAAGTGTTGGGGTCCTCGCATACATGACCGAACTCTATCTTGTACGGACTCAACTGTACTGAGAAAAAATCCCTATAAATCAAATTGCATTACTTTATTTTAAGCTTCTTAAAAATATGGGTAAATATAGAGTTAGTTAAATCTTATTAGAAGAACAAAGGTCCATGAGACCCAGATTTTTGTAAATCTAAATAGACCCACAAATTTAACTTGTTCTGTTATTTGATTATGGCATTTCGATCGTGCCAGTTGAGTATTAAGCTTATCACTTCGTGAACGCTCTGCTAAGTAGAGAATATACGAAGAAAAAATTATTTGCGATCAACTTCACAGGTACAATGCGGTAAAGGACTTTATTATTTAAAATAATTGGAAATGAAATTTAAGTACTTCATTTTTTACCTTAAGATAGAATGTCTAAGACCATTATGATTGAATTTCTGTAGGATTGTTAAATTTTGTTATGTATTTAAAGATTTTTTAATCCATTATAACATGTTAATGTTATTACTTACTCGCTTATTATTTTTGAATTAATATTATCACTATTAAAATTTCAAATACTGTAAACTCGCTCTTAATAGAATTACGTAGCTTTAAAATATAATAAAGCACCTAGAAACTATGCCAAAAATAATAATATAATATATATATACATTTTTTGTACATGTACGACGCACACAATTTGAATAAGAATATTCTACTATTAAATACATACTATAATTAAATTTAATATTAAAAATCTTACTGGAAAAATTTCGCTTGAGTCTCAATTATAGATGGTCCCTTCGGTGGAGTGCGAACGGTCACGCTTTTAACTGTACTCCATACTCCGGAATTCAACGCCAAAATACACCATATCCAATTCTGAAAAACCATTTAGAATTTACAAAAACTGATCTGATTTTAACTGAACAGTTAATACCACTAAATTCACATTCACTGACACCTAGAAGATAAACTAATTTGTTAGAAAAATATTTCGATCATTTTACCGCAGTGACAAACAGACGTTGAGACATCTTGAGTAGCTGATGGTGGGTGAGATAGAATGGTGACCGTTAGATCATTTATATCGGTCGCAGCTATTGGTGCATTTGATGTCTTTTTTCACAAAACAATTGTTTTATCGACATTTTGTAAGCTTATTCTTTAATAGAAAGCATGGCTAGCAAACGGTACGCGGATATGATACTTACGTTCACATAATATATTACTTCAATAAAGTTATTAGATACCTATTAAACCTGTTATATTTATATAAGTATTTGATAGTAAAGGCTATATAAAAGACAATTAATTTATTTTTTATTTATTTTCGATTATACTACAAAATTATGAATAAATATTAATGTATCGTTTTCCTTTGAAATATCCGTTAAAATTATGATTGATATGAAGGAAGCAAGTAACCTAAAAATGTAAATATCCTAAAAATACTAACTACTTCGTAAGTATTTCGTGCATATGCATAAATAAACATTATTGTTAGAAATTATGTATAAGGAATAAATTTTAGTTCTTTTTTTTTACAACTAAGATATAATAAATCAAGTCAACATTTAAAGGCCGCACAAATCTCAAATATAAATCTTTCCCATTATTTTAAATCATTAAATTTGGCTAGAAGTCAACAGAGCGAAAAATATTGACAAATATTAGAAATATTAGCAGGCATTTTGCAGTGTGAACTGAAAAATAACTAATTGATTACTTAAATATCTACTTTGAGCTTATAGCGTACTTATAATCTAGACTTTTTTTTCTGGCACTGATTTGCAATAGATACGCAGTGTTATTTCTAAATAGAAAATAAAAAAAGATATGTACGAGAAGATATAATAAAAATAATAAAGACTTTTATTATTATTATTATTAATTTTATTAATTTATTTGTTAGCACCAGATTATTCCCGTATGTATGATCAAAATTCCAATGATTCATTCCATTTTATTTATTTTTTTGACTTCGTAAAAAACCTTTAAGTTATCTTTTTTTAAATTAACAAATTTTGGCTGTACGTATATTTTCAACAGTCACTAGGTAGTGAGAAGATTTTTATATTAATTGTCAAAACTCTGCAGTTTAATAAAGAGAAAATTATATATAATTTTTTAAATCTTATATAGAAATTATAGATATGTTGGATTAAGTGTTTTCAATTTTTTCTAATAGTTCTCGTAGCAACTAAACGATCAAGCCACACATTTTAACTAAAGTGTAATAAAACTTATTAATTTGTGGCTTGTATGTAACATAGAGTAAGAACTGGGAAATTTCGAAATTTAAATACACAAAAAATTGTCTTGACAGCATTTTAAATTATTTTCTTTAGATGAATTTCTTTAGAATAAATATTCGTTGTTATTTAATTGTATTCTTTCAAATATATTATATCAACTTACAGATGACTGGTCTAGTGTCGCTTTCTAATTTAAAAAAGTGATTAAAAAACTAGTATAGATTTTCTTCTGAGTAGATTATGTAATTTAGAATGACATAATATTAAAAAGAAAACCTTATTTACTAAAGCTGTTCAAAAAATAATGGAACTAATCGTAGGCATTTCCCTTTTAATGATCTGTATTTACGTAATATCTTGTAATTATACTTCCGTTTCAGCTAGTGGTACACTGAGTATTTGTAATGAAATAAGAATGAATGAAACAAGAAAATTATTTACTTAAATATTATATACTATAATATATTCAAAGATTAATTTTCATAGACGCACCACCGATATAAAGGATATCTGTTATAATAAATAATTATTACAATTACTAACTGTAATAACTATGTTATAATGTAAAACCAGTATATTAATAAAATCTTATTAGAAACTACAATTAGGTTCCGTTACAGCACATAAATAAATTAGAACTCGAATACAATTCCGTTTTTAATAAATAATTTAAAAAAACGTATGGCTCAAGCGGTTTAAGCATCACCCAGTAGTATGCTACTATCAAATAAAAATAAACAATATTGTATTTTGTAAATAAATACATCCATAATATTCTTAACTTTGAATGCAGATTTTACTTAACATTTAACTTAAAAGGAATAAAAGGTATTTTTAAATGGATTAATAATACAAAATGTTATCTATGTACCTTCAACTTAATGAAAAAAGTTCTGTTTCCTTAGAGTCATTCCTCTCACAGTCAGTGTCGCGTTAAGTTAGCGATTATCTAAATTCAAACAAAATGCTTTCTTATTTTATTATTACTATTTTATTATTAGTAATTATCGACTTTTCCATCGTATTCTATTTATTATTACTATATTATATTATTACTATAGTATATATTTATTATTTCTATATTATATTAACAATAATCATAGATTTTATTATTTGTGCGCGATATAGCGTGAAGTTAAAATATATATAAGAATATAAAATAAAAAACAATTTATTTTTATTTATTTTATTATACATTTGTAAAAAACTTAGTTTTGGCATTGAACAGATAATGCACAGTTCCTGTTCCAACAACACTTAGAAAGTGTTCTAATAATAGGAATTGTTCGTGACACTTGAACCTCAGATCCTAACCGGAATTACATATTTATAATATATTATGATCTGTTTTGATAATATACATAAAATTAAAACCAGCTTCACGTTGTATCCCGCACATAGAAGGATATGCAGAAGAAACCTAATGTTGAGACATTCTGTTCCCCACTTTCTGCCGAATTCTGGAGGTATTGCGTGTTGAGTGGCAGAACTCAACGCCGCTAACTCAACGACATACATACATATTTTTAAATAATTTAAATATTATTGATGATGACATGATGACTGCCTAATAATAAACAAATAATATATCATTTTATTATATTATGCCAATATTTTTTTATGATTTCATTAGATACATGAGTAAGTAGGTAATATTTTGTAGTGGAGTCGAAATTAATTATTACTAGATGACGATTTTTTTAATGTCTAGTCTTAGATCTACTATAAACATCTATAGTGTATAGTTGATCGAAGGTATTAGTATGTACTTATAAATACGTGAACATTCTTCTCTTCTCTTTATTTTACTTTTAACGTAAGTAGTAATTAAAGTATTAATAGTAAAGTGCTACAATATTTAAGTATAACATTATTTACTTCATGATGTCATCTAATTTTAAGCTGCATTTATTAGGATTTTTATTATTATCGATTGTTGTCTACGAATTGCTATGCTGAGACCAGTCGTGGCGCAGGAGCACACTGACGGTAAACGCGACTGCCTGTGGGTTCGCTCCCATCTCGAAGAAATAAAACTTATTTATCTCTGGTGTCAAGACAAAGCGAGGCATTAATTTCCGCCACTCATCACGGAATGCTCTCCAAAGTTCGGTCGTAAGTGGGGAACAGAGTGTCTTAACACTAGGCTCCCACTGTTTACCATGCTGTGTGTTGTACGGACATAGAAACATATGATAACGATGACTGATTTCTTTACTTATCTCCTAGAATAGCAATGTTGTTGGTACTTATAAATAAATAAAACAAGTATCGGCTTGACATCATTACGTGACCGAAAACCACGTTTGATTTTCAATCCACCGTAAGAAAAGATGGATATGCTTTAGAATACCTTGCAATAAAGCAACGATGTAGAAAGTATGCCAGAATGCTACTGTCAGGGTCATGTTATTACAAATGATTACATTTAAATCTACAAAATTAATTATATTCAGCAATGGTAATGTCAACAAAGGGTTACAGTATAAATTGAAAGTATAATATGCTATATGCCTAGAGTTCTTTATGTTAATATTCGTAGGCCAATGACGATATGTTCTAGCGCTTGGACGGTTTTCAAGGAAGCGCGGGTTCAAATCTCGCTTCGTTAAAAAAATTATGTTTTCTAAAAAGTATTCATCTTTCCTAAGTGTGAAATAAACCTTTAAAAATGTAAAAAATAACATAAACAACATTGTTTTCCTCAATAGTAGATTTGTCCATGATAATTAATGATTTTCTCATATATATTGTCTATGGTAGCGTGAGCTACAATTTCATTATATGTAGATATGCCGCAAACTTAAGCTTATTAACATTTATAAGTTGTATTTCACACTGAAATTGGTACGGAACCCTCGGTTGGCGAGTCGGACTTGCAATTGATCTGCTTTCTAGTATTTTAACCATTAGTCTGAAAACTGAAAAATATAATAACTATCCAAAATCGTTAATTTCCAGATATAAATGATATAAAAATAAAATATGTTCAATAACATACGTTAGCTTTTTTCACAAACTCTAAATCGATAGTATATTCCGTTATAGGTCAGTGGTCGATATTTACGAAAAGTTCTTTAATACACAATGAGTTACCTTTAGATCTGGAGATCTAATGCATCATGCTTTTTTTACTTTCATTTTGAACTAGATTTTTAGTATTGCAAAATAACTCGTTATCACCGCCAGCAATGTAACTTATTTTGTAATAATTAAAAAATTTTAACACGTCTAAGGTCACATGATTATTAATAAGTATTTTATGTGAAATCATGTTCCATGTTCTTATACCTGCTATAGATTTTTGTCATCTGGTCATGCTATGCGTGTCAAGAGCTACTTTTTGTTTGTTTATTTGATTCCTGTTGTAAGTAGAGCTGATCAGATAATTGTTGTTATAATTATTGTTCTTTTTCTTTATGCGTGATTTTTTCAAGCTATATGTAGCAGAATAGACAGAAGGAGCCTGTAAATCTATATTTAAGACTCCGTTCCCATACATTCTGCCCAATTTCGTAGGGATTATGTGTTGAGTAGAGTAGTCACCGCCGCGCTTTACCTCGTTACCAGAGGGAAAAAATGTAAATATTTAATATTTACTTTTTCCGAGAATTCTCCTTTTTACTAAATAATAACTCTTAAATAATAGATTAATGGATCACAAGTTACTACTTCTTGCGTACTTCACTTGTATTTAAATTACAAAGTCTAGCCTACCTCTAGACAATTCGTAACGCTGTAAGAATCGTTCACTTGACCTTTGATTGTTGATATTAAAATATGACTTAGTCTCTGCTGTCGTTTATTGTTCAGACATGCTACACAACTGTAAGTATAAATTAACTTTGTCAAATCGTGAAGTAAAAATAGAAATATTTCTCTGGAGTGATATGTATGTCTTCCTTTTGTTTGAGTTAAGATTTTAAATAAATTAACAAGTTTTTAAAAAGTATATTTACTTTTTTACATTTTGCTACTATATCTTAGAATTTTCCGCCTCATAACCTTCATAACCGGCATAAAAATAAAAAATAAATTTCATAGTTATTACTATTAAATAAGGACGTCACTAATGTCGATAGTATTTCCTAACTTATTGTATTAATATTAGATAAAAAAAATGCATCGTAGCTGATTATTTTATTTCAGTATTATAACAAATAACATTAAAATGAACTTAAAAAAGCATTCACCAATAAAAATACCAAGAGATCAGGCTTAAAAAGCTATAAAGTCCTTGTAACTTGTTTTACGCAACGGATTTACGGTTTTGGTTTTATCGACAATAATTTTAAAAAGTTATGTTACATGCGTACATATTTATATACATATACTATAAATTTGTTTTACATTGTTTTTTTATAATTAAAAATACTTATAAATTAACTACTTATTAGTAAGCTTTTCGAATGTTTTCCTTTATTTATATTGTAAATTCTCACTTAGTGCCAAATGTGACAACTGTAGGTACTTATAGATTTAAAGTACCGTATAGATTTTGATTAAACGATGAGTTACATACAAAATTCCGCATTAAAAATGACAGACATACTTATGTATCTTTAAAGCTGAATTTCAATCAAAAGATACGAGTATTTGCTCGTTTGATTGCAATGACGAAGATCCATGATTTTCACCAAGGGTTCCTATTTTGAGCTGACTTCTGTAAAAGGAGGAGGTTCTCAAATCTTCTGTATATTAACTTGAGCATTGAAAACAAACACTCATATTTTTTCTATAATATTATAGCCTACTTCCTTGCTTGAAGCTTATAAATTATAAGATAATTATTTTACGTGACTTACTGCGGGATATTTTGTATTTAAAATATTATATTGTAAGTAAGTTATTAATTCATCTATCAAATCTTTTGAACCGTCTCGTCACGCGTCAAGGCGTTAAATCGAAGTAGAAAGTGGTGATTCATATTCTTTCTAGTTTAAAAGAGGCAGTTTGACACCGTGGCCGCCATTGCTATCTGCTCGAGATATGGATTGCTACACTTTGGTAAGTGTTTTTCTTTATGTAATGACGTGTCGTTAATGAAGCCGGTTTCCAACTATCTACCCACCGTTATTGGGATCGAGCACTTGAAGTCTTTAAAAATCTAAAATTTTTGTAAGAAGTTATATTACTTTATAAGTAAAGTAAGTATACTTGAGTATTTTTAATAGTTTTTTTTTTAATTTTTTTGTTAAAGTAGGCCATGTCATGTTTATTTTAAAATTAAATATTAATTCGAGTCCATTAGAAATCAGGACCATCCTCTTTCGTAGGAGACGTCTCTAATCTTCGAAAAAGTGTATAGATAGGTACCACCTATATAAACATTCTGCAGTTAATATTTTCTTTATAATTATTTTCGAACTCAAGGTTCTGTTACTCAAAGCGCAAGCCTCCGAAATTCGGCAGAAACTGGGGAACGGAAGTGTCCTAATGACAATAGAGTGTCTTAACGCCAGGTTTCCCAGGTTTCCTCTGCTTACTGCTATTTGCGGGAAATTAGAAAAAAAAAAAAGATTACTTTATCATGTATTTTGACCTCACCTGTGAGGAAGTATGCACGAGAATGTCGGAAGACATTCAGAGGTACTTATATGAATACTTGTTAAGTAACGTAGATGTAATTACGTTCCGGTTTTCTCCTGCGCGTAGCTAACTAATAAATTGATCTATGAAAAAGATTATTTAAATCAGTATATTTTTAATTTATGTTTCGTTTAGCTATAGATGCACAACATGCTTGAGAATGAAATAATAAAATTTTATAGGAATAATATATTGTACTGTTATTTTTAAATACTTGACATTTTGCCTTAAATGTAATATTTTTTTTATCTTTTAAAATGCGGTCTTCCCTAAGATTTGATCTTCGAAGCAGATAACGACATATACAGACTATACAAGTCTGGCTTCAAATAACAAACCTAAGACCCCGTCATTATTGTCTACATTATGATACATAAATATTTTAACTGATTCTATGTAACTGTGCAACGCGATGAAAAATCCATAACAATTGATAAAAGAGTTAACTCGGCGACGAAATATAGAATAAAGTAGATATATAAAAACTGATACATATTTAAGTCTTATTTGGTGAAAAGCTAAAGTATTCCGATTAAAATAGTCTAGATTAGAATATTCCGAGAAGAAATATAAAAAGAAAAACTAGCACAACATGTATTACAAAGTACAATCTTAACTATTTAAAAACAATAAAACTATCAACTGAAGTTTCAATATCTAGAAGCTAATATAAAACACCAATAACGATTCAAAAATACATATGGGTATTTACTCAGTGTTAATTATAGCAGCACTTTAAACCAATGCACAATATTTATTAATTAGAACACATTACACATTGAATCACTTGATTATTTGGTAACATAACTAATAACAACTTAATAACAAATCACATCGACTACAACTTATAAGATCTCACGTTCTCAAGGCCAGATGCGTCTTCTACGTCAAAATCAGCGTCTATTTTATATCTCAACCGAAAAGAGCGGGCATATTTTCAGCCGTGTGGTCCCGGCTTAGAATAGGATCACCCTGGTAAAATCGGTGTCGTAAGAGGCGACTAAAGTACGTGTGGTAGAGTCACGTCATCAGTAATGGCAACACGCATGGGCAGACTCGACCGGATTTAATACCACCCCCGACATTAAAACCGGCGTGAAGTAGTGGCCCTTGCCACTGCGTCTCGCATTAGGTAATGCCGGGCCCCGGTGCCCTTCATCTCCACCTTAAAGGCTGGCAACGCACCTGTGGCTCCTCTGGTGTTGCATGGGGTCGTGGGCGGCGGTGATCACTTACCATCAGGTGACCCGAACGCTCGTTTGCCTTGTCCTCTCCCATAAAAAAAATAAATAAATATTGACACTTTGACAGTTGACACATTGCAGACTATATATGACAGTTGACATTTTGTAGTACGACAATCTCCTAAATATATATACCGATTGATTTCAGATACTGTTGGCAAGTGTGGTAGTCACTACTACAGCATGGTCACGGCCTTTTTACCCCGTGCATAGGGGGCCACCACGTATCACGCGATTTGCACCTCTGCCTCCCAGACATAAGCTGCCAAGTACGTATAAAATATTTAAATTAATAGTATACGAACGATCTAAACGCGGTTCACTCACTTAAAATAATTGTTATTTTATAGCCAAATTATACAAAATCATTACATACATCACAGCCTATGTATTATTCTGATGTTATATTACTGTGCAGTTTCATCCAAATCCATTTAGTAGTTTTTGCGTGATAGTTAAACAAAAGTTCTATTCTTTCACTATGTAATAATAATAGCAATATTTCCTCCTATTACGTACTTTTTGGAATAGACTAAGAGAAGTAAGTGACTCTCCTATTTTTATCACCACCTTATTCTATTAACCAAACAATTCTGTTATTTGATTTATTTCACTTTGCTATTATACAGTTCGTTTCGCACCACCCCAAGTGGAAGACACGGAAGAACCCAAATGGGAGAGACCTAAACGCGACTACGAGTACGAAGAGCGTGACCACGAGAGTAAACCCACCAGCGGCGTCACTGGTCCCGTACACACATTCGTTAAAACCGACAAAAATGCTAATTACAAATGGGGGGTGAGACATCATGTAGGAAATAAATACGCTTCTTAGCTGAATGTATCGGATCTACTCTTTTTAATTTATTTTATTGTATCTTTGGATTTCGTTGTTGTTTTTGTTATGAACTAGGATTTAGGGGTGTTTGTTCATCTTATTATATTGATATATATTTTGTACTTGCCTAGTATTAATATATTTTTGTTATTGTATAAAATCTCTGCCATCGATTATTCGTTCATACATTAAATAGGCTTTATAATCAGGTATTAATTTAAAGTGTGTTTAAGGCTTATAATAGGTTTAATTTTTGTATGTAAACATATCTGTCGGACATTGTATGATAAAGTAGCATTCACCTAATGTTCCTTGTGTAATGAACGTTCCTGTTAGTTCATAGTTTAATTTATATAAATAAATATTTTATTATAATCTGTTCGTACTTATTTTACGTTACAGCTACAATCAAATTATTACATAATGGATTCTTGGATACTTAAATTTCAAAATTTCACATCTTCTGTCTAATAGCAGGCTGGACAGAGGGAACCAAGTGTAGAGAGAAAGAAGACTTTTGGAACTCAACGCCGCCCTTTGCCAATCAGAGGAGATGAAAAATAATTTAAATATATTTACAGTGTCACGATGCCACAAAGTACAAAAATATAGTTTAATTTACTGAAACATATAAGTATCTAGATTTTATACAATTTAAAATTACTTATTTAACTAACAGATTGCATAAACTATAATATATTTTAAATTAAATATCAGTATTCTAGACGCATCCAAACTTTTACTTTTCTTAAAAAAGGCAAACCTATATCAACAATCTCTCAGACATGCGTTATTGTCCAAAGAATACAAATGCTACACAACTGAAATAAAAAGTTAATTGAACGTTGAAAGAGAATAGTTTTATGTTATATATAATATATATATATAAATGTATATTTATATATATTTATATTGAATAAGTATATGAACCATGATGAAATGGTCTCCGTGGCGCGCAATTGAAATGCAATCAAGCCAATCAATCTAATCAAGTAATCAAAATCATGATGAATAGAGAATAGAGAATTATACCACTAGCTCCTCTGTTGCCTACACATTTATCTCACAACCTTCATTGGCTGACTCGTTTAAATAATTTAAGTTAAATAGTGCAGATACAAATCTAGTTACATTAAAACTTTTTTTGCGGGTCAAATTTCAGTACTAAACACAATTCCCAAGTCAACATATCGTTTGTGGTCAAAGTTTACGACACAAACATACCCACATTGCTACCAACGTGAGTGACACAATTATTGTAATACATAATATCTTATCATATTATATTATCAGAACTAGATCCGGTCGTTTATGTAATTTACTTTCAAATTTCTAATTATTATTAATAAATAACATTTTAATACCCCAGTGAACTGATAACCTTAAAAAACAAATTTTAATGAAAAAAAAAAAAAGTACATACACGTCTAATAGTTAATATAATTAGTTGCAACATACAAATATGTACTCCTTAATATTTAATTTTTTTTTTGCTTCGATATCCCGTACATTACAGGGTTAGCAGAAGGAGCTTAGTTTTAAGACACTCCGTTCCCCATCTTCCACTGAATTTTGAAGGCATTTCCTTGAGTGGCATCGAATCCATATACTATAATGGCTACTAGAATGGCTTCAATATTCAAGTTTTTTATTAGGAATATATTTTATGTGTATTGCATAATTATAATATTCTTCAATTAAATAGAAGTTTTTGGTGAGATTGTAAAATTGCCTTAGGCATTTTTATTTAACACCTGATACTTTTTAAGCTTGCAAATAAATGATTACAACATTGAGACTGCTAAAAGAAAAATAAGGAAATACACAAATAAGACCGATTAATATTTAAGTTATTTATTCCTTAAAACCATAATCAGCATAGCAACAGTAAATAAATAATATTCGTGTAAACGAATAGACGGGCCAGGGTCCTGTGCTGTGCGCTGACACAGATACATTGTAGAGTAAGCTCACGTTACGTTGGACACATGAATGTATGTTATCAAGTTACCTGCTAGCGTGTAACATAAGGCTTATTTCATACAAAATATCCTATGTAGAATTGATTTACATGAATGCGTGTATGAGAAATTCAGAAATAAACAGTATGAGGAATATAATATTTAAGAGATTAAAATTATTTTTATTTATTAACTGCCAAGAAATCTAACCAAAATCATGGAATACACATTTTATATATCTACTATTTACATAAAATGTGGTTTTATAAACGAAGGCTTGCATTAGTTTAGTTTTCAGCTTAACACAATTTCTTTAGAACACCGTCTATCGTCACTCGTAACGCATTGGTATAGCGTCTAGGTTTTGGGTTTGATTCCCACTCAGAGTAATAAAAGATTTAATATTTTAGTTTCCTCATTTTGTGTTGTTCAAAACACTCCTAAAAATTTGAATATTTTTTGGTTTCAAAATTTAAGAGATAGTTAAGACATTATTTCTTAGTATAAATTAAATATATATTTTAAGTAAATTATGTAATTGCAACTGAAATTGCAACTTACCCGGCACAGAAATATTACAAATGATAAAAAAGAAAGGATATTTCAGGTGTAATTTATGAATGAATGTAGGTCGTGGCCTCTTATTTTAGAATTAGGCGTGGTGGCCGTAACAAATGCTCGGGTTCACATCGAGACATTCAAGAGCTATTAACTAGAGACAAGTCACGACACCGCAAACAATGACATATGTATACATGCTAACGTCTTGTCTAATCGCTAATATGAGTTAAGAATGGACGATTTGTTTCAGATTTATCTTAAAATACATATAGTATTCTGATAAAGGATTATTGGATATTTTCTACTTCTGTTATTCAGAAATATATAAAAAAATCTTTTAATAAATAAAATTTCTAACGCATAACTAAAAATATATATTATATACAATATTTTGTTGTGTTTTTATATCGAAGTCTTATCCCGAGGAAAAAATATTTTCTTTTGAAAAAAAAAACACTTCACCGAGGGGGAACCAAATTTAAAACTAGTGCGTTTTCAATTCGACATTTTTACAAATATGTCGGAATGGCTGCCTTCCCTTACATTTTTCAGCCAAATTAACATAACGATAAAATTAAGCATCAAAAATAAAATTCACACTTACAACTAATATATATTATATATATTAATATATAATTATATATTACTTAATAAAAAAATACTTATATCATAAATATATATAAAAAAATACTCACCAGCCAGTGAGAGAATACTAACATTTATGCTCTAGTTTTTGAATTACGATCTCGATACTCCCTCTACTTAGAAGGGTTGCCTCTATATAAAGTGAGAGTGTCTGTACACGCATCATACAGAACGTTGTACCACCGTGTGTGTAGTGCATAATTAGAAAATAATATTATTATTAATAATATTTAATTAGTATTTTATTAGAAAAGTGCGTGAAATGTTACGTAAGTGCATCATATTGGCGGTGATAGGGTGCGCTGTCGCAGCCCCACAGTATCAAATTCAGCAACAAGTAAGTTTTAACTGTCAATTTTAATCATTAATTCAATAATATAGATAAATAATATTAAATTAATACGTAACATATATATAATTGATTGTAAAGAGATATAGTTACAATAAATTAGTACCGATCATTTAACTTCATACTTGAAAATAATAAACTTTTGATTTAATAATGCCATTAATAAAGAGTAGAGCTGGTTTTGTAGTGGTGCGTAATTCTAACTTTAAAATATGGCTTTCAGCCAACGGTGAAACTGGACCTTAATATTTTAATTTCTTCGATCTGGCGTCAAAGCAGAGCACAGCAACACACAATGCCTTCAGAATTCAGCGAATACTGCCTATCGTGCTACATGCGGGACAAAATGTGAAATTGAAAAAAAATTGCATATAAAAAGAAAAATTTATTAGATACTAATTTGTAATTTTGCCATTTCTTTAGAAAAGGCACCGTGTTAGTGAAAGCTTAAACAGATTATATAACTGGATGCGATATAATCAAATAATTTACAGCTGGTATTATTAACTAATAACACAGTTCTCTGCAGCGTGACACATTACGTTCCTTTTGACTGCAATTACGTTCATATAATATATAGAAAGTAACAGCGTAGTAAAGGCTGGTTATGAATCACAATAATCAATCATTATATTTTTCATTTTGCCACCAAAATTCATATATTTTTCTTTTATTTTTCATTTATTTATATAAAAAAAATATATGTTTGTGTTAATTCATCGTATGTCGACAAAAATAACGAATACAATACAAAACACAAAAATTAATTTATTATATATATTTTAAAAAATTTATTCACAATCGAATTGACGATACAAAATCGTAATCGACGAACGATCTGTTGTTGTCTATCAAAATGTACTTAGGTATTGCAAACGTTGACAATTGCGGGTATTCGAGTGAAAATATCGAGTTAGTATTTGTATAACGTGAGTGACGTGTGTAAGATTTAAAAAGCGAGTCGAATCGCACCGTACCCACGTAACCGGTCGCATTGTTACACTTGTGTAACTTTGGCCTACTCTCTTTAGTCTGGTTGTGAGATAATAGCTCGTTTCGATTATTGAGCTTAAATCTTTGTATATGATTCATTTAAATACTTAGTTACGTACTGGCGACTCACCCGCGGCTTCGCTCGCTTAAGCTTATTGTTGTATTATAGACAAATTATTCAAAAATTTTATACACTGTGTGAATACTTATATACGCAACGAATATATCTATAAATCAAAATATAATTATATACTCATTGAATAAATTTCCAGTACTCCCAGGACAATAACTTTCGTATTACCTACCACTTACTAATTTTTCTTCCTGATCATACATCTTGCATGTTAATTATCGCAGGACATATTCTTTATCTATATTTAAATAAATGTATGTTTAATGTATATTAGCAGTTTATAAATTGAGGCCGTCGTGGCTGATAAAAAAGAACTTGTCAATTTTAATTTCTAATATTTTATTCTTTATTTTATAGCAAGATGAAGGCATTCCCCCGCATCTATTGAGACAGTACATTGGTCAACAACAAGGCCAACATATACCGCGACCTGCACCTCAACAAGCGCAAGCACCTGCCAGACTTGTAAGTTTATACTCATATGTTTAAATATTGTGTGTAAAAAAAACTTTAATAACTTTAATAATGAAAACTTTTAACTTTAATAAAAACTTTAATAAGATGACATATCTGTTGTTTATAAATGATCACCCCCAAAATTTACTTCTCGTTACTGCAAGCAAAAATAACCAAAATAAGCGTAATAAATATTGAATCGGTTTGCCAATTAAATTTCAATGTATAATACAAAAACAAAAATGATGAGACGAAATGTCTTATAATTATTTCTATTTAATTCTTCCTGTACAGCTACAGGAAGAAAATAACTAAAACAAAAAAAATAAATTACCAATAAATATATATTTTATAGCCTTACAATGTACAAGAAGAGCAATATCAGCCCAGAGCGCAATACCAGCCCCAGCCCCAAGCGCAACCCCAGCCCCAATACAGGCCACAACAACGCGAACCTGAGGATTATGACGTGAGTTTAACATTTAATTTTTTTTTCATCCTCACGCTGTGTCACATAGATTAGGGTGGTCAGAAGGAACCTAATGTTAAGGAAATGAAAATATTAAATTATACACGCTATGCTGTGTTTACAGCCACTGCACCTTTACAACCTCATTTTTATATTCTTCTTATATAAACTAAAAAACGTATGTAATTTTCAAAGATATAGCAAGAAGTTTATATAATTTTATTTTTTTAATTTTAATTAATACTATTTTACATCGATAGATTAAAATTTACATATCGCAATAGTAAATCGTTAAGACGGCTATATAAAGAAAATTTACAGACATGTAATAAAAGCTTATGTAAGTTCTTATATAAGGCTCTACATATTTGATTGTTATTGGAAAATAAGTATAAAATTAAATATTTACTACTGTAGTAAAACTAGTTATTAGACTTCTACAATGGAACAGGTGGTTTTGGAGACGGATTGGCTATGTGTAAATTTGATTTCTTGAGACACAGATTAAAGTAAAATATATATATATCGATCGGGATACAAGCGTGCGACTGTAAACGTGACAGGTTTTGGGTTCGATTCCCACTCGAGGATTTTTTTTTATTTAATCGATTAACTCTGGCAACTCAACTCGCAATGCTTCCAGAATTCCTTTTACCTAACAGGCTTTTACTCGAACCTACTTTTGCACATATAAACAAATAAATGGAAGAATGGAAATGAGTAACTTGACTTCGTTAATTTTCACTGCTGTGTTAATTTTCAAACATATTTTCATGAAAAAGGTTAACAAGTTAGAAATATATTGCTAGTTCCGTTGCTATAAAGGTCAATGACCTTATAGAAAGAAAATACGCATATAGATTTTATATATTACATACATGTCAAAAGTCTATAAGGCTTTGACGCGTAAAACAACTTGTTTAATTACTTCTGTACAGGAAATAAACTGGTTAATTAAACAGGAATACTAGAAGAAAGTCTTAAGAATGAGGCTTAATTAACTTAAATTCACGCTTTATCACTAGCGGGGTAGTCAGAGAGAACGGAGTACCAGCCTATTGTTGTCACTTTTATTACTTGCCTTAGAAAACAAAATAAACGTCATCATCATATTTTGCTAAGTTTATTCATCATGAAGTTATATAAATTATACATTATTTATGATGTTATGATATGCCATGAGGGAGGCCCATGTTCCGGAGTAGACGAGGATAGGCTGTTTGTGATAATTATCATAATTCAAATGAATATAAGCATCGTCAATTTTAATCGCTACAAATTATTAAGTTAAAAGTATAACTTATTAGAATTGTACTTACTAACAAAATAAACTATACAAGTATCAAATATATGCACGTACATATATATATGGATCAGCTATCGCAGGATCGGAACGAGATCGACTTTCACTCGAAACTGGATTTTCACGTTCATGTAACGCGGGGCTATTTAGAGTTAGGCCCGCATTAATAAATAAGTTTCAAAGATTAGATATAGCAAAAATGTAAAATTTATAAAGCCACATAGAGCTGGACTAGAGATGGACACGATGCATAAGCGAAAACCTCTTTGATTATACATCATGATACTATAGATTTTTTTATTTTAATTTTATTAGCTATTAACAAAACTAGTTAAAGCTTAAAACTATAACAATCAAATAATAGTTGTATTTTTGTCTGTTACTTATAAAAAATTAAGGAAATCAATGCCTGTCTCTATTGTTCTAAATACATTTGAGCACCCCTTACATATAATTTGATAGGGCAATTGAACTACTTCTCCACATCGTATAAGGAAGTATTTCTATTGGCTATATACCTATGTATGTTGTTTCTAACAATAGTTATGTCTTCAAATCCCACTGGTAATTATTATAATTTCTACATAGTATTGGGAGAAAATGTGATTTATATGCAAACAAATGAAATTATGGACTACATCGGGCCCCTTAAATATATTTAACAATGTAATTTAATTATTTATAAAAATATTTTTCTTCCAGCCTCATCCTTCCTACCAATTCGGTTTCGACGTGAACGACGACCAATACACGAACTACCAAAACCGTAAGGAGCAAAGAGACGGCGACGTCATCAAGGGCTCTTACTCTGTAGTCGACAGCGATGGTTTCGTACGAACTGTTACTTACACTGCTGACCCTAAAGAAGGTTTTAGGGCTGAGGTGAGTTATTATAAATTTTACTTTTTGACATAATCAATTTTTATTCATAATTTATTTTAATATCTTTGAGATATTAAAATAAATTTTGTACATTATTACATCATTGGATGTTAATTTACATTTTATCTTCCGTATATTCATCCTAAAAAATGTTGCCCTAAAATATTCGAAAAAAAATCGATTATGCGCGCCAATTTTTTAAGCTCCTTTCTTCAATTTAATGCTATCTTTACAGGTTTCACGTAAGCCCACCGACATCGTGGTAAAGATCCCCACACCCAAACCTCAAATTCAACAACAACAGCCCCAACCCCAAATTCAGCATCAACCCCAAATCCAACAACAACTCGCTCAAAGACAACAACAGCAACAGCCTCAGCAATACTACCGTTATGAATAAATAATGCGAATATAATATACACTCTTACATATTAGGACCATCTTTATTAACAATGAAATATTCCAATACTCTCTCTTCATCAATCAACTTCACTTAGAAAAAAATATATATTATTATTGATAACATCATTATGATATAGTAGACAGGATTTAATGTCAAGACACTCTATTCTCCATTAACCGAGTATTTAGTGGCATATGCTTTATAGAAATGGGTCCTTCGAGTGTTATAACGTTATTGTCTATGATTGGCTGCTAAGAACTTTTTGAATATAAAAAATAATACACCAGTTACGGATATATGTTTAATGATTTTTATTTTTTTTATTTGTTAGATATCGTAGGCTGCCAATTGTATACAAATTGTAGTGTAAACGTAGTTTAGTTAGATGTGTTATTGCGAACTATTAGCATAGGATTTCGATTCTAAGTCCCACTGAATGTAAAATGATTTAAATAAAATTTTTATTATTTAATTTTTGTATTTTACTAAATTCCTGTCTAACATCTGTTGTCAACCTGTATGTACCAAACAATTAGGTATTGAGAAGATATATCGCTTGATTCTAATTTACACTCAATTTTTGAAGGAGTATTTAAAATACTACCAAGTACAGTACAGTCGACGTGTTATGACCGTCCTGAAGTTAGCTGTAGTAGAAGACTAGTACTCGTAGATGGCTGCGCATATTTAATTTTATCAACAAAACTTCTGCATTAATTACTATCAATCGTGGATCGTCCATTAAACAATTAATATGTAATTGCAAATGTAGGGTTATTGTTTCAAAATTTTAATTATCGAAATAAACAACTGAAATAAAACATTTGTTTTTTATATTTTTTTTATTTTCATATTCGTTGCTCTTTGTCACAGTACGTAATAAATATACATACACATAAAAATAAATTAGAATATTATAAATTAACAATTATATATTCAGTCTGTATACAATAAAATATAGTAACTACAAAATAAATGATAAAATCATATCGCTCAGTTATTTTCTAGTTATTATATAGGTACATGATTATATTGATTATTACGATAAAAATAAATGCTTGACGTCTGTTTTATTTAACATATTCTTCATAACAACATTAAATAATAGTTTCCTTACTAAGTAGTACTTTTTAAATTACTGTTTTTTTTCAGACACAAGAAATTAAAATTGTACATTTGACACTGCAATATTTGTATTAAAAATAATTTGAACTGACGTTCAACAATTAGGTGTGTAGATTGGAAAAACTTATGCTCCACAACAGTATTAAAAAAAATCAAATTTAAACGTAAAAAACCAATAAAAAATCACATTTAATTTTCTCTAATAAATCAATTCATGACTAAACTAATTAACTAAATTAAACTAAACTAGGTCTACAAACACATCCGGATTCAACTAATACATAATCTTGTCCAGTCAATGTGACCGGCCCCAACGGCAGCACCAGGAACAGATACGGGACGTATGTTTGTGTGCATGTGCCGCGTACTACTGAGCACTCACTTGATCTGAAAAGTAAATAAAAATTATTTAAAAAGTTTCATACACTTTCTTAAGCTTAATGTTCAAGTTACTTAAAAAGATATTATATTATAATACCACCAAAATATTTATAATTAATAGAATAATTATAATAATACTTAAAATCTTTATGAATTGTATAATGTCGTGGCGCGGTAGCACAATCAAAGGACTGTAACAGCGACGGTTGTGGGTTCGATTCCCCTTATCTAAAGAATGAATAATTTTCATTTCCTCGCTCCGGTCATGTCATCACTCTACGCGATAGGTCTGGACGATAAACGGGGAACGGAGTGTCTTAACAGTAGGTGCCCTCTGCCTGCCCAGCTAAAAAACCTAACTTCATAACAATATGGACATATAAAATGATAGATACTCACTCGCAAACCTCGAACACAACTTGCTGCAACAAATCAGGGAACTTCTGCACAATAGTGACGGGCTGCCCCGACGTCAGCGACACGCCGTACATGGGCGCTGTAGTGTTGTACCTCGTCCGACACAGTCGGGAACCCCCGCACGAGTTCACATTAGCTGGTGGCAGGTCCGGCATTACCGATGCGCGCGCTTTAACGTCATATTAAATATTATTGTAACATTATCTATAAGATAGTCTAAAAAATAAATATTTATTATTATTAGTGTCTTAATTGTCTCAAAACCTCGTTTTTGTGGACTTGGCCTATGGCCTATGGCAAGGGTGTCACATGCTACTGCTATATACAGCCCGCTGTGATTGAAACTTTCAGCCAGAAGCAGGTAAAGACACCTAGTGTAAAAACACTCCGATCTACGTTTTCCACCTAAATTCGGGTCAGTGTGTTTTGAATTACTTAACTTGAGTTATTAAGGAAAAGTAAAAACCTAACTAACTTAAGTTAGTTAGTAAAACTCAGCTACGTTCACTGTAGTCGTAGATATGTAAAGCCAATTGTATAGTGCTTTTTTTTTGGGATATAAACTCCAATATTATTCCCAATGAAGTCATATCTAGAAATCAACATAGATTAAATATCCTAAAAAAAAAAACAATTTATTTTCGGAGTATAAACCGGCATATCCACAATTACTGCCAATGAGCACATAATTAAGAATCAATGCAGAGTAAAAGATAAAAAAAAACAATTTTAGTCTCTACATATCCCACATTAAGTCCGTCCGTTCAATTTAAGGTTAACATACGATTAAAAAAAGATACTTAACATCTGCATTAACTCGACGATAAAGAAATATCTTTAAACAAGTTATTTATTATTATTACCCGGTGAATCAGATGTTACATTTGAAAACGGTACCCACTCGGCCAGTGCTCAACGTACCATTACAATTATGTATATTTATTATGGGTCGACGAACTCGCTTAATATTAAATATGCTTACATTATTTTTGCATTGAGATACCAATGTTTCGATTAAGATATAAAATTATTCACACTGTTTCGAACTGAGAAGGTAGCATGTTTGATTCTCAGACGCATTGTTTTTATTTTTATTTATTTAAATACTTTATTGCAAAATGCAAATTATACAAAAAAAAATGTACAAAAGGCGGGCTTAACGCTAAAGAGAAAGGATTTAAACCCTATAAATATATAATAACGTATATGATATAAAATACATAAAAATATAAATATTTATGTATTTTATTTATTTCTATTACATATTAAATTTCTACTACAATATCTTAAAATTATCATTAGTCAACACTAACAACCGATAAATTTATACCTATAAGAACTGATTTACATATTTTTTATTTTAAAATTAGATTAAATTGAAGTCTTTTAATCGATTTAAATATCAAACTAAACCCAAGACTCAGGATAATAAACCGAATGAAAAAAAAAACTATTCTATTCTGTCCTATTTCTATTATATTATTTATATCAACTCGCAATTTCAATACATTTTATAAAGTGTATTTGATTATACAAAATATTCTTCATAATTTAAATAGTCAATGTCAATTTTGACACTAATTACTGTTATAACAGACGAACCGTAATAACATTATTTATTATTTTGTTCGCAATTATATAAAAAGCTTAATAACTTTGTGGCGTGCCAAGTATAAGTAGCCGGTTTTCAAAATCATCTCCGCTGAACGTTACGTAGGATAGTATAATAAAAACTGAGGTAAAGGTAGTTAATTTATTCTAGAATATACTTAGTATCAAGATTATATATTTATGTAATATTGCAGGCTGTCTCTTGTCTCCATTAACGTGATAATCGGAGTTTATCCGTGTTGGACTAAAGGTTCGAATTTTAAGTCAGATTTTACCACCCAGCAGCACATTTGGAAGATTTATTATGAAGATAAAAGAAAACTTGTATATAAGCTTATATTTAGAAATTTAATATATTCATAGAATTATATTTATAACTCGGAAAGCACTGCAGTGCATGAGCATTTGGTGTAAGTCGATTTCCGATAAAGGCCTATTATGTTAAAATTATCAATTGGTAAGAGATCAGCGTTACATTTTTGCACTCAATGCCCAAGGTCAATCAACCAAAGCAAAATAATGAACAGTGGCCGCCGTGAAGATAGCTGTAGATTATCAGTAGTAAATTCGATTGTAGGATTTTTCTTACTTTTCATTATTTTATTGCCGTGTAAAGAATACACAATAGTTCAGAAAACCTAACTTCAGGGCAGCCACGACTCATCGACCGTACTGTACGTAACTACAAGAAACTTACCAGTTCTATTTCCACTCGAAGATTTTGTTCCACTCTCGGAATATCCTGCATGCGCGTTCAACAATGCGCGTCTCATCAGGGCCGGGTCGAGCACTCGCGCCATTCTACCCTGCCGCGTCTGTCCCCATGAAGATTTTAATGCTCGGTTTACGAGATGCCTAGAAACAACAGGGTAAAAAATAAATAAATAGAGTACTTTACTTTTTTGAGCCTCCAGACGAAAGAGAGAGATTTGACGAAAAGTGGGGAGCGACATGTTTTAACACTAGGTTCGATCTGTCTACCACGCTGTGTACGGAATACAGCTTGAAATATTTTTTTTTTTAATAAAAAGAAATATTTCTCACTCAATAACAAAAACTTTTTTTTAAAATAAATAAGTAAATGTACTTTTCAATAATATATAATTGTTGTTTCTCATCTATAAAGTTACTTACTAATCAGTCAATAGATAGAAAATATTTACTTATTTCTGGCATCTACCGGAATAGATCGAGATTGGGTACGAATCGAGCACAGACTATTACCAGACAGATGTTAGACATAATTTTCAACAATTACCAAAAGATGGCGCAAAAATAATTATCCCACGCCCCAACTGAACCACACTTGAAAGTCAGATGAAATTACACAACAAAACAACTCAAGTTTAACGGTGAAATGGGAAATCTCTCACGAATGTGTAAAATGAGGATAAACGCTTACATCGAAATTAACGGGACTCGAATTTCCTATAGCTGCACTTGCTAGCTCTTTTTTAATTGTATGACCAAAAGTTTATTTATTAAGTACCATAATATTGATAGGTTCAATAAAAGATGTATTTTAATTTTATTTATATTTTAATGTTTATCGCGGTGTCATCGTCATCCATATTTTTTTCCTGTTTGATAAAGCTACAGGACGGTATCAATGATTCTTCTAGCAACAACTGATCTGAATTTTTTCCCGATTCTTTCTCTTCTAAAGCTATTTTTAAATCTTCCTCGGTAATGAGATGATCGTACTCGTCTTTCCCCATAAATGTTGCAATTCCCCTTTTTGGATTATACCCGAAAACGGACTCACTCGGAGTACGATAAATATCCACGTTAAATGTATTATTCAAAATGTATTGAACATATTTGATCCCACTATACCACATTTGCGACTTATTATCTGTGCACCAGTCGCGTAGAAGTTTAAGTATATCTTCATTAGACTGTCCTTTAAAACTATATTTCTTTTGTGCAACATCACCAGTTACAACTTTAATTTCAGGAAACATAGAGTACATTCTTCTACATATTTGTTTAGTTACGGATATTCCGTTTTTCGATTGCAATATATTTGGGGCACCAAATGTTAGAAAAATTTCTAACAAAGCATCGACAGTTTCATCTATATTGATACTCTTTAAAGCCTTCAGATGAATAAATTTTGTTACAAAGTTTCTGTAAACCATTAAATACTTATAATTATCTCGAGACACCGTTGTGACATCCAATATGTCCATTTGTCCTCTGGAAAACAACTCTGGATATATTTTAGTATCTTCCATATTCGTCACATCGCTGTCGGACATATAAACTTGATTATCAGATTCTAAAGGATCTGTAATTGCTTTTTGCGTGATATCAGCATTGGAACCATTTTCTTCATCTTTTCTGTCTGGCATATCCGAAGGCGTATAGATCCTACTACGCTTGACGACTTTATTTTTGCAGCCTTTACATAGTGACAAGTATAGCATAACAATTTCTGTCGTAATATTTTTATACTTTGGCTTTATAGCATACATTAAGCGTGTTCTACCGGCATGATTCATTTTTAAATGGTACTCGCGTATAATGTCATAAATGTCTTCCATTGCTACAAAAAGTTGTCTTGTTTTCTTACCCTCCACGCTAGCCATAGCTAGTCTTTCACCTTTTGGAGTTGAAATAATATCATACCTTTTCACACGTCTATAATCGGCAGGTTCTTTTTTAGTTTTCATTTTAGCGTCCTTAACTTGCTGAAGTAGTCTACTATACCTTGCAGCTGTCAGTATAAACGCGTTTTGCCCTGTTTTATTGCCCAATAATTCATGAACACGGCGATAAAATTCCTCCCGGTCTACATCGTTTCCAGACATGGTTTCCACAAAGACTTCTGTACTATCCTCCGACATTATTATAGCTTACAGTAAAATATTTTAATAATGTACTTATACAAGCTTTTGCTTATTAAGAGACTGAATAGCATTCCTAAGTAATAAGACGTTATTACGCGTATAAACCTATCGTGACGCTTGACGCAAACTAACCTCCGCGCAGCGGCCATATCACGACGTCGTCGGCATTAAACGAGAATAACCGAGCTCTACCGATTGGACAAATACTAATATTCACAAGCTAAAGCGTCTCCCTCGCCCGTGGTCCAGTACGAGCGCGTTCTGTCCAACTTATCGAACTGGTTGACTCTAATTGCTAGCAGGAGCTATTTTTTGTAAAATAAACCCTATAATTTGCGGATTATGGTAATTTTTGGAATGAAATATATATAGATGTATAAATAAATTTTCTAATGTTACATACATTAGAAAATTGACGTACGTAGTAACTAAATCACACCATTAGTAGAAATCCACAAATTAATGTATTTCATAATTTATTTTGTAGTCACTTGCTTTGTTATGTACTTGTTGTGTATTTGTTAAAGCCAATAAAAATAATGAAATGGGTGCATAATGGCAAAAATCTGTGATGTTTCTATACTTTTCCCACAATTCGTACGACATTAAAAAAACATGACAACGTTATTATTTTTTGGATTAAGTTTGTACTTTTAATGTTTATAGTTCATTAGTTACACTAAATTATTATTATTTACCTAGGATATGGTGTGCCATCAGGACCAGGACAATCCGTGTCTTGAAGCGCATCTCCCCAAGCATATTTCAGTTTAGGTCCACAATCACCCACTACACAAACTGCCACTGTCGCCTGGAAAACAAAATTCAGGCCTAAGTTGAAAAAGTACAAAAAAAAATAATATGATCTTAAAGTTGTCATCCCAAAAAATATAATTAATGACATGACATGATAGATTCAGTTACTAAGAGCTAGCTGCAACTGCGACAGAGGAACAATTATAACTTTTTTTTTCAGCTTGCACGGAATATATCATGGTATGCAGAGGGAAATTAGTGTTAAGACACTCCGTTCATCACTTTCGGCCGAATTCGAGGCAATTCGGAGAATCGATTCATTTTGAGCGGCCGTCAACGCCACGCTTTTGATAAATGAATTTTTAAATTGATTTAATACCAGGGCGAAAAAATAAAAATATTAACAAAATATAACTTATTTCCCCGAGTGGAAATTGAACCCGCAACCGTTGCGTTATAGAAACACGCTTGTCAACCTGCGACACGAAAGCCTCAAACTATGAGAACGCAAATTACAACTTACATATTAAGTAATGTTTTACTTTTTTCGGTTTGAAAAGTTAAATAGATAAATGTCATTCAATATTGCAAGAATGGATAAAATGTCATAGAGCATAGTGATCAGTTCTTCAGATCAGATCAACAAAGTTCTTTCTAACTATTATAGTAATAGTTAGAAAGAACTTTGTTCTCCATATATTTTGGAGACGTTGCGTGTTTACCGGAGGAATCTAATGCACCCTTTTATATTGCCATACGAGGTAAATGATATTAATTTAATATCCCGAAAGTATTCTTAAAATATAGATATAATAACCTACAGTAAACGTAAATCACGGTCAGTCATATCCGACATATGCCAAAATTAAATATAAATGAAATTTTTAATTATAATAATAATGATTTGGACATTTAATAATTTACATTCTGCTGTTTATATTATATGTTTATTATTATTATATTTATCTTATTTGCTTGGGCAGCGAAACAAATCAAACAAAAAAGAAGCTTTCGCTTAGTTTATCACGATTCATAATATCTATCTAACGGTACACTGATAATGAGATTATCTTGAATTGAGATTAATACCATTATAGAGGCGCTTGTCATAGGTGTATGTGAACGATTGACTGACATTCTTGTAGTGCGAAAAAAAATAACTATCTTTGTGTACGTTATTCATTATTGTTTCATTCGCTTTCCAGATTGAGCGTAAAATTGTCGATTATGATCAATTTAAATAATAGTAAAAGTGAAATAAATGCCATAAAATTAGCATTAAATTTGCAACTTAATTTTTAAAAAAAAATTGATTTACATTCTTTTACTTTAATTCTTTAATTACTTAAATTCTTTAAAACTTTTTAATAACAGTAATTTTAAAGTTAAATATTGGAAGTCCAATCTCTTGTTAGAATAGCCTGAAGTATAAACAAGACAATAAAACATTGATAGTCACGCGAAAACCAATCGTGAACAAGACCAGGTAGAATGTGTGCCGTGGCCTAATAACACAGTTCTGTCTAAGCTAAGTTTCCACGCCCGAAACAATGGGTACCTGTCCTGCACTATCTACTCTAACCGGTCCTAGGCTTCCGTGCTAACACGTGCAAGAGCTTCCTGGAGACGGTCGAAAGCTTATTGTAAAAACACAATTTAGTTTAAAACAAAATACAACTTATACATTTTATATGAGAGGAGACAAAGATAGCTTATTTATTATATTTCTGTTATTGTATTATATTACCTATGCAAGTTTATTTTTACTAACACTGAAATAATTTTTACTAATATTGTTTAAACTATTGTGAATTCATTCTTAAATTATAAACCATTAAAATTTACATTTCGGACATTTTAAATAAGAGTTTCGCTCAAAATTATAATTATTTAGCTCTAAATAATAATAATATATTTAAAAACTACATATTGATATTGGCGAAAGGAAAAAGTAAGCTAGTGATGCGCAATGAATCGTAAAGGCCCTCAAGAAGAAAGTGCCAGTGTCGTTTTCTGGGTCAAGTGTATGTGACATGTCATTGAACTGTTAGAAACTCGGACGGGTGTCAAGTGTATACAATTAAATTTGTGTGTTTACGACCTCATCTTGTGATTACTATTGTTTTGCTTTCTAAATCTATAAAATATAATTACGTATTTTAACGTTAACATCACCTATAAATAATTTTATTTACTTTACGTCTCGTTAGAGGTTTCTATGGCGTCGTTAAATTATTTAACTGGATAATTATGGGCTTGAATGACTCGACAAAATAATATTTTTTTTATGTAAAGAAAATTTCAAAAAGCCTTAATATCTATAGATTGGAGGAAAGCAGATAAGAAAGTACTCTACTAGTGGTGTCTTTATAGTACAATGCATAGTTTAAACAAACAATTTTTTTTTTACTACGGAAGTTTTAACAGTAATTCTTAAACAATTTGATGACCGAATGTAGTATTTAAATATGAAGTCTTTCTAAACAAGGGAAGATTACAATAAATATTAAAACAGTTTTAGTATAAGGAACTAATTATATAATTTCCCGTCAACAATAGTGGGAATTGCTTGTGCAATGAATTGACAAGAGGATTACGATCTCATTACTATTCCTGTATCAAAGTCTCTACTGAGTAGAGTAATAGTTATGTACAAAAGTGAAAATAGTATAAAGAAAAAGCAGCGAAAGTGTCCAGCGGTCTCTGATGTCCATTGTATGGATGGCACGTCTTGGGCGACATTTTTGGCCCTCGGATTCCACAGAATAAGATAACTCTGCGTCATGATAACGGATTTTACGATATTTGCTGAGCAAATTTAGCGCTTATGCGGTTTGTGTATACGGTTTGTACACTCATTTAGAATATATAAATGACATGTAAATGTTAGTTTCCGGTTAAAATGAGCGGTATTTTTTAAATAAGAACTCGAAATAACTTAACAATAATAAAATTATTTTTGCGGAGGGACATCTCTGTAAAATACACAAATCAAATAAATCTTAGTTTTCATTTTGTGAGTCTATAAAATAAATATATATTACATTATATAAGAGACAAGAATATTAAAGAAATATGAATATTTTTACATTTTTTATTTGTTTACAACCACAACAAAGACAATAAAGTTAAAGATTCTCCTTAACCTTACTGTAAGATTATTAGACTGTAAAAAATACTACTATATTAAAATTAAATTATATAACCGGCATAGAAACCGTTCCACGCTTTGATACTAAGACGCTTAAAGTATATCCTTTGTAAGTTAGATTATCTGCGAGATGCAATTTCATGATTGACAAGTAATAGTATCTGCAGAGTGACGGTCACTAACCTTTGACTAATGACAAGTTAATGCTCAGACAGAGAGGAACGCGTGTATAACAGTAAACTGATGATAACTCCACCCGCAGTTTCATACCTTTTTTCCTATCTCCCTGAACCGTTCGCTCCAAATGCATAGCCAATGAGTCAGTCAACCATATAGCAGAAGCTAGATGGTGAATTAAAATTTTATAGAAATTCTCTTTAGTAATCAACACAATTTATATAATTACGATAAGCTTATATTTTTTTAAGAAAAACAATTTCTGCTTCATTATAAATATCCAATATAATCCATATAATAATAAAAGTAGAACTTATCTATTTGCACTTAAATTTAAATAAATTTGAAGGATATGACTGTTTGTTTTACTTGTTTCAACCCTTTTGGAATTTCGGTAAACATGAACTGTAGTACAGTTTAAATAAAAATGTCTTATCATGTAAAATAAAAAAAATTAACACGTTAAAACTTCCACTTACGTTTAAACAAAAGGCATTATTATTTTAAAATATATAATGAGGTTAGTGGACATATCTTTATAAATAAAAAATATATAAAACGATACATTTTAATTTGAAAACAGTGTGAAAATAAAAATTGTCATACAAGAAATAAATTATAATGATTTAATCTAACAAAAACTTTTATTTGTTATAAATTTTAAAAAACATTATTATAAATCCCTGTTTTATGATGATACTTACCAAATAAATATAGAACAATGAACTTTTCAGGCACATTTTGTATATTAATAGTTATAATTACACTAAAGAAACAATTTATTAATGCGGCACACTTTTATATGCAAAATTTTGTCCAAGTGTGAAAATGATACATTCGCGTTAGTGGAAGGGCGTGCGGTCGGCGCACTGCCCGTGCAGACAAGTGGTGTTCAATGTTCATTATAACGGGAGTTCGGCCGGGAGTACCGAGTGCGGGCGCGGGCGCCTACTTTGCGGTAACCAATCTCTCTTATACGAAATTCAAAATTAGCGCCATCTATTCAAGTATGACGTTGACATTCCTGTACCACGATACCGGTTTTTGACGTTTAGCTTTTGCCTACAGATAAAGTGACAGCTTTCAACTTGAAATTTACACTAGTCTTTGACATAATAGAAGTGAAACAACATGGCCGCTTGGCTCGGTGACAGCGGCTTTTCAAAAATTGATGCACAAAGCAATTTAGATAGTTTACTAGGTGACAATTTTCATTTAAGTTGCAATATTAACTCTGAATCGTCCGATATATCTCCTAGAACCCGTGAACCTAATTGCGTTGAAAAGCTATTGGACAGTGTGACGTCGGATATCAAAGTAACTCCCAAGGACAAAACTGCGGATTCTCGAATTGATATAGTATCGTAAGTTTAATTACATACACTATGTATGTGATGATATTTTCTTTACTGTCATAAGAAGCTTCTATCATGGGCGAAAACTACTCCGATTCTTAGGCGATCAGCTGTTTGTCAACATAATCACATTTCTCTTTCCTACTTATGAAATGTTATATTTGTGATCCTTATCCCTCAAATTCATTTTTGGGCATTCTATTTTGGTACATTACCATCACGATGCGGTTTGAATATCCTAATTTTGTGTTCTCTAATGACTTGGATACATTCTTAAATAATGTTTAGAAGGTAACTGATACCTTTGTACTAAAGTTCATAAAGGGATTGGTGTTGTATTTTAATTATAGTTATAATTGAGAATTTAGCAATCATCATGTTACACTTCATAATAAACCAGTCAATTATTTACAAATAGATCTGATTACCACTAAGCTTTATTAATATTGCATGGCCAATTGTATAACAAAATATTTTTTGGTAATAAATTGCTTTGTAGAAGTGATAATGAAAGATTCCCTGATGTACCAACGTCAACTATTGAACTACCAAAATCAGTCATGGACAAAAACAAAAGGAGAGTGGAGGACAATAGTGCTAGATACAAATGTGAATATGAAGGCTGTGAAAGAACATATAGTACAGTGGGAAATTTACGAACCCACATGAAAACACATAAAGGTAATCTATTTGTTATTTTGAGGCTATCTCACTAGACCAAAGACTTATAAGTTTGCGGTTTTTACTTGGAAAAATGTATTATTTTCATTTTCTTGCTCTAGTAACAAGACATTATGGTTTAGTTCTCCTACTCAATATGCAATCTTATGAAAATGGGATGTGGAGAATAGTGTTATATTAGATTCCCTTGCTTTATGTTTTTTTTTATTAAAAGATACAGACAAACAGTTTTTAACTTTTTATTAAATATTAGAACTTTGAATGATAGTTGAATACAATTTTTATGATGGTACCTCTATTACAATATTTACTGTTCATTCTTATCTCATATGCTAAGATAATCTGTAGTATTACATAGTATAGATAAATTACTCATATATCAAGTCTTTAAATCAATATATATTATAGTCACAATATGTCTATGTTAAAATATAAATAAATTCTAAATTGTGATCATATTTAAAATAATTTGTTTTTAGCTTAAAAGTTTGTTTCACAACAATGGGACAAAGGAAACTTAGTGTCAAAACACTTTGTTTTCCACACTGTATTATTTGTTAACATTTAATACATATGGAATGTTATATTTGCAATCAATATTCCTCGAATTCATTTTTCAGCATTACATTTTGGCCTAATTTGTGTGTTGACTTATGGAACTTAAGTCATTGCCCTTTGGCTCGCTACCAGAGCCCCCGAATATATTCCTGCGAGTGAAAATCTTGCGCCTCTGCGCCTATCGTGTTAAATTATCTATCAGATGGAGAAAATGAAAATAATTAATTTTTGCCAAGTAGGTGTTAAAACCATAACAGCATTTCTTTCTAATCTCATACTGTCCCATATAAAAATATTACAAAAAAACTATATAAAAAAAAATTATGTAAAATATAAATTCTATTTTATCATTTATAGGTGAATACAGATTTGTATGTCCAATGCAAACTTGTAACAAGGCATTTCTAACGTCATACAGTTTAAAAATACATGTGCGGGCACACACTAAGGCGAAACCTTTTGCATGTAACATAGGGAACTGCAATCGCGCATTTAATACTCTATACAGGTAAGAAATTATTACATATTTGTTAAGCTTCACGCTGTATCCTGCATATTGCAGGACAAGGACAGGAAGTTAAGTGTTACCCACTTTCTTTCGTAGTTTTGTCTAAAGAGTCTCAGAGAGATGGCATAAAAATAATTCATCCCCCCTTATTGGAATTGAACACCCGACCGTCGTGTTCATAGTGAAACGATGTTTTACTGTTCCAAAAATACCTCTACATAATTACACATTGTTATTAAGTAAATAATTGATTTTGGATTCACTATCATTATTTGATTTGATAAGCTTTTCCTGTTATATTATCTATGAATTAAGAGGCACAGCGTGGAACTATAAACGCGAAGCTTGTAGTTTCGTTCCCCATTTCGGGGGAAATATTATTTTGAATTATTCAAAGCCTATGATAATTACATTAAAAATAGCTGTCATTTCTTTAGATATACTTTCTAAAACTGCGATAGACTTTTTTACTCCAAAGTTTGTGACGGCTTATTGAATTTACGACCAAATTATTTACCCTATATACCGTTTTCATTTCTGTTATTGTATTGAAACTGTTATTGTATTGATACAGGAATAGAAGTAATATTTATTAACAACTATTTCGTTGGCACTAAAACAAGGATGTGACGCGACCTAAACGCAACGGTTGAGAGTTGGAATCCCACTTGGGGGAATGAATTTACATTTTCACTTCCTCACTCGACAAATTAGGCAAAGGGCGGTGTTAATTAATAGTTTATTTTTACAATTTATTTGTTTACACACGAAAAAAACATATTTTACAATCTTCTTATTTGTTTTAATTCCATTTTAAATTACGTCTTATCTTGTTCAATGATAATTGCACAGCGGCACAAGGGTGTGACTGTAACGCGGCGGTTGCGGGTTCGATCCCCACTAGAGGAAGAGAACGCGTTCTGCCACTCAACACGCATTACCTTCAGAAATCGGCAGAAAGTGGGGAACGGAGTGTCTTAACACTAGGTTCCTTTTGCCTACCCTGTTGTGTGCGGGATACAGCGTGAAGCTGATTCATATAATATTAGCCTCTCGTTGTTTACATATTATATTAAGAAACCTTCCGCCCACAGAATGAATCACTTTACTCCAAGGTACTTCAACGTTTTTTTTTCATTCATACATCGATTACGCAATACATTATTACAGATTTTTATAAAATTACTAAACAGCGTGTCTAAGTAACTTCATGATTTATTTAGCGTTTGGATTGTTGCCAATCCATACTTTTCATAGTAATACGTTTGTGTTATTTTTATTTACGATTTTAAGTTGAAGTGTCTAAAGATAGTTTCTTTTTAAATTGCGTTTCTTTTTAGTGGGATGTGAAAATTTTCCAGCAGCATTTGCGAGTCGGGTCGATTATTCCATTTTGAAAATATTATTGATTTTATTTTGAAAATATTATTCATTTTTATTCCACTTATTTATATCTTACATCTAATGCCATTATGATAGTGCTACTTTTAAGCCTAGCCCGTCAATGGCAAATCACCTCATCTAGTACGGTAAACAAAGAAATGAGTATAAATCAAATTGAGTGGACATTTGCTTTGAGATTAAAGAACCTATCGTATAAGATGATGATGATAAAGCTGTATTGTTGACGACATAAGTAGCGTTGCCAGACGTCCCGCTTTACACGGATTATTCCGTGTACTGTAAGAAATCTATTGTATTACTATACGCTATAAGTAGGCACATAAACGAATAGTAAATCAAACACTACTTGAATTCAATATTTATTAAACTATTGACGTTATGACTTATGTTTTGACTTTGTTGACTTAGATGTAGAAGCTTGATTTATCTGTGCTCCATGGGACTAGTAGACTTTAATTGAATGGAATAAAATGTATGCCTTTGTTACATGGATCATCTCGTATCGCTCACAACGGAGCGTAGTGGGTTTAAAAAACAGCTTCAGAATTTCTAACATATTAGGGAAAACCTAGTGTGAAAGGATGCAGGGTGGATGCAGTTTCGTTTTGTCTTATTAGACAAAGGTTATATATATTCATATATAAATACTTCAAAGTAGCACGCAAAAATTGTTAGCATTCAAATTTGTGAGTTAAGTAATAACGCAATCTTAATAATAATTGAAGCCTCATTCTTTTAGTGATGATTTTTTCAAAGGAAATCGGACGAAACTAGTGGATTAAATTAACGTAACAATATTCTTATAAAACGTGTGAGAAAGCTAAAATATTATGCATTTTAATGATAGATAATTAATACTTATTAATTTTTGTCAATATAACAACATAAAAAATGAGATATAACAATAAGTGGAATATGTCTCATCCATGTATATGACACGAATCGTGTAGACTGCCAAGTATGTAGCGATAAATAATGTCACACTCTTGACAAATAATTAATAAGTATTTTATTTATGTAAACCATTGTTTACACGGGCGTAATTTATTTCGACTAGTGACAATAAATAGTATTATATTAAGATATATTGAGTGAGCTAGATTCCATTTAAATTTATATGCATATTATTGAATATTTTATTAAAAATTTTGAAATGTGGCGAAATTCTGTGACCGGTCTCATAATTTCTTAGACAACTTGTCAAAACGTTAAATTAACTGTGCTATACATTATACATCAATATTAAAATTCTTTATTAACAAATATTTAGAAAATTGAACTTTTTTGGCCTTCAAAACCACCTTTAATACATATTCCTATTTAATAGCATAAATGTGTAACTTTGTGAGGATAGATATTTGTTTACGCAAAAATTACTAAACACATATAGAGATGAAATTTTGCATTAATATAGTTAACCTATCAAATTGACACATTGGCTACAATTTATGTAAAAATTTTGTAGTTTGGCTATATTATTTTGACTATAAGTTTAAGCGGGCGGAGCTGCGAACTTATACATCTTTTTACTTTCCACTTACATCAAAGAATATTATGTATCTCTTATATGTACAACTTCACTGTATTTCATTTATTATGTTTAGTTCTAAATTTATGAAAAAATAATGAAATACATATATTGCAAACCTTTTAGATATTTTTCATACTCAACAGGTGAACATTTCAATTTCAGACTAAAGGCACACCAAAGACTACACAGCGGAGACACATTCAATTGCAAAGCAGACGGCTGCATCAAATTCTTTACAACACTAAGCGATCTGAAAAAACACATAAGAACACACACACAAGAACGACCATATAAGTAAGTTTAAAAATAATCTGCAATTTATTTACGTAATATATCTATCTATATGTAACTTGGTATTATTAAAAATTTTCATAATATTGCAAATTGCTTAAATGTTCTGAATTTAGGCTTTTTGAACTTTTGCCAATTGCTCACTTGAGAAGAAAATAATCACGAGTAAAAAAATATCCTAAAATTTAAATCTGTGCAGCTATCTACAGCTAACTTCAGCAAGGCCACCGGGTGGTTTTGTAATATAGTGGCCACAATAACACTAATGAAGTAAAAACATAAAATCTTTGCAAGGATAATTAAAATTCACTTTAATTTGAATACTACAACTAATATTAGTTACTCAATATAGTAGGGTGCACTGTCTAAAACTGAACAAATTACATAAAGTTTATCACCCATAATTAAGTATTTTTACTTTATGACATATTTAGTTTGCCTTGCTATATGTAGGATACACTGTAAAAGTACATGAAAATACGAGATTTCACTCACACCACGTAAATGAAGTTAACAATTCGTAGCATATCAACATATAAAATCCATTAGATTGCGAACGAAGAGTCGTCGCCGCCTGAAAATTAAGCTATCTGAATTTTTGTGTGTCGTTTACTCGTGTTCTGGAAGAAAATAATCAAAATTAGAATAATCCTTGCATCCTCACCATGTACAGATAATTTTAGGACTTCACGACTCATGGATCATTGTATAATTTTTTGTATACCATGATAATTAAATGAATAACATTAATTTATTTAATTACCTCTGCCTACCCAGCCTACTCTGCCGTGTATAGGATACAGCGTGAAGCTGATTTAATAATTATATTAATTAATTTAAATGAAACTCAGATGCGTAACAGACGGTTGCGGCAAATCCTTCACCGCGTCCCATCATCTGAAGGCGCACGCTCGCACCCACTCCGGCAGCCGCCCATTCGCGTGTACGGAACCCGGCTGCGGTAAACTGTTCTCCACTGTGACCAGCCTGAAGGCACACGCTAGGAAACATCAGGTATGTTGCGAAACCAACGTCTCTCATGTACAGTAGAAACTCGATTATCCGTCTCTTAATTATATCGATTAGTGATTATAAGGACTACTAAATGCGACTGTCCGGTTAATAGAGTTTCTACTGTAATTATGTTTAGTAACTTGGTATTTATTTGAGTTTTAACCCCTGATAAAAACAGAGGGGTTTTGTAGATATTTAAGAATGTGCGTGTGTGTGTATCTGTATGTCGGTGTGTATCTAACGAACCGATTTTGATTTAGTTTCTTTTTTTGTAACTTAATCGAGGACGTTTTTGTGTTAGATCATTTCTATGATCTAAGAAGATGCCTTTTTTTAATTGCTTGCTTTACTTTTTAGAGCTTTTTGCGTCAGATTATTAATTACCAATTATTTTAAAACTACAGACCGAGCCCGAATCACAAATAGTGGAAGTAGTCGAAAATACAATTGCAAAGCCTCAAACCAATGTGATGAACTGGGACAGTTTGTTGGAGTCCTTTGGTAGAATAACTACTGAATCTAACTCAACTGATGGTAGCTTAGAAGACATAAACAATGTAAATCTTAATAACACTATGGATATAACTGAACTGTTATTCGATAATGCAACAAGCGAAGCCAAATTCGACAACCCAACAGATTACGACTTGAGCAATCTTGAACTTTCGCCGTTTATAGATAAAAATTTGAAAAAGGATCAAGATATATGGGTCGATAAGAGTGAAGTTAAAACAAAGGCGTTGCAATTGGCTTTGGCCAATGAAGTTGAAGTTCAAGCTCCTTGGATAGACGTTACAGCACTAGCGTCCTCTATACAAGAAACACCGGTCAGTATAAAAGATAATACGCCGGAAAATATTTTCACTCTTGCGACTTCAGTTCCAACGCATATGCAAAGTTATATAGATCTTAATTCAGAAATACCCACCGCCAACATAATAAATCAAACCTTCGATTTGGACACGCCTAATATTTTGGATGTTAGCGATAAAGTGTTTAATGATAGCGAACTAGTAACCAATATAGATGCGAGTAAACTAACAGACGTTGAGTTATTGAAAAATGACGATGATGACGATAGAACGTTGCATACACCACCACCTAGAGAAGAACATAATATTGAAATTAATCCAGCGAATTCAGTGCTTTTTAATACAGATTTAACATTAGAAGACACATTGTTATTCGATAACGAACCTCCATCCAACATGTATGTAGTGAAAACCGAAAACATATTTGGTAAAAAAGCTAAAAACGCTTTAGAACAAATAACCTCAGATGCTGGTATTTGTTCTTGTAGCGATTGTAAATGCGATCCGAACAACGGTGAGTGTAGGAATTGTCACGAACAAAAGGAAACTTGCGGCGACGACAAGTGTTCTTGTATTGATTGCAAATGTGATCATGCCGAAATGAAATGTGCCGTGGGTTGCGGGAGAGCAACGGATACTAAAAATAACACGTTTTTACACTACCACAAGCGTCATAACGAAAGTAATTTAGAAGAATTTGGTGTCTATACACACGAGTGTGATGAAAGTTTTCCGGAGTTAGTTAAAAATATTCAGTGTTCGTGTAGTAAAAATGAATGTAGTACAAGTAATACAACGGATTCTAATAACAAGTCGTGTTGTGTGACAATATGTTTCAAAAAATTGGAAGCGTTCAAACAGTTTTTAACGGATACGGAATTAATAAATGCGCTTAAAGTTAACAATCTTAATGTGACAACAACGTAATTGTATTTATAGTGTATTGATTGTTTTATTACTGTTGAGTATATGAACTTTGCATTTAAATTCGTACAAAGCTTTGGAAACATATTGTTTATATCTATAGTTGATGGCTATTTTGTAATATTACATAGTTTTATAAACAAATTATACTTTATTATGATAATTATTTGTTATATGAAATGTGAATATTTTCATAAGTGCTATAATTTCATATGGGCTTAAATATTTGGTGCTTTTAATAGTTTAAAATAATTATATTCAGTATATTATGAAAGAAAAACAAATTATTACTACTAATTTATTAAGAATTAAAACTTATGTATTTTTATATTATTACAAAAAAAAGCCTTAGACAAGATAAATTAAAACAGATTACCAGTTTAAAATGGTTCACAGAAGACAGGACTTTTTAGATGAAAAAAAAACCATTAAAGTTAAAAAAATATATATCAATTTAACACACATCAAAATAAAATTTTGTCTATTATGTACCTACAATGAACTTTTAACATGTTTATATACTATCAATGAAATGGTTTCACGAATTTTGTACATTTTATTTGTGAAACAAACAGTAAAATGGCCAAAACAATAGAATTAGAAAAACTAAGCAAATGTTTCTTGTTCTGGTTTTTATTTATAATACTGGAATTGATTACAATGTGTACTTTCACTTTGTATATATAATTCATAACACAAATCTACTTAAGAGGGAAGATACTTAATCTACTAAATTACATATAGTAGGGGAGTCGACGATGCTAATTCGAGATTTGCTCGAAAATTGCCTATTGGGTTGCGAAGCGTAGTTGAAAAAAACAAAAAAGAAATCATATAATATATATCTTTTGATCGAAGGGGATATCGGCTATAGATTTTCAAAAATGTAAAAAAAACCTGGTGCATGGACATTCTCGAGCACGTCAAATATTTATATTAATTATGTTCTACGTATTCTTAAAAATGTATGTAAATATGATTGTTTCCATGATGGAGGTGTCGTACGTTAAGGTTAAAAATGAAAAACAAATTAAATAATCGAGCGAGTCAGATTTTCTAAGGGGATGTTAAGTGAACCTGAAAAAAAGCTCTTATATAATAATGTGACGGTTTAGATGTGACTCAATCTCGCAGCCATTGTTAGAATGTGCAAAAACAATTCGTCAGTTTGAAATACTCAAGCGCGCATCCAGTAATCTAACAATTATCTGAAAGGACTTGCCTAACCTGACAATTATTAATTTTTTTTTTAAGCCATTGAACGTAATCAGTTAAAAAGCTCAAGAAATAGCAAGTAAATAAAAGAGTGTATGTTTAAAGTTGAAATACTACAACACTTTGCTTTTGTTTACAACAAACTGAAAGGGCGGTATCTTGATTTCGCGTGTAACTAATTCAGTCTTCCCTCACAACCTTAATATAAGACGCTCAAGAATTTCAGATGATCATTTTTTTTACTTATCTGATCCTTTATCCTAGATGGGCGGCCATGTAAATAGGGCTCATATTTGGTGGATCAACTTAACTGAATCTGCCGCGCTTTAGTTAATCCCGAAGTCCCCGCTTTGGGCTCTAATGCGATTGTGATTGCAATTTTTTTGTACTCTTTCAATAATTTTTTATCGGTTTCTTAGAGTGTATACATAAAAATATGATCGCATGTCACAATAATATATGACAATTAATATTAAAGTAACTAGTAAGGTAATTTGGGAAAAATAATATATTTGTATTACATATTAGGTAGGTCGTATGAAAGATACTAGCGAGGATTTCGCGGTGAGAATGAAGACCGTGCTCAGCTGGTCTGGGCACATCGAATAAATGAGTGATGAAAGAATGGCAAAAAAGATTTATGATGGAAAAGCGAGTGGAAAGAGAGGTTGGGGAAGACCTCGGTTGACCTTTGAATACACAGTATCAAAGATACTGCACAAAGGTCACGTAAAAAGCATGAGGACCCTCCGGAGGGCATGTATGAAGAGGTTGATGATAGTGGACGAGTTTGGCGCTCCGTTCACTCTGACTACCCCGCTAGAGATAAAGCGTGAAGCTATGTATGTACATATTAGGTTTTCTATCATTTCTCATCTGAATCTTATGTTTATTTGTCTGTCTAATCTGTGGTATAAATAGTCTTTGAATCTGTCTAACATGATTTCAAAGATATTTAACTTTGTTAAAATTGTAACCAATTGTTATATGTATTGAACACAACTATTGTTGGGTTACAAACTCTTAGCAGAACTGCATTTTGAATCAGTGCTAGCAATATGCTCATTTGAAGATTTCTAACTTAGTTAAAAGTTTCATATATTTCTTATAAATTTTTTATTACATTAATAACATAGTAAATGTTACAATGTTATGAACTTACACTATATACTTAACTTCCTTTACTTATACTGTTAAAATATTATTAAAATTTACTTTTCAAGTACAGTATATTCTAACGATCATCAACCACTTTGAAGTTAGGCATTCTGAACTTTGGTGCATTGTACACTTACTTGATTAGAAAATACTCAAAAATAAGACAAATCTTGGAAAATTAAATCTAAAGCTATCTGTGTGGACTTCAGGGCAGCTTCAACTCATCTATATACTCTACCTTTCTATTATTGTAAATCATTGCCAATCCACAGTCAATTATAAACCGATGCATATACAATCAGCACAAATACTTTTTATTTTTTCTTTAAATTATAATATGTTGAAGTGCCTTCCTTATACAATTTTTTGATATTATATGAAAAGTGATGCCTCTATGGTGCCATATCTTTTTATATACATTTATAATCAAATTAATGTATTTATAAAGTATATTAAATATTGTTATTAAAATAATCAAATAAGTGCCTTATGTTGTTCTAAATTATAAGGTTGAACTGTTTATAAGTAAATGATGTTTTTTATAAATAAGTGAGCAATAATAAAATGCTGTTAATTTTCTAGTCCAAGTAACAAATAAAAAGCTTTTTGAATATTGTGTTTTATTGTTTTTTTATTACAGAGTAGATTGAGATCGCTGACACAAAATTAAATAATTAAACTAGTAATGTATCATTTAAATTTGATGAATGTATTTAATAAAACATTTTTTAAATATGTAATTATTAAATTATGGCAGTCTATTCAGATTTAAGTATTAAAATGTTTAACAAACAACCAACGAGGATGTTAATATCTGTGCAAAGTGGAATGCTGATAGAACATTAAGTAAATACTCCACATATATGTATCATTCCTTTCAGTTTATCTTCAAAACAGAATTTATTAAATACAAGGTACGTGAAAAGAGAAATAAAACTAATTAAATAGTTTCCTTAAACATAGAAAAACGCAGTTTTCAATTACGATTAAAGTTATGTTTTATTTAACGTCGCTTCTTTTTGTCGTGACGCCTGGCTCGGGAGATAGTTGCTCGATGGCCAGGTGATGATTGTTCCGAGCTACATTCATCGCTATCAGTGTAGGCCTAAAAATAAAGTAAGTTTAAAAGAAGTAAAATTTGGTTGTGTGGATATTTTAGTAAAGTAATTAAGTTTTTTATCCATTATTCATTAACTTGCGTACCTTTTCGTATGGATGCGTTTCGCTTTGTTCATCAGTTAGTGTTACACATGCCAACAGGCAAATCAACTGAAAAGCGGCACCAATGTACAGGCCATATCGGATCACAGTGCTCATCATATCTTCGGCGAAAATTTCATTCGGTATCATCCTGTCAAATAATATTTAATTGACGGTAGCTTATGTTTTTCCAATTTTTTCTTTTAGAGATATTTCTTTTCTTTCAGAAATCGATCGTTTAATGTTAGTTTTTTTTGTTTAACCCTCGATCAATACGTTGGACAACAAAAGCAAAAACAAAGCGTATATGTCAATGTCAGCTGTAAAATATACACCACAGAGAAGACATAACCTGAATTGGAATTTACATAGATTAGATAGAATTTTTTGTCGTTCATTTTGTGTCGTAAATAAAAAAACGTTTCAACGTTCGTTTTATTAATTTTAATTAATCAAAATCATGAAATAAGTTACAAGTTTTTATTAAAGAATAAAATCAAATAAATCAGCTTCACGGTGTATACTGTACATAGCAGGTTAGGCAGAGGGAACCTAGTGTAAAGTCACTCCGTTCCCCACTTTCCGCCGAATTTTGGAAGTGTTGTGTATTTTTACTCTTTTATGTGTGTATAGGGTTCATTAATATTGTATCTTTAGAATTTAGGAACAGTAATAAAGGATTATTTATTAAGAGCAGTCTCTTTAGACGTCCCGAATGCCCCAACATTACAGAAGCATTGTGCGTTTCAGTCACACCCGTGTGCCCCTGGGCCACGACGGCCTCAAAAGAGTTATAATAAAAGCAGATCTCAATAATAGACTTCATTGTCTAAAAATATATACAACCAAAGGCAGTGACTTTTAAGTTAACTGGGCTTAATCTAGCAAAAATTTGCAGCCCACCTCTTGGGTGTCCTAGGAAAATGGAGGTATAATCTAATGCACATTTATCTAGATAATATCATTTTTATCTAGTTAATTAATTTTGGTTTAAATAAAAAATATATACTTTTAATTTAATAATAATTCCCATGTGTGAATGCGATACGATATGTGTGGATGTGCAATGGTATATGTGGATTTATTTTTAAATCAAACTCATTTTATGTGTAGATATGAAACGAACATATGTAGGAATTTGTGTTCTCATTTCTTTATTGAGTGTTTCATCAGAATGTTTTTATTTTATTTGTCGTTTCTTTGAGTTTTTTTAATTGTGCAGCAAACTGACTCGATTACCTATTGTATACTATAAGAAGTTTGCTTATGTTTATACTTATGTTTTTAATTATTAATGTCAAAGCCATGAAATTAACAATTAACTTTATTATTTCTTATGGTCCCGTTTTTTTCCATGTCAACTATATACTCTCTTACACAGAGATTTGTTAGAGAGTATAGAGTTGACAACAATTTTTTAAAATTTTTTTTATGAACCAGTCTTATATTCTTTAATATGAAAATAACATTTACATGTAAATATCAACCTTTTTAGCAATCTTTTTACTATTCTTGTTTTTTTAGCTTATGTAGGCTAGTGTTAAGACTCCCCGATCCCCACTTTTTCCCCCACTGAATTCTTAAGACATTACGTGTTCGGCGGCGGATCTCAAGGCTTTGCGTTGATACCAATGTAAGTAAAGGAAAATATTTAATATATCATTCCCTACGAGTGGGAATCGAACTCACCGTCGAGTATCATTCATTACCTCTGCGCCATGACTCAAGCTTCCATATTAAAAAAAAATATTACGGTAGTGTAAACGAATGTCGTGTCTTATCTAGTAAAAACTATTGAAAATATGAAACTTTTTTGGAAACTAAATAATAGCGATGCGATTAAAAATAATTGTGATTTAATTTTTAGCTTTACTAGTGTTAATTACAGCAATCACAATATCAGCAAAGAAACACAATCGTGTTTTTGTACAGTATAACGATTCTAGTGGGCAATGGAAGAAATATAATAAAAATTTAGACTTTAGGGGGACTCTTAGAAAATCATTTTTCGTGGTAAGTGATTAATGTTATATACGAAAATATGACGAAGAAAGAACTAGGTACCCCGTAAGAAATAGAAAGTAATAAATATTTGTTTATATTGGTTGAATAAATGTTGCAGGATACCTAGTGTTATCACTAACTTAACCGAGGCTTCCGTACCAATTTCAATTAAATGTCATTGTCACGCAGTTCAACTTAGAAAAGTTAACAAACTTAAATTTGCGTGCATAAACTGCATGAGGTAAATAGTCTTGACGGACGGACAGACGGACAACAAAATAATCCTTTAAGGGTTCCGTCATTGCCTTTAGAGGTAAGGAACCCAAAAAAAAGAAGAAAGTAGGGTATTATTTCAACATAGCTCGATATGAACATGTAGTTTTTTGACTACAGAGCATTTGTACAAATTAGGAGAGGAACAAGTTTAAATCCAGTTATGTAGTTTTTGTACGTTTCTATTAGTGTTTATCATACACGGTCTCGATAAAATTTTAATAAAATCAATGGAATAATTTTAAAAAATATGCTCGACAGTTATTAAGACGCAAGTTAAATATTTCTTTGGTATAATAATAGGTAAATATAGTACTTATTTAGTATATGCGTAGAGAACATCGTGGCGAAGTTTCTATCAACTCATATATATATATATATGCGCAATATTCTCATATCTCACCAACTGATTTTCTATTTAAGAAAAGTGTGGCGTTGAACCCCATCACACCGCAATGTACCTACACGACTAATTTCAGCTTCACACCGTATCCCGTATATAGCAGGGTAGACAGAGGGAATATAGGAACCTAGTTAAGACTCCGTTCCCATTAATAAATTTCCGTTCTTCCCTTTCCACCGTATTCTCGTCGCCCGTCTCTAACACACGAAATAAAAGTAAAGAAAGGAGTATCTTGATATTAGATTCTTTCTTTCTGAAAAGGATATACCCGAAAGATAAAATACCACAATATTTGTATTAATTAATAATATTAAATTTAAGTGAGTAGTGAAGTGTGCCTACCCTGCTATATGCAGAATATACTGTGAAGGTGAAAAATAATTTCCATTTAAGCATAGTGCACTCTCTGCACCAAATGACAATACGATTTGTTCGCCAATCTCAGTATTAATGCCGCTTGGTAAATTGGCTCTCGGCGCTGAAGGAGATACTCTAGAAGAACTTCTTGCAGCTATTGGAGTAACAAAAAGATCTTTGGTAATGTAGAATATAACTTTTTATGTTTCTAATTGTTTAATGATAAAATCCTTTTATCTCTCTCACTTGCTTTGAATGATCAAAGATCGGCAACGCACCTGTAACTCCTCTGGTGTTGCACCCGAACGCTCGTTTGTCTTGTTCTTTTCCATTAAAAAAAAAGATCTTTTTCATAAAAAAATATGCAATAGAATCTGTGTAGGCGAAGTTCGATTCCCAAATTTTTATTACTCATTTTCGCTCTAGTGTTAAAGAGAAAGCGCAGCATTGAGTTCCGACACTCAACACGCGATGTATTAAAAAATCGCCGGAAAACTGAGAACAGAGTCTCTTATACAGATTCCCCCTGCCTACCTCGCTATGTGGAGAAAACAGCGTGAAGCTAACGTTTGAAGGTTAACGTTAGAAGGTTTGTACGATAGAGCTACGTTTCATTCTTAATAATTATACAATATCTGCAAATAAATTACCTATCGTGCAATCAACAAAATGACCTCAAATCCCAAATAAAATATGGCTAAAATGGTGTCCATTCTTCTAGTCTTCTATAACATTCACTAATACTTGTTCTAGATCCCAAGCCATTTTAAGCTTATGATAAGTGTTTTAAAATATATTCCGGGCGTGAAGTTGGATATCGCAAGCAAGATTTACATGTCGGTCAAAACTCATTTACAAAAAGCGTTTAGTGATGAAGCTCGACAAATTTTTGAGTTTTCTGCGGAAAAACTGGATTTTCAATATCCTATATTTGCAGCGCAGGAGATAAACTCTTGGGTAAGTTTTTTGTAAACACGTCACTACAAGACTATTCGAAAATAGACGAAGTAAATAGAAGTAAGTAGGTATATTAATATGTTTGAGTCTAAAGCCAATATGTTCAGTGGGAAATTTTCACATACCAAAGTTTGATTAATATACAGTTCAAATATCATCTTAATCACCCTTTCTTTTTGAATATAATCTTTTAAAAATCGAACTCACAACCGTCACGTTATCAGTTGTACTCTTGTCTCTATAAATTAGTAGTTACTAGTAAAGAGATCGATTCATTATAATTGTAATTTTATATATTTGTATATTGACAAGCATTTAATATTTTAGGTGTCACTTCAAACCAACAGTGTAATTAAAAGTATAATAACTCCAGCTGATATATTGGCCACGACCTCGGTGATCATCATTAATGCAATATACTTTAGCGTAAGTTTTAAATAATACCTAAATGAAAAATCTGTTGTAAATGAACTTAGTGCTTGTTTTTAACGTTGGCTAATAATGTTTACGTAAACTTCAAACAAATAAATATGAAATGAGAGCCAAGTTATATGTTCACCCACAAAAGAACTCGCCTAGAAGTGGGTTAGGTTTTTGATGATAACCGTTTGAGTTATATTATTGAAATTTTATATACATTAAGAACTAGAGGGTTTTGATGAAATGTGATAAAGTATAATTTTCTATAAATTATAGAAAGATATAGTCTAGTTTGTGTAAATAATGTAATAAGCTTTAAAAACTTACTTATACAATCAAGTATAGAAATTTAAATTAAAATTACAGGGTAAATGGAATAATGCGTTTGAAAAGATCCAAAATGTTAAATTTCATGGTCCAAATGCTTTTAAAATATTAACAATGATGACTCGTACAGGTCTTTATAATTATACCAAAAGTGAGGCTCTAGGAGCTGAAGTAAGTTAGAACATATACTTTTTTATTGTTCTGTATCTTCTTCCCTTTTATCACTCTCACAGGGCTCATTTCATATCTCAAGACATGTGACAGACAGAACAGGTACATCAAAATATGTGACAGACAGACAGACGGACTGACAATCGAGCGATCTTTTTACTTAAAAAGTGTGGAACCGTGTGAAAAAGTGGAACCTAAAAATGTAAAATTCTAATTTAATGTGATTTTATACTCAACGCAGTAAGTAGATCATTAGATCTCGTAAGGAATGAGGATCGAGAGATCTCATACATTTTTAAATATATAATTGCATTCCCAAATGGTATACTAAACTCAATTATAAGATAAATATTAATTACAGTTAATAATGATTCCTTATAAATGGGAGAGAGCTGTATTCATGATAGTATTACCGACAAGTCATACGGGCTTACCGCTTTTACTAAGCCAGTTGAAAATAGCACCTGAAGTGTTGGACGCGGTCATGACTAATATGAAGCCTACAATGACACAAATAATCATGCCTAAATTTAAAGCCGAGACGGAATTGAATTTAAATGAAATGTATCAAAAGGTATGTATAGAATATTTTCCCGCTTCACGCTATATCCCGAACGTAGTTAGGCAGAGGAATTATAGTGTTAAGACACTCCCCACTTTCCGACGATTTTCTCTAGGCATTGCGTGTTGAGTGGCGGACCTTGTATTTCAAACAAAATAAATAATAAAATTATCGTCCTAAAAAATATTTTATATAAATATTACCGACCTAATAAGGTGGGTATATTTCACCCTATATGCTGTTCCCGTCAAGAGAGCGCTGACGCTTCGACTCTGTATATTGTTTTTAAGTATTCATTTATTTACCTTAGATGGGTGTACAAAAAATGTTTGATCCACGTCAATCGGAACTTTCTAAAATAGTGAAAGATGAAACACTGTTTATTTCGAAATCCAAACATAAAGCTTACATTGACGTCAACGAGTATGGAACTGAAGCTGGAGCCGCTACTGGTAAGTAACGGACATTGAATGACCATTGAAAAATAAAAGTATATGAAGTTCTAGAAGCCGTCGTGGTGCAGTGTACAATATGTACAATATGTGACTATAAGCACAACGGTAGGAGGTTTGATGCCCACAGGGGGAAATTAATTATTTAATATCTTATTTTTTGTTCTCTAGCATTTCTGCCACTGAACAAGTAATATCTTTATCATTTGGCCGAAAGTGGGGAACGGAATGTCTTAAGTCTAGGTTCCCTCTGCCTTCTCTACTTATACGGAATACAGCGTAAAGCTAAAAATATTTAATCTAGACTAGTAATCCGCTCTGGGCTTTGCCTGCTTTAACTTATTAGTTTACTAATCTGCATTACTTTCGTTTTTTAATTGAATAAATATTGAAACACAATGTCTACAATGAAAAGTAAAGTTTCAGTCAATTTAATAAAATAAACAAAACAGAAATGGGAGTAGATTCTAAAGGAACCGCAGTGGTCACTCTATACACAATGCCTCTAATTCGGCGAAACGTAAAGAACAGAGTGTCTTGCCATTCGGTTCCTTTTCTCTAAACCGTTACCAATTCACTCAGAATTGTGTTAATTTTTTTAAATTATAATTTTTCAGTATGGCCTTTTGTTTTTTTTTTTCATATATTGTTCTAGGCACAATAACAACAAAATTAGCTCAACCAGTGGCATTTTTCAAAGCAGATCATCCATTTTTGTATTTCATTCTTGTCAACGGTGAACAACTTTTCTCTGGAACATATGTTAATCCTCAATGAATATCACATATATTATATGCAAAAATATTAACCAATAAGGAAAAAAATACCTATAGTGTATTCTTTTATAAAAAAATTCTTGCCACCAATAAATAAAAATGGTCAAAATCTATACGTATAGTAAATAATTTAATCATTTTTAATAATTATCGTGATTACAACATTTAAAAAAAGTATATTACTATTATGACTTATTTTTAATGACATAACTCCCTTCTTTCATAATATGCGTAAGTATCTTAATTAATACACATGGTAAGCCACCACATTACTACTATTATGTAGAAAGTAATTTTTATCCATCTAGTTAAATAATATGTGGAATTGAAATAAATATATTTTATTTATTTATTTACACAAGAAGACACTAAGCAAACTTTTGTTTTTACAACACTCGTATGAGTGAAAGAGAAAAGATAAAATGTTGAAAAACCCTCAAATGACAGTAAAATGAAACACTTTAAATACTCACTCGAGTGAAGTGCGGTACAAATCTGCATGAAACATTACATCAATCGCGCCCTAATGACCCTAAAGCTTTTAAATAGCGATTCATCAACATTCATTACTTTCCCAACTTTGTTCCCAAAGCTGTATGTAAATAGTATACATTACTACGCATGCGTTGAAACTTTACAAGAGTTTGTTTTCATTCACCCTTCATCCCCTATTTAGTCGGATACCAACCATCGTCGCGATAACACCTTTTCTGATTTAAATCGTAATGTCATAACTTTTACGTTTATATTTACGATTTGTGAATTTTGGTTTATTATAGTGTTTTATATTTTTAATGTTTTTCATTCACGATTTTTTATGAAGTAAATATAGCATATTTTAAAGTTATCGGATGTAATAAAATGTAAATTCGTAATATCAGTTATGGAACAAAATGATATCCAAACAAATATTTGCCTACTAATTTGTTTGTTGCGAAACTTGTGCATAAATGGAAGTGCATCTTTGGACGTGTTTCTTCATCATTCAGATACATTTGGCGACGCGGACGTGTGGAGAAGATCTTTTAAAAAGTAAGTTACTTTTTCTTTTTTGTTATATTTATAACATTGATGTGTTTTACGAAAATATTATTATTATTTTAAATCTTTATAAAATAATATACGTAATAATATTAAGAAATAAATTTAAATATATTTTTTTATTCTTGTGCTAATTAATATAAATAGAGTACAAATGTGTACATGATCCCAATATATTTTAGGATCAGATGATAGTTTAACAGAAACCAACCAAGATGAGAATAGGCCTCTAGATTTATTGATGAATCATAATGAAGCCAAAGATTATTTTTTATCGCCTGTTTTTCCAAATCATGAAGAAATAGACGATGAAGACGAAGAAGATGAAGATGAACATTCTTATTTAGATTACGATTACGAGAATAAAGAAACTAACTATAAGGACTCACCAGATGTAGTTACAGAGAGGAGTAATGTTCAGGATGTTATACCAGTAGATGATAAAATTCCTTTGCACACAACAAAAGATAACTTACCCGTTTTTCTTTTGGAACCGGAAAACACTTATGTTGTTAAAAACAAACCAGCTACACTTAAATGTCGAGCGGCGAACGCTTTAGAAGTAAGTTATTGTTTTTAGAACAACAATTTACAATCAACAATTTTCATATTTTGATATTTTAATTTATATACAGAATGTGTTAGTCCCTGTAAACATTTTCTTATATAGCATTTACTTTGGGAAAAAGCCTTACAAAGAACAATGAAAGGTTTCTAATATCTTAACTAAGCTAAACTTAGTTGCTAAACATAATATTAAACTGTAAACATTTTTCAAAATATTCTTGTAAAAAGTAAAGGTTAAAATAAAATATTGCGACTGAATTTTACATTGAGACTTTAACTTTAACATGTAATCACAATTATTTCTTACACCATACACGTTATTTTATTAATTACATAAATTAAGTTTGTAAAGTTTTTTAGACGGAAAGTAATATTGATGTGTTTGATTGATGTGTTAAGTTAAGTCAAAGGTTCAAAGATAATTACTTAATATACACCACAATTAAACAGTTGTGATGTTAATGGAACACACATTTTTTTAGGAAAAGTTATACAGGATTAAAATCACATTTTTCGGTATACGTTTTTTAGGTATATTTTAAATGCAATGGTGTTAAAACACAAGCCTTAAATTTCGAATTTGTCGATCCCCAAACCGGGGTGCGGATTATCGAGGGTGAATACAAGGTGACGAGAGAGCACGTTGAAGAGTATTTCGGAAGTGACAAATATCAATGCTCTTGCTTCGCTTGGACCAGCAGAGGGCAGATAAGGAGCCAGCCAGCCACTATAGAACTAGCCTGTAAGTCGATACTAAGTATATTCTTAATCTAATTAACAAGCTACTTTGAATTTCTTTATGGTAATACTATTAAAATAAATTCAGTATAATCTTGTAAGGAATATGTAGGTTTTTTAACCTAATTGACGACGTTATATCTCTACTATCATGAAAATATAACAGGTGTATGAAGAATACTTTTTAGAATACGTACGAAGAGGGACAGAACCAGTGTCTCTTGAAAACCAGCCAAGCGTCCTAACCACTGAGCGTCATCATCAAGTTACGTTGAAATTCCTATAGGCTTGTTACAACCTATTTATGTTGTTAACATCTCTGTAGGGAATTTTTTACACCTGTAAAAAATATTTTTCCTTCCTAAGTGACATACTAGAATTATTATATTATTATTTTCACTATTATTTTAAATTTGTCATACGTCATATGAAAACTAAATGAATATATCCAGATATAAAGAAGCACTTCTCAGTGGCCCCACAATCTCAACTAGCAAAACAGTATGCGCCGGTAACCTTCCGATGTGAACCACCGCAAGCTGCGCCGTTCGCCCAATTGTACTGGTTGAAAAATGGAGCTCCCGTTACAGTGGACGATAATGTCCAAATATCTAAGGAAGGCGATCTGGTGATCAAGCAAGCTACGTTATTGGTATGGATAGTGAAAACAAAATTTATGGTTTTTTGTCAGTAATAAAATACTCCACGGGAAGATCATCATTTTAACATAATCTTAAGTAATTTTACAATGATGTTTTTTTTTATTTCGAAGTAAATTGTAACTAAGTTTCTTCGTTTCCATTCTTGCGTGATTTAAGAAAGTTTTGAATTATTTAGACGACGAAAGTTACTTATTTTATTTTATTAGTAGCTTCACACTGTATTCCGCACTTAGCAAGGTAGAGACAGACACAACCCAGGAACCGCTAGTGTCCGCTCCGTTAACACTCCGTTCTCCATTAATATATTTCCATTCCCCACTTTCGTATAAATTCTTGAGGCTTGTATGTCACTTCAAGCTATAGTGACAAGGCAAAACACAACACCGCGCTTTGCCTCGTTGCCAGAGCGAGTAAATGAAAATATTAAATATTGTATATCCCCGGATATTGGGAATCGAACCCACAATTGTCGCGTTTACATTCGCACTATGGTGCCTCGGCCTCAACGCCCTCAATTATTGAAATTTATATACTGATTTTCAACATCTTTTGAAAATCAGTATAACAATAGTAGTCAACAGCCACTATCTTTTTGAAAGAATTTAAGAGAACTTCTTTCACATTCAATTCTACCTCCAGCTTAACTATATCACTATTCTAAAGCTATTCACAATATTTACACAAAAATAAATGTAACATAGTTAATATTCAAATTACCTAAGTATATAAAGTAAAATCCAAGTCTAGACTGGCAACAATTTGCAGGACATGGCCAACTACACCTGTGTCGCTGAGAACCTCGCCGGGAAGAGGATGTCCGAGCCAGCGCTGCTAACTGTATTCGGTAAGTCCATTGTAATATATGTAGTTATTTTGAGCTGAATTTGAATTGCACTACATCAAAATTTTTGTAGTCGAGGTAATGCGTCCTTATATGTAAATTAACTGTATGGATCAACAAAATCGATGTACAATATATGTATATACGTTAAATAACAAATCAATAAAAAATATTTAAAAATAAACAAATTTAAATTAATAATATGATGAAAGACTTGATAAAGATTTAATACTTTCCTAATATTTTCTAACTATAACATGAAGAGGTCATGTTTTAAAAGGCAATAGAAAGAGGACAGTAAATGCAACGCGGGTTATTTCTTATAACCCGCTATTCTTGTCTTAAGTTCCACCATTCAATGTATTAAAATTGAGCGGATATTGGGTAACAGAGTGTCTTAACAGTAGATTTTCCTCTGCCTACCTTGCCCCGATATATGCAAGAGGTAACTTGAAACTGAAAATATAATATGTATATATGTAGCTTTTATTACATCTGTATATTATTATAGTGTAAGTACATAAAGGTACACCTGCGTCGTAAGTTCCCAACAAGTAGTCCGCCAGTTCTGTAACTTAATATTGCATTTCAATTCGTCCGTTGTGAATTCTTTATTTCTATTGTGCAGACTCGGCTCTGTTTGAATGACCGGCTTTATTTTTCCTTTATGACATGTTGGAGAGTAGGCACTAGAGTTTTATCGTCTGTATACATTTATGCATCTATACATTATTTATTATGAGTTACGTAAAGAAGGCATAAATTAATGCTGATTCTGAGGTGACGCTGACTTTATAAATATATATATAGCATGCAGATAAGAAAAATTACCTTACATACATAATTTGCAAATTAATTTGACTCTACTAAAATAAAAAAAAAGCCTAATTTTGTCACATGTTTCACATTTCTTTTGTATTCATGTAAAGAATATAAGTTTCCCTGGCCCGGAATTGAAGCTGCGACCATTATAAATAAATAATTTAAACAGTAAACGGCGGTTGGACAGCGTGGTCAGCGTGGGGAGATTGTTTCTGCGGTGCCCAAGTCAGTGACAGTGGACGAGGTCGACGTAGAGTAAGAAGCTGTACAGCGCCACGACCCTTGAATGGGGGACAGCCGTGTATAGGACCTAGTGTGCAGAAGACACAGGATTGTTTGGATTGTGATCTAGGTGAGTATTCATTTTAATTATATTAATTTTTGAAGCCAATCTTAGTGCATTGGTACACTGATTAATTGTGCACGCGGTGGGTGTAGGTACGATTCTCAGGTATGGTTCTACTCGTGGGTACACATATCAATCAGCAGGGCAGTCAGAGTGAACCTCGGGTTCACATATAATTGCCATATAATTGCTTACCATATAATTACCACAATACATATTTTTCAATGCGAAGTTAAATCTTTTTGACCGAGAGTTGCGCACTTTAATTGAAAGTTCAAAAAAGTTTTAATTATGATTTTTATTTTATTTCTCCACAATATTTAACCGACGTCAAGTTATTAATGTAAACAAAATATAGCTATCTTTTACATTATAATATACTGGGAAAAGTCCAGTGCGGTGTAGTAATATCAGTACCTACTATGTGACCAAAACATTCTATGCAGTTACAAAGGATGTATACGGTGGACGTGTCCCCGCATGTAATATCTAGAAAAGCATGCTGGTTCATTATTCATGTACATTTTAGAGCACACTGACCAGATATCTAGAGGACGCTTTAGAACTCTATGTACTCGTGTCTCCTTAGAGAAAATATATTCACTTATTTACTTGTTGTTAATATAGTTATTTTAATATGCACTTTATGTGTAGTCTTACTTTTCACTATTGTTGTCAATATAATTACAATTTCTTTTTTTCACTTTTTTACATATTTCCATGTTGTTATAATATATTATTTCAATAGACTTATTATAATTATTGTAATGTCGTTAGTGCGTTAACTACCTATTATAGATACTTCGAGTTTCAAGCGACAAGACATATATTAAACACGCTAGTACGGCTTCTTTATATTTAGTTTCCAATTAATACAATATTGGAACATTCTTTTTTTATAACAATTTCTAACTACGGGTTTAACTTTATTTAACATTTATAAACTAATAGTAGGGTAAAACAAAGTTCCTTTTCCGTTTAAATATTCAACTATAATTTATATGTGAAAATTTCATATTAAATTCCCGCATTTCTTTCTAGATTCTATTGATATAATGTTATTATTTTCTGCTCAAATAACATAATCTCGATCTCGATTATGTTAATCGAATCTCGATTGGGAATATTTATTAGATATATTGAGGAAATTGCACAATGGGTTGCTATTACACACTTAGTAACTCTGTATGAGCGGAAAGCGGTAAAGAAAAATTTTTCACTATCTCAAAAAAAAAACTCGTTATTAAATACAATTAAGATAAAATTAAGAGAATAAAAGAGACCCCCGAATGGTATACCTATATCTATCGTCCGTCTTACTGTGCCATAATGGCAAGAATGGCTGGCTGCTGTACTCGTACACTCATTGAGAACGTTGTTTCAGATCTATATGTCGATAGCTTAGACGAGCTGGCGGATGATTCATCTGATATTATATTAGGTACGTGATTATTATTGTAAAGTTTTAATATATATTAGTGATACAATATTAATTTGTCTATCTGTTCATTACTGAACCACTGAACCGAATCTATAGGATTATTGTAATTGAATTATATTTAATTTAATGATTATATGTAAATTAAAATATGATGATAGGTTTTGTTTGTATGTTTTCCATGTAAATATTATATTTCAAACTATTTAATTCATAATATAAATGCAAGGTTTTTAAGCTAGCAGTGACTGAATCGATTTTGATAAAATTGAAAGAAATAATAATGCTTTCGTGTATAATAAATACGTAATATTATAGGTTTATAGGATAGTATATGTAATAATATTTAATATAACAATTCTATATAGGTCGTTGGTCTCAATGGTCTGAATGGTCTCGATGTGATTCCGATTGTCTTCACACCAGACGAAGGAAATGTATAACAAGCACGCCGTGTTTGGGTAAAGACTATCAAGTGGCTCAGTGCAACATGTGCGTGAGAACTTCTAAATCCGATATTATACATGATGGTAAGACATGATTGTAATTTTACCTTGCGCCAATCTAGACTAATAGGAACATATAGGTTAGTCACTAGAGCGCTGTGAGGCTTTCCAAGAGGCGGAGGTTTGATGCCCGCTTCGTTAATTTTTTTAAACGTTTTCTAAATTTCTTTTCCTTAGTGTGTAAAATGATACTAAGTGTGGAATAACACTTTAAATATGTTTAAATATTTTAGAATTTTATATAATTTGATTTTTTATATAAGTATATTATCTGATGAAAGTATTATTTTAGGTACGTCATACTGGCCTTTGCTAATAGCATTGTCTATAGCTTTTCTTATATTCATAGTGATTGTAATATTGGGCATTAAATATATGAAAATACGTATGGCAGAAAATTCACCTTACGTGAAACCACCTCCTGGTAAGTTTATATATTTTGTTATATTAAACTTTAGCGATAGCTTAAAATCATTTAATAGAAATTAATATTTATTTAATGCTTTTTTTTCAAAACTTTTAACTTCAAAATGTTTAAATTATATTTTTCATGCGTTTATTTTTTCAATTTCATGATGATATTATCAGGTACAAATTACTTTGGTAACGTGATAAAACGTACGCTAACTAACCAACCCGATCTGACAATACATGAGGAGTTCCACACGGTGGATTCAAGACGCACGCACAGACAGACGAGCATGTCGAGTAATAGGAACGAGCATTTATATGAAGTACCACAACTTGCTAATAGGTGAGTGATTTTGTACACTACGGTCAACGAGTTGTGGTCGCCCCGAATTTAGGCTTTCTGAACTGGGCATTGTGCACTCGGGAAGAAAATAATCAAAAGTAAAAGAAATCATAAATTATAAGACGACCCCGACTCGTCGACTGTGTTATATGTAAGTAAAATTTTTTACTAGATAGTCGGGTAGGCAGAAAGTATCTAGTGTCACGATCCTCCATTCTCCACTTTCAGCCTGCATTCGTGAAATCACGTGAGGAGTGGCGGAACTCAACGCTTGATTTCGCTGCGACTTTCATACAAAATGCAGAAAAATCAATGCAGTCATACAATAACTTAGAAGCTTAATTTTTCTGTATTTCAACGGACTATAGATCTTAATATCAGCTTGATACCTATATGTGATTTCGAGATAAATGGTCTTGATAGACAGACAGACAACAAAGTTATCTTTTAAGGCTTCTTTTTTACCTTTTGAGTTAAAAAACCCAAAAAATTTTTTGTAAAAAAGTTCTCTCGTATTTCTCTCAATTTCGTATTTTAGAATAAAATACACACAGGCCATTGTTATGTAGAAAACAGATATATTAATCTATGTAGTTCTATAATTCACGTTTGTATAATAACATATAAATACTCAATTATGCAAATTGCATTCAGCTTTTGATATTATGAAATCTATGAGCCGTATTATAGTTAATACTGTGTATAATTAAAATAAAACAGTCGCACTTTAATTATTAAAATGAGATGGCTAATTACAACCCTCGGTTTCGTTTAAGCTAGTTTGTTAGTGTTAATTTTAATCAATCATTATTTGTAAGCTGTAACTTCTATTGAATTATTTCAAATAATACAAATGTTAATAGTTTTTAAATAGAATTCCATTGAAATTACAAATTAATCACAAATTTTTCAAATATACCCAAATATTGAAAGAAAAAGTACAATTATATATAACGTCTTCGTGTAAGAAGTGTAAACAATAAAATTTAAAGACTCTTTGTAAACTTATTTTTTTTATATTTATAATCTTTGATGTGTGCCTAATAATATTATTTATCAGTTATAAATTTTCTCCCAAATAAAAAATAGAGAGTGCGCTCCTAGTATGTATATAACATGACGTAGTAGAGCTACAGTTACACAGTTGCCAGTGTGGGAAATTAATTGTGAAATTTGTCAGACGATGTCCTCCTGCGCCGCGATAGTCATATATACGAGTAGATAGTCTATACCGTATAATAATATGCATTTGGTTGCATCTCCCCTAACAAAGTTAATTTATAGCCTCAACCAATTTGCTATTCTTCTAAATGCTATGGGGGGCTGAGCTAATTGGAATTGCTAAAAACAAACCTGATCTAAAAATTGCCTTTTTCAGTGTGAATAGATTACCACTTATATAAATGTACTAGAGGACTCAGGCGGCTACGCTAGCTTGAATCATACGAATAGTTTTTAAATATATTTTCAGTTTAGGGGGTAAATTCTTATAAACCATGCAACACGTGTTTAATGAAATATGACACCAGCTGACACCAGCGGTTACAAGTGTTCATTCTGAAATATGTCTGATTCACAAGAATAATCAGAATTCCTATCATAAACACACAAATTTCTGTGTGTACCCTACATTACCCGTAGTAAAAATATTTTTAATATATTTTTAAAACTATGACAATTCTATAGATACACGTCCATAGAATTTGATACTAAAGGCTCATAATTTCTTTCAGCTACATGTCTCCAATAGATCACGAGGTAAGAGCACAGGAGAGCTTCGCTTGCAAGGACAGGGAGTCAGACCGGTCTGACTCCAGCTGCTTTATGAGCTGTGAGTTTATATGTCACGTACTTTGTAGAGCGATTATATGAAAAATAATTGATAACTAAAAACTCCTGACACTAAAACTCCTTAAACAAATAATTAGAAAAAAGCTAAATAAACTTCAAACGGCTGAACAAATTTTCTTGAATCATGGCTAAGGATACTGTCGACATGTAGGTCACCTTCCAAACCAAAAAAAAATCTAAATCAGTTCATGTGGTTGGTGACTACACAGCCACGGCGAACTTATATATAACACTCCTACGTTATCGTCAGGGGTCAAAGATTATTTATTTTTAATAAAGAATCTTTGACGTTATATCTGTTGATTATAAAATATAATGTTTCATATTTAATTAATTAAAGGAATTTAAACTTTAAAAATCGCACTGCTGTGTCAATTCAAAAATATTTTTTTCATATAGCCACTCTGAGAGTTTATTGCTTTAGTTTGTTATAAGATATTAGTACGATTATTTATTAATATAACTTAGATATTATCTTACAGCGGGATCGTCGTACGGCAATGAAAGTGTAGAAATGTCGCCTTCGCTTAAAAACAACGCTTCAGTAGATTCGAAATTTATAAATTCACATTATTTAGAGTCAGCAACATCTAAAATTATAAATACTGATGGTGATTGGCTCAATTTGGACAAATGTGGAGTGAGATTATTTATTCCTGATGGGGTAGTGGAGAAGGGTGAAGAATTATTCTCCATAGAAGTCACAGATGAAGAATGGAACAAGCCAAATTTACAAGAAGGTAATTTTTTATATTAATAAATAAAATGTTCATTGATTTTTTATTGTTTCCTGCTGTGAGTTAAAAAGGTCACAAGCCATTGAAATAAATCTATATAAATCTATTCTGAAATCCAGCCATTTGTATTGTTTTGACCCCATTAGACTAGACGGATTTTAAAATATTTGAAACAAACCGTGACTTAGATCAGATATATCTCGACCTTAATTCAGTTATATTTTCACTATAAGCTCAATAAAATAAGCATTTCTTATTTTAACAGGTGAAACACAACTAAGCCCGATAGTTCGATGTGGACCAAAAAATTTTCATTTCTGCAAAGCAGTGATACTAACATTTCCACATTGCGCGGCATTAAAAAACTCTAGTTGGGTGCTCTCTATCTTACAAAAGCCTGAAGAAATTAACTCGAGAGAATGGCGAAAAGTACTGACTCTTGGTCAAGAAACACCAGGATCACCCTTATTTGCACAAGTGGATCCATCAAAAGTATACCTTGTGTGTGAATTCCTCAGTGACTTTGTCCTTATTGGAAGAAGTTTCACTGCTTTAGATGCGAAATTGCTGAAAGTGGCGCTCTTCCTCAGCAAGCGTACAGACGGCAGCTATAATCTCAACTTAAACGTGTTTAACGACACACCATATGCATTCTATGAGTGTTTTGAAAGTGAACGTCGATCAGGCGGCTTTCTTCTTTGCGATCCAAAAACAATTTGCTTTCAGGAGAATTGTTCTGATTTGTGTGTCAATGTGAGGGATGTGGGAACGGGATGGAAAATACAATCAGGGGGCAAATATCAGGAGCTGTCCTTCTCGCACCTATGGAACATGAATGTCCGATCACTGCATTGTCTATTCATTCTACAACAGACAGACGCAATCAATTGCTTAGAACTAAATATATCCGTGTACCAAAAACAAAAACAGTCTAACTCGATAACATTCAATTTAAAAACAAACGATGTTAATTCGAATTTCAATTGTAATAAACGTTTCAGCTATTCAGGCGTGGAAATGGGTTACAGCGTTAACATCCTCGAGAATCCATTCAATTATTCGTCGTTATCGAAAAAAGAGGGCCGATATGATTTCGTTTACAGAAACAATGGCTTGCAAAGAAATAGTTTTATAGTTGACAATAATTATTATAGGACAAACGTTTTGACTAAGTCCGATAGGGTGATACTATGCAAGTTGTTAGACAGTCAAACGGTGAAAGGAAACGACTGGCGGTTACTGGCAGAGAAGCTGAAGCTAACTTCCTTCTATTACTACTTCTCCAACACGTGTTCTCCGACGGAGAATATTCTCAACTTGTGGTTATGTAGAAACAACGATGTCAATATGTTAGTTAATTTGTCGCGGATGTTCAGGGAAATGTCTAGGATTGACTGTGCGACGGTCGTCGAGAGGCGTTGCTTCCCCAATTAGACTGATTTTTATTTTGATACATGTTTTACACCGGCATATTTTTTTTTGGCGTTAGAAACATGTATGACAGACATTGAATTTGTTTTCTATAAGGACAATAATTTTAATATTAGCTTCTTATTTTAATTTTTTTTTAGATATTCAGATAAATCACCAAATCCGATATCCGACAAGTTTGTAGGATTGTATTTAGTGTCGAACACGTTATTTTTAAGTAAATATATTTATTTGTCTAGTCATTTAAATAATAACATTTTAACTAAGATTCTTTTAAACTTTCGTAACTATGGCGTTATAAAATGAGTCGGAAATGCACAGTAAAGTTTGAATAGCTTGTTAAGCAAATTATCTAGAAGAGAACTGATGTTGAAATATATTTTGTAGGCTCTAAGTTAGTTTCAACGAAATTGTTGTATTATTCGAACTTTTTGATTGATTATATAAATGTCCAGATGTAGCATCGAAGTGATGGAAATGTCTTTATAAAATGTCTAAAATAAAGGTAGGTTTTTTCCGGTGCGTATTTCAAACTTGTATACGTTTACTTTTTCTGTTATATTTTTATCGCTTATAGATTTCAAAATGCTTTACCTTGACATGTATGTAATCGAAATAAAATTCGCATTCGCATATAGTTATTTGACTGATAAATTATAAATCTGATTGACTATTGTTTTTCACACACACATGGCCATGAAATTTTTTCTTTTGTAGTATTAATTATATTTATTACAATTAACTTGTTTATCTTACATATAGATACTATATCAGTCAGATACATTAAGCATGAGTTCACACTATTATATAACGTTTAAAATATTACTTATTATTAATAATTTATTGCGATGGAAGCAAAATCAATTTTGTCATATTACTTCAGTCTTCAGTTTTCTTATGTTTATAGAATAATTATTAAATTATATAATTAAGTTATATATTAAATGTTAATTTCAATTATTATAATAGGTTATATTTATAATGTGAACTCGGCTTTATTTCAGAAAATAACCTAGAATGCTTCGTATATAAGGGAGAGTATGTTTTCAAAACATATTATTAAGTTATGTATAGTAACGAAACAAAAGTTGTATTGTACGTTTGTTTAAGGAATATGAAAATGGTTTTAGTAGTGATTTTAAATTTTTCAAGTAAATATTTTAAATTAATTATATTTGTTTCATTTAAGTGACATTAGTAAAGTATTTTAGGCCATCATAGTGCATTGGGCTAGCATTTGACTGCAAAGGCGCCTCTGTCTAGTCCTCTATGCCTTCTATGAATATGATATGAAACTGAAAAAAAGTGTTCCTGGGATTCTGAATTTGGTGTTGTATAGTACAATTTTTTCATATAACATATAAATATCTTATACACCTAAGATATAGAAGAAAAAAAAGAAAAATATAATCAAACAATGTTCACTATAAAATAACAGTATTTAACTTTCAAATAACTAACTTACAGCCTAACTCTTTGACCTACTACTGCATAGAAAGGAAAACTCGTTTCACCAGTATTTTGCCAATTAAGCAATGCGGGTTTTATGTAATCCAATTTTGAATAGAAATTGTTAGGTACAATGTTCTATTTCTTATATTTTTTTTAGTAATTGTATGACGAAGAGTATTTGTTACACAAGGTGGAAAAAAAGAGTAGACAAATATTATTGTAACTTAAATTTAATTAGAAAAGAAAAAAATATTAATTCACTATTTAATTTTTCCAAAGGCCAGTCATGGCGCAGGGGCACCAAGTGTGACTGTAAAATCGACTGATTTTATCTAGCTAAATTTATTAAGATCTCCACTCGAGTAATTGAAATATTTATTTAAATTTAAATTTTCATTTCTTCGCACTGGTGCCGTGGTAAAGCACGGCGTTGTGTTACGCCATTCAACACGCAAATTTTAATAATTATTCCAAAATTATAATAGAAAATAGGAAGCGGAGTGTCTTAATCCAGATTCTTTCTGTCCACTCTGCTGTGTGCAGGATGGATGGAAGGATAAAATGAAACTGAAAAAAAAAGAAAATATGTACTTATAAAAAGGCAGCACTCGTTGCTAAGCTTATTCTAGTCATTCTTCAACTAGTGTAGAGCAATGGAATTACAATTATTTTAATATAATTATTTCCCTGAGTGTGAATCGCATCCGCACCATCACGTTAATACAATAGCTTCACAAAATATTTCTATGAAATTTAGATAATATATACGTACGTCATATATAAAATTTAGTTAAAAAAGATATTTTTATTGTTATTTTCTTCTTAAAAATCATGTTAAGTACTATAGTCGTTTTTTAATATATATATATGAAAAATGAAGCATTCAGCAATAAAACATCCCTTAATATAATAGCCACAGAACACACTCCCGAGCGCAGGAGGAGCGTGACCCAAATACTAGGTATCAAGTATTAACGTTAGGGTTGGCGCCCGCGATTGCATTGTTTAATAATTGAAGACCTTCCTACATTACTCTGTATTGAGAGCTGGTTGAGTTATGAGCGGTAACGGTTCGCAATCATACTTCAATATCTATTGTGATGTAGAGGTCGTCGTGGCGGAATGGCACAAGGATGTAATTGTAACATGACGGCTATGGACCTGATACCCACTCGAGGGAATGGTACGGCTGGCAACTAAGCTGAAGTCTGGCGTTGAGCTCCGTCACTCAACACGCAATGCCTCCAGAATTCGACTGAAAATGGGGAGCGGCGTTTCTAAACACTAGGTTCCCTCTGCCTACCCTCCTGTGTGCGCGATGCAGCGTGATGCTAAATAAAATGAAATAAAATACATCTTTAGCATTTTTATTATAAGTTTAGTTGGCTTCTAACCATAATCTATCTGTAATGGATTTAATGTATCGTGCCTGTTTGCTCTAGGGTGTTACTTGTCAAATGTTTTGACAGTCAAACATATGATCAAACATAAGACCTAAAATGATTTTAAAAATATCTATAAATTAAATAAATATCAATGAATTTCACATTTATATTATAATAAAATATCTAGGTATTTAGATGTCTTATTAAGGTACTAATTAACGCCTCCAGATTAATAAGTGTTAGTGCTGTTGACCTGGACTGGTCCTGGACTGGACAGGACCTGGACTGGCGTCACCGGACGGGAGTGTAACATTTAGTTTAATAGATACAGAATAATATACCGTGAAAAATATGAAATTAACTTAATTAACTATCACAAAGCAAACATCCATTGTAATGAAGTATGTTATATAATTTTATATATTTATTAAGAAATTAATAAAGAGAGTCCAAATCGCTTTAAACTTAATCCATCGCCCAGTGTTTCACGAGACTCCTTTCCGTTCTATTAAAGAAATCCCTTAACAAACATGAGGGTGTAATGCGTGTTTCGAATGTATGCCCACTTCGAACGTGAGGAGCGAAAATTAAATCATTTTATTATGAATAGACGCTTCATGTCGTATACGATTATTGGTCCCCGGGTATTTGGAAGTCCGTACTGTATACCTTCAGTGGACCAAATCACTTTGCATCAGTCATTGTTTGATTTAAGCTCATTAGACTGGATATTATTATATTTTATAGTTTTTTGTTGGTTTTTCGAGGCCAGTCGTAGCGCAGCGGCACAAATTGTGAGTGTACCATAACCGCGACTGGTTGTGGGTTCGATCCCCACTCAAGGAAATGAATTATTTATTTAAATTTTATATTTCCATTGCTTCGTTCTGGTTTCGAGGCAAAGCGCGCCGTTGACCATTTCTCAACACGCAATGCCTACAGAATTTTTTCCCTCTGCCTGCACTGCTGTGTGCTAGGTAGGGCGTGTAGTCGATTCTTTTAAATTGTTTTTTGTTGTGTTTAAAAAATAATTAACTCTTAATTTTTTTAATCTTCATGCTGTATCCCGCATGTAGGCAATAGTGTAAGAAATAACAATGTCGTAAATTTTCTACTAGAGCGAGGAAATGAAAATAATTCAATAGGGTCCCAAAAATATAGATCGCACCAACACTATCGCCTTCAAATTCAGGCACAGACCCGCAACGCCAGAGAATGGCATAGAGCTATAAAGTAACGATGATTATAAAATAAATATCTAATTATTGTGTCCATTGATGTATTATTAAGTGAAAATCCATTTCGATTAACTAATTAAGAAGTTAACCGCTAACACAGAATTCTATTCGACTCAATTGTGAAGCTTTGTAATTTAGAAAACTTCAATACAAGTTCCCTTTGCTGCTGAGCAGGATTTCCCGTCGAAGAATGTTAGATCAAAGATGTGGTACAGACTAACGGTTAATATTAAGACATGACCTTACAAACAATTATGGTCCTTCTCTCTAAGACGTAAAGACCAAAACTCTACATCAGAAAGTGTTGTCAGAGTTCCTATGGACAAAGTCAGGAACGCACTGATCTGTATAATGATTGAAATAAAATATAGCAGGGTAATTCTTTTGTGATCTGCTACGACTAATGATATACTGACCGAATTCACTTAGTTGTGCTCGTTGATCTAATAATATCTTTTAACGGCCATTTTCATATAACTGTATTATATTTTGAAAAGTTCTCTATAACGCTTCTCTTGGAATAATTGAAAATGTATTTATAGAGTTTCGTACCTTAAAAAGTAAAAATGGAATCTTATAGGACTCACTGTGTTGTGTGTCTGTCAAGAATCAAGCTTCTAATTCAACGCAGTTAAAAGAAACGACTATTTATGCAGCGATTTTTCTGCATTTTATATGTAATTTGCCGCGTACTCAAAACCCAATAACTTTTCGTCCCGTTAACCTACAATTATTAAATTTTGCACGAACGGAGAACTTCTAATGCAAATAAAGGGGAAAATCCCCATAAATGAAAATTTATGGGTGTTTCATAGAAAAATATCATTATTAACTTATATTTTTAGTTCATTTCATACAAAATGAGTACAAATTTGAATTTGTCAAAATTGTATTTCCCGTTGATCTATAATCCTGAAATTAATACGAAAGCCTCGGTGGGCGAGTCCGACTCGAACTAAGCCCATATTTATTTTATTTTAATTATAAAAGTTTTATAATTATTTATGTTTATTATAAAAGTGAATGAACTGTATCTTAAACATATCCTCATATGGGGAACGAAAGTGTATTAATTAGAACGAAGTATTTTGACACTAGATTACCAGGTTCCCTCTGTCTACTCTGTTGTGTGCCGGAGATAATATAATAATAAGAAAAAAAAGTAAGTAAAGGAAGAAAAAAAAGATAATATAATAATAAGAAAAAAAAAGATATTTTGCACTATATTTAGAATTAGACATGCGGAAGGCGGGCAACGTCTTATAACAGTAAATTTCGTATGGCTATCCTACCAAATGGGAGATACAGCGTTAAGCTAAAAGAAAATATTAAGCTAAACGTACACACACTACAAACAACAACACATTGCAAGGACCAAGTTCATCACACCCAACACTTTAGAAGACGGCATTTGAAAACACTTCCTCGAGTGAGCACGGTGAGGGGTTACACCTAATTGGAGGGCGCTCAGTACACGAGCTCTCATACTTGTCTTGTAAAGAACCTGCGGTTTACATCGACTGTACAGTTTACTTGAAAGTGTGCGATGACATGTTGTAAGGTGAGATGCTTTATGATGACGTTTTAACATTCTGTCAGTTCTATTCTTTTTGTGATAGTGGTAAAATAAAGAGTTTTTTTTTAAATGTATTTTTTTTCTTGATCGAATTGAAAACCGCGGTGTTGAGTTTCGCCTCTCTACACGTAATATCTTAATATCTGCGTGGAGAGCGGGGTACGGAGTGTATTAACACTAACTTCCAACAATTCTCCACTCTTTGTGGGATACACAGTGTTTTAATGTACAAAATAGTAATCAAATATTTACCAATATTTAAAACTTAGTATTATATATGATATTCTAATAAATAATTTGAATAAGCAACAGTACAAAATAGCGTAGTTTTATTTGCCTATTATTTATCGAGACTACCAACCGTATAAGGAACAAAACGTTGATTTATAATAACATTTCTGAGACAAACCGACGCTCGAACTGCGGCGAACAACAAAAGATAACAAATCACGCTTTTAACACACTCGTTCGCGTCGAGTCGACTGATCTATGAGTTCTCATCAGATCGGTGAAGCGGCGTTTATACGAGGTGACGGTGGAATCTCAACTTGGATATTTGTATCAATGATGTATGGCGTCTAAGAAATGGTGAAGCTTCTAAGAATGGTAAGAATGGTGTCCAAAATTAAAAAAATATATATATTTTATGATAATATCGATTTTTAGGAAAGCATCCGTAGGATAATATATCTATCAACATTGAAAATAAATTTTAAGTCTATAAATATAGGAGTATATTTGGAAAGCTTCAGGCTGAATCCCCCATATAAGAGAATCGGCAGAGGTAACTTAATATTAAAACATTTCATCCCCCACTTTCCACTCATTTTTTCGGGCATTGCGTGCTAAGTGGCTTAACTCAATGATGTGCTTTGTTATCTTACCAGAGTGAGGAGATGGAAATAATTAATTGCCTCAAATGGGAATCGAAACCGAAGCCACAGGGTATTCAAACCCACCGAAGAAATTTAACGCTGCGTTGAATTTCACCATTTTGCGTGTTGTCTTGTCACCAGACCGAGAAAAATAAATTATTCCCCCGAGTGAGGTTCGAACCCATAATCATTGCGTACAGTTACGTTGTGGCTACACCACGACGGCCTCAAAACAAATATAATACACTAAAACTTATATATATTAATTATTTTTTGCATCCATTTAATATTAATATTAGAATTCCACTGCATTCAAGTTTCATTCTTATTCATCCTAGACAATACTACACCGGGTCTATCTCTATGCAAATTTAACCCTTAACTTTCTGCACTCGGTCGATTTAATCGCCTGAATTTCCTCCGACTTGAGAAACTCCGTATCGAAGGGTGAATAAATTTAAAAACCTCTTAACAGAATACTTAGTGGGTGAGGAAAAGTTTATGTTTACGGGAGAAGCATATTTTGGCTCCTAATCTAAGTGAGTGGTGCTGCAAACTTTTTTAGGATACGTTGTAAAATCAGTCAGCTTGAAAATTTTTGTCTTCAAATTTAAAAAAAATATATATTAAGTAATTTATTAGAGTTCTGTAAAGCGATTTAAAGGTTAACGTACTTATTTTACGTAGTGATGGTTAAGCGCTCTCCTGCGACGGAGACCTACATTGAGCAGTGGAAGTAGATTGACTGACAAAAAAAAAATCAATTGATATTTGCTGCGTATACATACGCAACTGCGTATACAATGACTATCTTTATGATATATTAGGTACACACTGTGCAGAAGGTACTGTAAAATATCATAATAATAAAAGTGTAAATAATGTGTAGATATATAATTATAGTTAAGTAATATTAAAAATTTGACTGAATAATAATTCTGAATGACTTACAGGAAAGTGCTCTGTTGCGTCTATTGTTTCTAATCTCTAGAAAACTTTCTAAAAAATGCATGGGGGCCAACACGATGCAGGGGATTCGAGTTCCCCAAAATACATTTTAATATGAGCAACGTGAGGGAATTTTCCCTTTTTCATTATAAATATTGAACTTTTTAATGAAAAGGTGTACGGGACCCTATTCTTGGTTCCCATTCACGCTTCACCGCCTCAGTTCTAATAACTTAGAATCGCTAGAGTTAAGGCTTCATTTATCATTGATCTTTATTAAAAGCGTTTCATCCGTTTTTAATATTTAAATTTTTATATACATTTCTTATATTGTGTTATTGCATTAGTTTTGGTTTTGTTAAATGGTGTTTTACACATTGCCTATATTTCAGCTCTCCTTCGTCTGACACTTACTGTTTTTTTAACGAAAAACGTTTATACTACCTGTAATATATATTATTTAACTTGCCAGTACCTTTTCTAGTGTGAGCATTGACGATGACTAATGATGTAAGGCCACCTTTATGTCGTTGAGCACTTTGACGACTCCCACGTCACAAGTTGAAGAGAAAAATGGGTTTGAAGCAAAAGCTGTCGAATAAATTCCTTTTATCACAATAAACTCGGCAGATAGTGTCCCGAAATTAGGCAGTAAGGCTGTTGATATTTAGTTCTCTAACCAAATTATTTTTGTCTTATATTTTGTTTTTATTTAAACTGAAACAGAAACATTTAGTATTTAAAACCCTTAAGTGGGCATTAAACCCATAAACTATCGCGTTTAGAGTGATCCTGCGCCACTATTTTGAATTGCATCTACAATTTACAAATTCACAAATTAAAAACATTACATATTCATATATACACATATTTTTATTATAAAAGAAATTTCAACATAAAGTATTTGAGTAAAAGTTGGTAAAACATTTTTTTTTTAAATTAAAACGGGCGTGCTCACGCAAAGCAAAGACATATTAAAATGCTACAAAAGCGACATACACGACGTACAACTCAAATAACGCTTATACGGTATATCCCGCACATAGCAGTAGGCAGGTAGACAAAGGGAACCAGGGAACCCAGTATCAAGACCTTCGAATTCTGGAGACATTGCTTGTCGAGTGCCGGAACTCAACTCCGCGCTCTGCCTCGTTACACTAGCGAGGAAATGAAAATATTAATGCCTGCGTGGAGTTATCTATATAAGGCTATTATAATATAAAACTTTGCGGTTACTGCGTGTCTGACAGACAAGCCAGAGATAAAAGTATTGGATTCAGAAAATTGAAATTTGGTATGGAGGTAGGTTAGAGAGTGTAGGGGAGCGTTACGAGAGATCACGGAAATTGATTTATTTATAATATGACAAATAAATTCACACTTTGAGTGATAAAATGCAGATTTGAGTGACTTACTCAATTTTTTCATACTGTAATCCTGGGTACAGCAGGGTAAAGAAAACGAACCTAGTGTTAAGACACTCCGTTCCCCACTTTCTGCCGAATTCTGAAGGCATTGCGTTTTGAATGGAATAACTCACTCTTGCGCTTTGCCTCGTCACCACAGCGAAGAAATGGAAATATAAATTTTAATAAATATTTCATCTCCTCGAGTGGGGGATCGAACCCACAACCAGTCGTGTTTACAGTCACACTTTGTGCTCCTGCGCCACGATTGGTCTAACAAGCATAGTATTATGAAACAATCCTGGCAGATGCACTTGTTGTATCATTACGTGGTTGGCTGACGCAACACGGTTCCGCACTTTTAAGTCCCCTCTCTAAAGCAACCGTTCCCTGGTTGCCGCTAGAATATGGCCCGGTGGAGTAAAAAGACATAGACAATTGATTTATTTACTTTATATACTTTTTTATTCATCTTCAAGTGAAATCTTTCTTATTTTTAATGACGGTTTATTACGATAAAAATAATTTCTCATAATGTAATTATAAGAATCAAAGATTCAACTTTTCCTTGAATTTGATTGATAATGAAAAGATGATGATGAAAAGTTAATATAAAAATATGTTTAATAACTTTTCTTTGAGAATTGTACATATATTCTCAATTTTGATAAAAAAAACGTGTCACTGTTGTGACGTATCACTGTAACTGACTGCTCCTGCCTTCTCCCGTTTAATGCATTTTTTTATATTTTTGTTTAGCTTCATGCTATCCCACATAAAGCAGAATAGACGAAGAGAACCTAGTATTGTCTACTACGCTACGTCACAACATCCTGAATGCATATTGTTAAGTCAAATAAATATTTGACTACCTCAAAACAGGAATTGAACCTGTAAATACCGTGTATTTAACACTGCACATTCCTACACCGTTTCAAATATAATAGAATCATTTTTCGAAAAAAATATCCAAGAGATTTCGAGATATATACGAGTATAACAGTATCCAATGGTAGTAATACAAAACGACGAATCGGGTAACTTCACGATCCACTGCAACCGTCCCCAGTGAGACAAAGGGTGATGTCTTTATGAAGGGGACCAGGGACGGATGACGGAAAGGCGCTTGACGCTTGACGGGTGCACTTCCGAGCCATATGAGTTGCAGTCTGTCTTTGTTGCTAATGTTAAACCTACCGAGACTGTCGTGGTGCAGTGGCACTAATGTGTGACTGAAACGCGAGGGCTGTAGGCTCGATTCTGATTCGAAGGATTAATCATTTAATATTATCATTATCTCGCCTGGTAGCAAGGTAAAGCGTAGTGTTGAGTTTATTATCTCTGCCTATCTTGCTATTACTATATAAATTTGCCATTGGTGAGTAGTTTTGAAATGAATATCCGTATAACGAATTATGGGTTCAAATTTTATTTCAGCAGCTGAAAGCCTGCTGTTTCTTGATATAAAGATACATTGCTTATTAAAATAAAAACTCCCAAAATCTCATTTTATTTATATGTAATTTTTTTTTGTTTTTTCTAGCTTTCACATTTTTTCCTACATATATAGTACGCGTAAGCTAGAGTAAGCCTAATGTAAGGACACACCTTTTTCTGTTTCTTATCCCAATTAGGATGGCGGAATTAAACGCCGCATTCTATCTTAATAGAGTAGGAAAATATTCTGTAACTTGTAAATTCCTAAGAGTGGAGACCGAATCCACTACCTTACGATCGCCTAGTTATATTTGAAAAATAAAAAAACGTAAAATCACTTTCCTTTACAAGAACTATATTATTTCCGGTTCATCAATCATTTTACAATAATTATTTCCGTACGAAACTTGCAAAACTGTTTTCGCTTAAGCGATGAAAGTTTTGCCATAAAATTTTTCATCTAAAATAGATACAAAGGGTGGCTTCAAAACTCCGTAGTCATGTATCTCCTGCGCTTTCCAAAACATAAAATCCATAGCGATAAATGATAATTATTTTATTGTTCAAGTATAATAATGTAGCTGAATAAAATACAGACTTTATTATTTTTTTCAGTCCAATTCAAAGACTTTGGGCATTTCCGTTTCAGAAAATGAAACCTTAAACTTTTGATTAATGTTTTATTTTTTTTAATTTTTATTTTGCGTTTTATTTTTTTATTACTTATTGAATGTTTAATATTCCTTGTAATTTTTTCTATGATAATAAAACGTCAAAAGTATTGATGGCAGTATTGAAAAGTATTGAAATTATTTGAGGTCAGCCTAGGCGCAGGGGCACAAAATGTGTAAACATAACTGATTGTGGGTCGACTCTGGTGTCGAGACAAAGGGCGGCTTTCACAATCATCAACACAATTGTTGGGGGAAGGTGGGGAACGGAGTGTCAGAGTATCACTGGTTTCCCTCTTCATATCCTGCTGTGTGCGGGATACAGCGTGAAATTTGATTTAATTTAATCTAATTGAAATAATTTATTTTACTTTAAAGCAACATAAGAAATATTTAGAATAAGTAAATAATTTCTTGATTTGTATCTTAGACCACACGCCAGTGTCCCCGCGCTTCACCGAGCATGGGGCAGACAGGGGCACGGGGGAGTATTTTAAGGGGAGAATTTGGACACTTTAATGCGAGTTTTGATGTTTTATGCTAATATCGGGGTAAGTTTGGCGAATAGTCACTGAATCGCTAGTCGTTAGACTGTGGAACTCTAGCAAAGCCGGCCTCTCGATAAATGTTCTTTCTCAATGAATAAATAAATCAAATATTGGTGGTGGTGAATTGTGTTCTTTAATAAATTTAAAGTTGAAAATTATGGGTTGTCTGGTGATAAATTTTAATTACTCGTTGATTAATTAACACGATTGTTTACAAAGAAATAAAATATTTTTTTGTTGCCATTTCTCTTTCTATAAGATTCGTAATTGACAACGTGGTATGTATCAATAATGACAAATAAATTGAATAAAAACAAATCTTCGAGTAGGAAATGAAAAAAGTAAATAAATACAAATATTTTACTAAGTAAAGCGCTATAACAGTAACTAATGACAAAGTGATCAGATTAAGGCCGTGATGGAAGTACTAAAATTGACAAGCATATTTTTCCTAATAATATTTATTATATGTAAATAATTATTCAAATGAAGCGTTATATGTAAATATAAATACAATTTTACACTATAACAACAGATTGCACTCTTTCGTAGAGTTTACGTTAGGTTTTGCCTTCTTCATAACGCTGATAAACTGGATAAACTGGACTGGAAAAGCTGGATTGTAAAAACATAATTAAAATTTAAACGCAAACAGCCTTAATTTACTTTATCTATATATTTTTTTTTGCATTAAGAGAAAACACACAAAAAAAAACAAAATCTAACCGTATAAGTAGATGTTTCTAAAGAATTTTATACCATTTTCTTAGTAGCTAATAAAATAAAACCACCACGTAAAGTCAGGATTCAGTATCAGCTTCCCATAAAGATTTTATACGACATGTTCCGCGGTAAATTTTTACGTTTCTTTTAATATATTCCGGGTTTTCAAAGGTTGACATCAAACGCATAAAAATTTATTTGCGCCCATCTGAATTTCATCTTGTCACATTTTTCATACATAATAAACGGGACGTCTTTGCCTTTCAATGTTTATGTATTGGACGGCCAGCCAACTATTATATTTTTTTATAAACTTCACGCTATATCCCGCACGTTGCGAGATAGCTTAGGGGGCAGAGGGAGCTTAGTATTAAAACACTCTGCTCCTTATCTTCGGCCGAATTATAGAGGCATTGCGAGTTGAGTGGCGAAACTAAACGCCGCGTTTTGCCTCGACACCAGAGCGTAGAAATAAAAATAATAAACGTTTCATTTCCTCGAGAAGGAATCGAACCAACAACCTATCGCGCTTACAGTCACATGCTTGTATCCTTTCGCAACGTTTGGCTTTCAATTTTATATTTTTTTTCTTTAAAATATATTTTAATGCCGTTAAAACGGCACAAAGTATTTCTTTTCTTAATGTTTTGTAGTTCAGATACACAAACAACACCCTGAAGTGAGTTACAACTGCTCTATATATAAAGTCAATATATTTTCCAAAGAGCGAAAAATTATAAATTAAAAATTTAAAGCTTATAAAAATATTAATACATATTATTGAAAAAGTTATTATAAAAGTTAGACAAAATTCTACATGAAAAACATTATGATAGAAAATTTAAAGTTTTTCCCATCCTCATTCTAGTGACAAGATTGTCAATTACCAAAAGTGTCATCTCATTCAGCCTGTTGACCTAATTTTTGATGAAAATTAAACAATGGATCAAAATGAATTGCTTCATTCGTTTTTTAGATATTCTTTGAAAAATTGGTAACAAAAGATGTCCCATTTAGGAAAGCTGTGAATTATGGATAATTAAAACTATTTGAATTCCATACCGACTTGCTTAATGTAAAAAATATTTAAACCATTACATACTTAAATAAAACAAGGCTGTGCCACTTAATTTGCAACTTTTCTATGATATATACAATGTCTTATAATTATTAATGAATTAATTCCCTGTAACATAAAAAAAATGTTTTACCAAATTATTATTTATTTTTATAAAATAATACAATTGTTCATATATGCAAAAAGTAGTTGTCCTTGTACACAGATATTAAAATGCCAACTAACGATAGCATATTTAGAAAGAAAAAAAAAGAATGTGAAAAATATTTAACTACAATTTTAATTTAATCTGTAACCACTATCTGTATCTGGTGTTCCCACATAAATCGTTTCGGCGCCGCTCCGTCGTCGCCGCAGCGCCTTGCATTCCGGTGTAGTGCGGGATGTTCCCGGGATTTATTACAATGTGAACTGGGACTAAAAGCGTGGGCGGTACCGGTTCTGCTGAGATTAATATGCATTTTCTATTTGATAACGTTAACTTTACTTTATTTCACTGCGTATTTTGTAATGCATTCTCGGTAACCTTTATTATTTTCGTGGAAAATTTTGTAGTTTAAATGGATTGTCGTATAATTACGTTTTGGTTTCGTGTTATTATTAAAAATGGAACTATTTTCTTTTAAAAAGAAGATATCTTCTGTTATTCTTACATGGCTGAGGCTGTTTTCTCGAGGATATTCAATTATGAACGATATTACAAAATTATTCGGTTAGTTTTATAGTGAATTATGGTGCAGTTGCATCATTGATTGCGATAACTATGAATTCTATTCTTATTCGGTATATTATTATTATATTACTAGTATATCTGACCACGAGTAAAATACCATGAGATTCATCAGCTTCGGTCCAATATTTTGGTATCGTTAATTTTATCTTTACGTATCTCATAACTCTCTCTTATTATCCTGAAAAATAAAGAGTACATAGAGCGTGCATTAATATATCTTTTCTTTTTTCTTAAGAACCTTGATAAATAAAAAATGTTCAAATTGGTCAACAACGATGTCCTATTTAAAAAAATCTTTGTACAAAAATTATATAAATAAATATTTCTAACACTTTTTCATAACATTTCATGCTCTATAGTCACTTCCGATAGGAAATACAACATTTGTAGCTTACATGAGAATACATTGTATTTTTTATCTTTACATCGTCTTGTCCCCTAAGACTATATCCATTAAGTTGTCAAGCAGGATTGATAACGAAGTCAGTATCCCGTTACGTGGGTGCATCACTAACGATATCTTCGGAAATGTTAGAAGAAAAGACGGGAAAATTATTCCTATATCTAATAAGTCCACGATTTAGGGAGGTCTTTGCGAAATAAATCTATTTTATTTGATTTCTTGAGTACTTTTGTTTATATGTTGTGTATTAACATTTTTAAGGATTTGTGAAAATATTAACAAATATTTAAAATATTTAAAAAAAATTATATATTTTGAAAATTTTTAAAACGCATCACCAAATAATATATGTAAGGATTAAAAAGACGTGACGTACTTTGATCGTAGTAAACCAAGCGCGGCTTAAGATCATACTCATTTTTGTAAGTATTTTAAAAATATTTGTCGACACGCTAAGGCGTGCACCCTTTCAGAATGTTAATAAAATATTTTTAAGCATTGTTCTCTTAATTTTATCCTATTCTGTACATTGTTCTGTACATACAATTATCATTACAAAGTCAAATATAACATAAGAAAAAATTACCGTCACAGCCGTAGATAGCACTGAAAAAAAGTACCGTAATCAGTGCGTGAAAGTGTAAACATATAAATCTTTCACGGATGTTAACCTCCTGAGTGCGGAAGCCGCTAGTTAACAGAGTAGGTAGATACAGTCGTATGAAAGTATCCGTGAAAATGCTCGGAAAGAGTTATACGTTGGGAGATGCTGACAAATGGATTGCGCCCTTTCATTTTAACTTTAAATAAATAATAATCAAATAAATACATGGTATATTACGGAGCCAGTCGTAGCGCAGAGTACGTTGTGGGCACGATCCCCACTCGAGGAAATTAAATATATTAGTTTCCTGGTTCTAGTAAGCTCCAGCTATTCCGGTTTAGTTTCTTAACACTAGGTTCCCAGTTTCCCTGTGCCTATCCTGCTGCATGCGGGATACTAATTTAGTGGAATTATGTATTGATAGGACAAATTAATATAAATAATATAAGAATTATCTGTAAAATTGTACAGAAAATTAAAGAAAGATTCGATAAATCACAAAATTATATAGACGATGTAAAAATTATATACCTATTCATTTTTCGTCTGTGTCGAAGCCGAAAAATGAATGGGTATCGATAAAAGTTTGACAGATAACTATTAGGGTGAGATCGCAGAAAATACTTTCTCAACTTTGCCACCAACGTACTTTGATAAATTAATAACATATTTATCATTTCATCAGAAGGAAAGATGTCTGGTTCCCATTATAATAACTTTGGTGAAGTTTTTTTCTCTTTTAAAACACAAGGCTATATACAATGTTTTTAAGAGCCTACTGATTCACTAGACTTCTAGAAAATCACTTTATTATGTGAAAGATATTCTAGATTTAAATACGTACATTGTTACAAAATATATTTTATTTAGCGACGTGCATAAATTTACTGATTCTTTTGAGTGCGATACAAACATCGTCCTTTCACTTGGTTGCATACAATCAACAAGCAGGAAACGCGAACTTTTGAAAAATTTCCGTCACATCCGGCTTTTGTGAGGTGCCAAAGAAAAACTCCCCAAATATCAGTTGAATGTTGCCACATTTGTATATTTTTTTATTAAGAAAATGTGATAAATACCAACTACTCGTTGATTTTTTTTATTTTCATTATATTCTTATGCTGAAATATTGAATGTATTTGTTAACATTATTACATGTTAGATATTTCTAATCTCTCAAAAACATTATTTAATAATTATTTCTTAAGAACATTGGGGCATCTACTCCGTGTAGATGATAATTATTTGTGGATATTTTAATTGACATAGGAACGCTTGTCGTAGTCGCACTGCATTTGGTAGTCGCCCAATATAATTTTATTCTACCTATATTTGAAAATACATTACTTTAAATTCATTAATCTTATTTCTGAAATAAATATATCTACTGGACCTAACTATTTTTAGTAAAATTTTTAATTTTATATATATTACGTTGTGACATATAAGAGTGATCAGTAAAAAAGAGATAAATACATTTGGGGTAGCATACATATAAATCATATGCACGGTACCCAAAAACTTTAATTAATATTTAAGTAACTTTGAGGTAATATAGAGGCATAACATCTATAAAATTACATTCATTTCAACTTACAAAACATAACTTGACACGGTAATGTAGGTAATTTTACAATAAGTTATATTATTTCAAATAAACATTTGTAAGCATAGAATATAATTGTCCTACAATAATTCAGTAAGAACGCACTTGTGAAATCATTTTTAGTTATCGATGTGTAACAGAAATACAAATAATAAGCCGATAACGTCGTCCCGAGCCCGCAGTCTTATTATATAAAAAGGCGTGAACATATCTGCGCGTTGCTCTTTGAGTATTGTCATTTTTCTGCTCGACGGGTGGGTAGTGTGACAACGTGCCGCGGGGTGCTGGCTGCCGGCTGGTTACGTGGGGGTGGGGGGGCGGGGGGCGGGGGTTTGTGTTTGTGATGTTTTCATTTTTCACTCACTTGCCACATTTTTTATACAAAACATGTGAAAAAGGAGGTTTTGCTGTCCAAAATGTCGCCGTTCTATTGATGTTTCACGTTTTCATTATAAATTTCATGTGGCCAACTCTAGAAATATTAAATAGAACTTTGGTCATTTGTTGTAAGTAAAATTTTTATAGAAATATTTTAAATAAAATAATTTTTTTTTTAAATAGCATCATTCATTTTGATGGAATGATTGCAAGTTGTTTCATTTCAATGCTTTGTTAGACAAAGCACGGCGTTGAGCTCCGCCATTCACCACGCATTGTCTCGAAACTTGAGCGGAAATTGGGGAACGAAGTTTTTTAACACTAAATTCTGTCTGTCTACACATATATACATATACATATTTGTATACACAGGGAAAAAAAAATATGAAAGAAAATATATTATTAATGCTAATATAACATTTAATAATGCTAAATTACTAATTTATATACCAAAATAACTATTACAATTTTAGATGTACAAGTGCCAAACTTAAATGATTACAGTTGTATGAGCGCTGAGCGGCAGATATTGGTTCGTCCTACAAAGGTGCTGGATTGGCTCAATTTGCGAGCGGCACGTCGACGCGCAAACGAGTTATTTATTATATTATATGAAAAAAAAAATTCTTTGTCCTCTTATGATCGAAATTAAAATATTTTTCGTTTTGATAAATTGTCATAAAATATGCAAATAATATAAAGATTTGTGCAGAAAACAAATGAGATTACGGGTTCGATTTCCACTCGAGGAAATGAAATTATAAATATTTTCATTTCTTCGCTCTGGTATCGAGTTAAAGGCCGGCGTTGAGTTACGCCACTAAATGAGCAATGCGCAACTAAACACTAGGTTTCCTGCTACTTGCGGGATACAGCGAGAGAAAAAGTTTAAAATATATCCTATATCTCAACATTCGACTATTCGTAACATTTCATAGCTGCTCCTACGATTTTTATTATTACTTAATATTTTTATTAGTGTTTGTAGAATGACTTTTGTATGAACTTTTGATGTATATTTTATTGTCTATCCAGAATAACCTAAGTCCGAGCTATTTCTGCCACATCCATTTTTATGTTAAGCTTTCTACATTAAATACATATCGCGCCTATCATGAAATTATAGCAAAATCACTAAAATATATTCCAATTGCAAAAAGGTATTTGACTTATGTTGTCTGGCGTCTATACGTGAGATTTGGTAAGATCACCTGCGCCGTCAGTATTGTGTCTGCATTATTGAATTTCAGTACAAAGATCGCGTAGGCATCAGCCTTAACCTTACATATCAATATAACGACATCGCTGTAAATTGAAAATATATTGAATGTTGTTCTGGGTTCGAATCCTATGTGTATGTACCTTGGGTATGTACCTTGTGCAGTGGACAGCGTCAATACTATGATAATGGGTTCGATTTCAACTCGGATAAAACTACTTTATTTATTTATTTTTTCATTTTCTCCCTTGCATCAAAATTGACACATACAAAGATCGTTGTTGTTTTAAAGTTTAGTTCGTTTTCATACGAACGTGACACTTGCCAATAGAGCCTAATTAATATAAATGTATTCTATCAAAATTAATTAAAAAACATTTTATTCCTTATATTATAATATAATATAGAAATAAAACAAATAATATAACATTATTACTATCTTAACGTTTAACTTTATATTGACGTTCTGTAGCTCGGCATTTTTCTAAAAATGTGGAAAATTTCACAGAACCATCGAATTTCCAGTCGCCTCTTGACAGTGAAACGTGAAGACGCGACGTTCACGTCACGCTCGACTCGGGCTGCAGTGAGCGAGATTTAATTGCATATTATGCTTCTGCCGTATCATAAGAGGAATTTTATATGATTACGTCAGAGGTAAAAGTGCAACAATATTGTATTACTTAATATGTATATAGATAGGAGTTGTCCCTTAAGAAATTATGAAGATAAGAATATAGTTTTTGCGTAATAAGCAAATGTTATAAGCGTGCGACTGTAGGTAGGTTGTGTATTCGATTCTCACTCAAGGAAATGAAGTATTTCGCGGTATCCATCTCTCGAAGTAGGATATCAAGAAAATCTAGTGTTAAAACTGTCTACTTCCCACTTTCTGCTCAATTTTCAAAGTATCATCTACAAATAAGCAGAAAGTAGAGGACAAAATAACACACCAATTTGTTTACTTTAAGTTTTCCTTAAAACAAAATTTAAACATCAACAAATTAAATCATCAATATATAACTACAAAATCAGCTTCACGCTGTGCCCCGTATATAGGAGGATAGACGCAGGGAATCTAGTGTTAAGGTAAAAGAAATAAAAATATTAATAAATAATTATTAATTCCCTAGAGTGGGTATCGAACCCACAGTCAAACCCTTATGCCGTTGCGCCACGACAGCCACTCTAAACAAAAAAATACTCATCTGAATAAATTTATGCTCAATTTTAAGGCAACAATCCCTTAAATTGCTGTGAACAAAATCGTCGACCTTGTAATACAATTACCCGCAGTAACCGTCTACGGGAACATTCACGCTCGGTTTGAGCGGCGAGCATGATTTAATTGTGGTTTTCCACACGATCTCGGTTTACGATATGGTTTTTGCGGTTGATAAGAATAAGTAATCTGAACAGATTATTTTAAGTTATTTGAAATATTAATTCGATTTACATAAAAAAGCTTAATAATTATAAAATAAGCTATTACTATTATATACGATAAGGATTCTAAATATTTTTAAATCAAAAAACACATGATTTAATTGTGGTTTTCCACATAATTTCAGTTTACGATGTGGTTTTTGGTGTTTCGTGTGTACCTAGAATGATAAAGTTTAGCATATAGGCATAGGTAGTTTTAGTATAGATTTTTGTTTAAATCCTATAAATAGTAGTCTTAAAAGGGGGGCAAAATTAAGTATTAAAGCCGCTAGTTCAAATGAAGTATTAGATAAAAGGACTCTGGCTAAGCCTGAATTTCCTTAAGAGCCCCAGAACAATTTCTGTACCCTCGGCGGGTGAGTGCGAGTCGCGATTCGGTTTTTTTATCATGATTATGAAAATGACATTTTAGTAATAAAAAACATGCTGAACTGTAGCAAATTGTCGTTGAAAATTTCATACAAAAACTTTGCAAAATCATTTTAGACTGTAGGTGTGAGTTTTCATCATTTTTATGCGTCAAAATGTCTATCACAAAACTGGTTGCTGGTTATTCAGTTTAACTGTCTGATTTTTTTCCTGAATCGTAGTGAAATATAGTTTTAAAAAATGTTTTTTTTTGCTACACCTGTACGCACGTAGCACACACAATCCTACGGCAATGCTTTAATAGAAACGGAGTGTCTTAACGCTAGGTTCCCGGTCCCTCTGTCTACTCTGCTAAGTGTAAAATATATCGCGAAGCTTTATAGAATTTCTATCATATATCAAAGAGCAGACAAAGTTAGACACGTTATCTACTGTCACGGAAAGTACTTAAAAGATCAACATTTAAAAAGCTGCCAGGGATTTCCTAACAAGTTACCTTTGAAGCCAGATATTAAGTTAATATCAGTTTATTCGTCCCAACAATTAGTTTACGAGATTTAGACAAGTGAAACCTTGTGATCAAAGGATCTCGGAGACTAATCAAGACTCGAGGACGAATTTAACAGGTAGAATTCTTGATAATTTAATTATATTAGAAGGAAAAGGCGGAAAGAGTGCGTATAATGCCTTTTAAACAGCGAACAACGAATTTCCTCGTGAAGAACGAGATAATTATTTGAGAACGTTTTAATATAATTTTATTTTGTGAGAAAAAAAAATATTTTAAAGTAAAAATAACAAAATGGTCTGATGTCACGTTTTTTTAATTGACTACAATACAATTGGCTACATTTGTTTTTATTTAGATATTTATAATTGAAATTACGTTGAAGTTAATATATAATAAGTTTCACTTTAACAAATCCCAGGGCTGACATGGTAGGTACATACAATACAATATTTTACTTTCAATCTTAAGCACTCACTTTACCAAAGACACGACAAGAGAACAAAATCTGAAACATGAAAGAAATACAATTTTACAGAAATACAACCCTTCACAAAGGGATGTTATTATCCCGTATACAGTTTGTTTTACAGACGGACGGTTGAAATTGCTTGAAAATTGATACGTCGGAAGCCCGAGGAAACAATTAGAGCGACCACAGTAATGATGCAACCCCTGTGTCATTTAGACTTTGAAAATGCATAATAATTTTAGTTTTGCGTGATGCTCTCTTTAATGCTGCAATTACGGTACATTATAATGCAAGGTGAGTAGGCTTTGTTCTACGATTTGTAATATGTTATATTCTGTTGATAGTAACATTTTTTATATGAGTTAATGTGACGTAAACAAACAAAGTTATGATGAAGTTATTCTTCACTATTCTTTATGTTCTTCTAGGGGAAATGAATTATGTTTTTGTATAGAAAACGAATTTATGTATATTAATAAAAAAAAATCAGCTTGAAGCTGTGTGCCGCACACAGCAGAGTAGCCAGAGGGAACCTAGTATTAATACACTATGTTCCCCACTTTCCGTCGAATTCTGGAGGCATTGCGTGAGTGGCGGAACTCAACGCCGCGCTTTGTCGGACACCAGAGCGAAGAAATGGAAATATAAATTTAAATAAATGTTTCATTTCTTCGAGTGGGGACCGAATCCATAACCAGTCGTTTATACAAACACACTTTGTAATCACAGGATTACGACTGGCCTCTTTATTAAATTATATATATATAACTTTATTTTAGCCCGTAAACGCGTGTAGGGAACTGAGTGTATAACACCGAGGTTAACTGGTAACACTGGAAGTAACACTGAAAAAAAACTTTTTATTTTACTAGTTAAAATATGGTTTCCATTTTTTAGTTTCAAGTAGTATCCCTTATACAGTCAGGTAGGCAGAGAGAACCAAGTGTAAAGACACTTCAACACTTTTCACCCAATTTTAGAGACATTGGATGTTGTGGGGCGGCACCCAACGCTTTGCTTAGTCTTGTTACCAACACGAGGAAATACATACATTTTGAATTAAAAGTTTAAGCTTCACTTGACTAGATTTTTTGGTTTAAAAAATTATATAATAAAATAATATGCCTATGAGGCTTATTTAGTCAAAGTTCATGATTATAATAAACCAATACATCATATTTACGGCGCAGCGATCAATCAGCTGCAGCCGTCATATCGCCCATTACTCAATTAAGATACTTGATCGATGCGACTGAGGGACAATACAAATCCCTACCGACCTCTGCCTAATACTAAACCCACACTTTTGGACTTATGGATATTTTTTTTATTTTAATACATAGTAGTGTATGTTAGTGCTTATTAAGTTGATTAAGATATATATATCACACTAAAATTTGTTTCCAAAAATATATTCTGTTGTCCAAAGTTGACGTAAATATATATATTTTATAAAATGTTATTAAAAATATATAGGTTGACTTTAAAAAATGTACTTAGCTGTAATAAATGGGTCCAGACAGACCCAGTACGATCAAAAGCTTAATTAAAATTCATATTTATTAAGCGCAGTAAGTTGAAAACGGGAGTTACTAGTTCGCCGTCACATTCATCTTATCTCGTTTTAATCTGCCGACTCCTTGTCAAGAACGTCCTAACTCTGGTCCCGTGAGTAAAGACGCTTTAAGCTTAAAGGTTAAAACAAACTTCGAAGAGACGCGTATTTTATATTTTTCTCCTATATTGTTTTTTTAATGTAACCATTGCTATATTTTATTTAGCTGCGATCAATTTTCGTGTACAGACAGGTGAAGAGAGGCAGAAATCAACAACATGCTTAGTCTTCTTAATTGCCATAGCAAGGAAATAAAAGTAGTCTATCTCCCCAAGTGAGTTTAAAAGCCGGCAACGCACCTGTAGCTCCTCTGGTATTGCATGGGGTCGTAGGCGGCGGTGGTTACTTACCATCAGGTGATCCGAACGCTCGTTTGCCTTGTCCTTTTCGACAAAACAAATTGGAAATCGTCTCGTTTAGAACCCCACACTGAATCACTCGTTACTATACTATACCTATAAATAATTATGTTAATTCAATCATTATTAATGATACTGCGTGATGAATAGTGAATCCCCACGCTTAGTCGTAACCAACCGGAAAAAATGAAACCAATGCCACGATTTCATGTTTTTTTAAATAATATTTTAAAAATATTTAATTTTTTTTTTCATTTTCATACACCATTTTTTTTATCGATAATGATGATCATAACCACTCAAGATATTGAACAAAAATAATTTAATATAATCAAATCTAAAAAAAAAAGTCTAAATAAAATAATAGTTACACCCCCGTATCTCGTGCAATATGCTACCAACCTATTCCGGTGCGGAGAATCTTGCTAAAGTAAATATTTGGCGGAGTAATTAGCGTCTTGGAACTAGAAGGAGTAACTTAAGTGCCCGACTTGCAACATTCCTGATGCCGCCGTTATCATCTAACCAATGCATTATGTTTAATGAGCATTCATTTTATTTATTTTTTGGAGGCTATTCGTGGCGCTAGGGCATAAGCGTGTGACTGTAAACTCGATAGGTTGCTGGTTCGGTTCTCACCCGAGGAAATAAAATATTTAATATTTTCATGTCTGCGCTCTGGTGTCGAGGCAAACAATTGAGGCGGCATTGAGTTCTGCCATATAACACGCTTTCACATTTCCGCGGAATGTGGAGAGCGTAGTGTACTAACACTAGATCCTTCTACCTACCCTCCTACTTGCGGGATACAGCGTGAAGCTCTATGAATAATTTTCAAACGAATCATTCCTGGGTAGTTTTAGTGCTTCAGAACCCAACTAGGATTACTAAACCTTGTGGTTAAGTTACTTTTTAAGTATCTAATTTACCTACTTTGTTGTTGATTAAGTAAACAGGGCCAACTGCTTGACAAGTCCAAAACCCAAGTGACATCAATCTAACTTAAATTGCTTATTCAGTCATTCTATTATGCCAACAAAATATGTCTGTTTAATTTCAGATAAGTATATATAACTATGAAACAAAATAGTATCACAATTTGTCTTGAAAAACTTGATTATTTAAAAAAATATATTTAAAACCTTAAAACATGATAAATTAATTACGACATTGTTTACAATTAATATTGCCATTATCCCCTTTGTATACGACATAACTGAGTCCCAAATCAAAAGTGTTGTCGGACACAAAAATTCCAGCTATTGTAATACAATTTAAATTTTTGATGATAAATAAAAACATTGTCTAGCTATTATGAAATTATTAAAATTATCTGAAATATTGCGCATATGGAAAATTATATGAAAGATTATTATATTTTTAGTAGTAGATTTATTAGTTATAACAAATAATATTATATATATATATATATATATTTTATTAATATATATATATAATTAATTTAATGTAAGCTATTTAAATCCCGGCCTACGACTTATAAGAAGGTTTTTATTATTGAATGTTTGAACGATCAATTACCCAAATGTCTTTATTGTAAAGATAGAAATAATTTTAAAGACTGATTTTGCAATTGCAGTTTTTTTAAAGTTGATATACGCTATTACGTATAATTCCTAATAGTGCTCTAATTTCAATTTAATATTTTAGACCTTAGTTTGCTAAATGTAAAAAAACTTTTACTTAAATACTTACAAACCAGAGGAGCATCACTAACCCTAATATCTTAAGATTATCTATTCAAATTACTAAAACTAATTATAGTAGCTAAATCACGAAACAAATCAAAGTTATCCCTCTAAATGAATATAACATTAAACATAGGAACATGTATCCTGCCCTGTGGTACCCCAAAACTATACGACATACACGTCGTCCAAAATTATCTCCGCCAAAGCGTGACCAGCCCAGATGTAAGATAAGGTATCTAATTGAAACATGCCAGAGATGTGGGATTCAAAAACTATTGTCAAAATAGTCCCAAAATTATTGTTTTTTTTTTATTTTCTTCTTTTATGTAACATTTTCTTCTTTTATGTAAAAATATTTGACGATTATTATATTTGAATATGTGACTGATCCGCCTATTGAACTTTGTATTAAAGACATATTCTAATTTTTGAATATACCACATTATTAGGTAATATAAATTTTGTATTTAACGATTTATATTTTTACGTGATTACGTATAGTCTATTACAATTTTTAAGTGAAGTCGTTGATATTAAGAAGTTTACTGTGTAACTCCGTTTTTAGTTTCATGTCTTTCCCAACACCGTACTTTCTCTAAGTATTGCCTGAATATTTTTTTATTGTGCCATTTATTGAAGATGAATAAATAAAAAATCATAATCAAAATGAAAATACAATATTCCCAAAGCACGAATATATAACACCGCGGTAAACAGTTAGCTGTAACAAATAAACTAAAATTAATTGGACACAGCGAGGGCGAACGTGCACCGCAATTAGTAGTTTAACGACGCATACCACTAAATGACTTGACTACTTCGGAGTGCTGACCGCCCCACGCCTGAGATTAACATTTACAAATTATCCTAATAACTTATTAAATTGAAAATAGCTTAGTGTTTATACACACTTGAAACAATGAAAGAAGGGTGTGCTTTTACAATAGTTTCGTTCTGCCTATCATGCTTTTAAGCAAGATACAGCGTAAATGATCATAGTATGTTGAGTTTGGTTAAGAACTGCACAAAGCAATTTCTGTGTACATTGAAAGCTCACCCTAAAATATTGTCCCAAGAATCTAGAAGATGTAGGTATATATATATATTTGTCTTTCAGCTAAAGAAATATTAGTACACTCATTATGGCGAAAAAGAGTGGTTCCTGCATGGCTATTTAGTGTAAGAAGCACGAAGAAGTGGCGTCGACGGACGTGCCCAGCAATTAATGATCACACGGATATAAAATATGCATTATTTTTTTTTTATTCTATTCTCTATTTTGGGTGAGGTAGGCAGGAGTAGAAAACTAAAAGATAAAACAATGTGTTGCCCAGCACAATGTCCTAACTTTTTGTTACGCCAAATTTTTGAGACATTATGTATTGATTGTTGGAATATTTTAAATATCGATTCCCCGATTAGGTATCGAATCCACAACCATGGTATGTACAGTCAACGCACCATAACCGTTTCATTTTCATATATTTATTTGTTATAATATTATTATTAGTCGTCATCAGACGGTTTTAAGTAAGTACAAATGATTAATTCCAAAATATTAACTTTGAATAAACCTCAACATGTTAAAAAGAAAAAAATATTAATTAATGAATATTTATTTTAAATATTTATTTTTAAGCTCAATGCCTCATCTAGATGCAATTCACGTGGACTTACGCAATATACCATGAATGTCTCTACAAAACACTACAAAGATTTATTTATTGTTATGTATCGGAAACGCGTCCGGTGCGTTTCTAACATATTGCGGCGACGTCTGCTCGCAGGGTTTAGAAATGGTGTGCTTATAATAGTCACTTTGAGATATTGTATTTTTATGGAATGTTATTGTATCAATTTATTTGGTTACTAAATAAATAGAAATAACGAAATTATATCGTAATTTCCAATGTTTTTAAATAAAAGGATTCCATAATGTATATAGAAGTAGAAGTATCAAGTTTTTTGCCGCATAGCAGGGAAGACTCAGGGAACCTAGTGTTAAGACACTTCACCGACGTGGCGGAACTCAACGCTGCGTTTCTATCTCATTACTAAGAGCAAGGAAATGAAAATATTCAATATTTCGTTTCCTCCACTGGGACCGAACCCACAACCGGTCGTGCTTACAGTGCAGCAAGCTTGTGCCTCTACGCCACATCTGGCCTCATATCTTTTTTGTTTCATAGAATTTATAAACAAATTATTATTAATTATTTATTAACAAGAAATAAATTTAATTTGTATAGTATTTTACACCAGAACGTAAAAAAATTGTGCTGTATATTATACATACATTAAGTAAAAAAAGTTCTTCCACCAAGTTTAATTTTGTTCTAGCTTACCTCCATAAATATAAATAAGTACACAAATCGGTAACAGAATGTAGGTTATATTTTATAACTCTATACTAGTAGTAACTAGTAAACCCCCAGTCCGTAAACGCGACAGGTTGCGGGTTCGATGCCTACACGAAGAAATGAAATATTTAAATTTTCTGAAAGAATATGAACAAAAAATTCCCTCGAGTGAAAATCGACCCACGACTATCGCGGTTATAGTCAGACGCCTATTTAAATTGTTTTCTAAATTAATCATTCTATAAAAAAATTTCGCTTTCGAACCCACAACTATCATAACTAAAATCAGGCACGTTCCAATTGCGCTATATCTTTATTAATAAAATAAATTAACAATATTAAGAATTCTACATCACATCCCATACTTTCTGTTATCCCTTTTTCCTAACCTTTCCCGAACAGCGGTCCCAGTTTTTCAAAGGACTTCGGACTTATGCTTCGCCACACAAAGAGATAAGGCTCGACACGACCTCCCGTTAATATCAATCACCGTGTGCGTCACCCGTCAATATTGATAAGAATTTCAATGGACGTAGTAGGTTAGTTTTTGCCTTGTTTTCTTAAAGTTTCTTTTTGGTTACAGAAATCGGAATGGAATAGAAAGTATAGCTAGTAGGTAAGCCTAAAATATATGAAAAAAATGTCAAAATAAATATTATGTTAAAAGAAGTTTGTATGTACATGAATATATTGCCTCAATATACACACAAGCATGTGCACTTTATTATACTCCAGGACAAATAGTGGACATAAACAATACAAGAAGGATAGATAGAGATCCATTAAATATTTGATTCCAATATTTTTTTGTAATAACTTCAATTAATCGCTCCAAATTATAACTGAAAATCCAAACTTGTGTATTTTAATGAGAAAGCAATAAAATGATAATATTGCCTGTAATTAAAACTCAGTCTTGCGAAAACTCATCAAATTTTATGGCAACTCATAAATTCAATAGAATTTAGAGCTATTCTATATTAATATATATTCAAATACTGAAGATGTTTGTAGATCATCCCTTGTGAAGTTTTGTTTATTGCGTTCGTGGTATGTAGAAACAATATAAATATATATTTATATTGTTACCCACATATAATATTAGAGGTAGAGGGTATCTAGTGTTCAGACACTCTCTTACTAAAGCGAGAAAATGAATATAGAATACTTATTATCTCTTTATCTCACTCTCACAAGTGTGAATTCGATAGTTTTTTTTCACCATCACGTCGTTATTGGAATCTCACCATCTCACAGTCTTGTCATGGAAATGTGTATAGGAATCGGTAAATGTTATAGGAAAATTCTTTCTGGATTGTTTGAATATGATTATATATTAAATATTTGGATATATTATTTTTAATATGTTTGACAGTTTTTATATATAAATATACTAGATTTATTTTTTACATAAATTTATTTCTAACTCACAATGCCTCGAGATGTTGGCGGAAACCGGGAAATGGAAGTGTCTTAATGGGAACGGAGTGTCTTAATGTAAACGGAGTGCCTCTACTACGGACTCCAAACACTAGGTTCTCGGGTTCCCTCTGTCTATCCTGCTTTGTACGGGATATAGCTAATAAAAAATATTAAATTAATAAAACACAATGTTTGAATTATATAAACTAATGAACTATTACAATTTTTCCGAGGTGATAAAAAAGAGAGACATATTGTAAAAGGTTTATATATATATAGTTCCTACTTCTTTTACCACCAATATAATAATTATGTTAGTTAAATATACAGCAAAATTTAAAATTTAGCTTCACAGGCCAATTGTACATTGCGTCCGCATTTTACAGAACATTTCCTGGTTGTCAAAGAGATGGGCGCTCCCCCTTTATTAAGACGCCGGACATGACTTAGCTCTTACATCAATCCATTTTGTATTAGCAAATGATACATTCATATAAAATGGCGAATCTATACACTTAGTTTATTTTGGATTGATGTGAAAGTCTGATCGACCAATTTTGTAATAAACGTCATATGTATGTATGTAACTAATTTATCTTTGGTATATAGGTACAGTTCGTTCCGGTATATTCGGTAGGCAGCGATTACGTAGTGCTAGGACACTCTGTAGGCTTTGAGTGGCTCAACTCAATGCCTATGTTTTTAATCAAAAGTATTATTAGCCTTATATAAGCATTTACATAACATGTAAATGGATATGTGGCCAAATGTAGCAATAAAAACTTCAATGATAGAATAATTTTCTTGTATGTACTATTTTATGTAATATGTATTTTATAGAATCCGACTTAAGATTAAAATGATTACAGAGAGACTTGAATGAGATTTTGACTCACAATAAGCATTGTGCTGAGGGCTGGCGGTGAAATTTCATTTTTCATTCCATGTTTTTCCTGAGAAAGTGCAAATGACGCTTGAAGAGATTTGTGAAAAGCAGGTCGCGGCGACAGTGACTGTAACACAAGGTTGGGGTAGACGGGCGTTTATATACTGATGATAGGTTTTTTAAATTCCAAATACTTATAATATTTGGAAACCGTCCAGTTGGTCCGACCATTGAGCCACGTGTAGCCTAAATAGCTTCCAACATACATGGGTTCAAATCCTGCTACATTCGATGATTTCAACAAAAAATATTGTTTTCTTTTAGTGTACACTTTAAAATTGCTTATAAGCTCTTATAATTACTGCTTAATATTATAAAAATACTGATGTTGGCATGGCTCAGTTTACGAGATAGATCTGTGTAATAGTAGTAGGTATACTCAAGTAATGCTTATAATATAGACATTTCTTATCATATTTAAACAAAGACTAGCGTAGCGTTAAATTCCGGTAATCAACATGTATTACATTATACAGAATTCGGTGGAAAGCGAGGATTGTCTTAATAGAAAAATAATATACCAGAGTATTTAACACTAAGTACCACGGTTCCGTCTGCCTACAGTTATGTACTGTCTGCTATGTGCGAGATGCAGGTGATGAAAAAAGAACTTGAATGTCAAAATGAGAGTATAGAATAGAATTATAAATAGGTAGTATAGATGTAGATACTTCTGTTGTCATTTTAAGCCATTTAATATATGTAAAAATTTTATTATATTTATATGTACACCTCGTATGTAAGGTATGATCAACAAAAAATCTATTAGATATTAATTATTATTGGACTATTTGATAAATAATAAATTATTTTATGATTTATAAAGGCACATTGTAAAACATAAAATTAATTTGTCATTTTCTTTTATTATAGGGATTAATTTATTTATTCAACTGAAACACTTGTATAAATATGTTGTTTCTGTTATAATTAAAAATATCGTTCTTTAAATTCAGTTTCAAACTGTGTATTTTAAAAATTTAAATTTATATGTATGAAATAGAGAAACAATGCTGGACCTGGTAGTTTTAACTTTTTTTTTCTTTTTATAAATGATGTAAATATATATTTTTTTTCTATAATATAGAAATACAAAAAATAAAACAGCATTGAAAAAATATGAAAAATATATCTAGACTGCAAATAAATGACATGATATAATAATCAAAAGGAACACAAAAAATATATATATAAATTTTCACAAAAACTCCTTCGAGCCGGATTTGAACCAGCGACCTATGGATTACAATGACACCGGCTACAGTCCACCGCTCTACCAACTGAGCTATCGAAGGTATAAATACAATTGAATATTTACGTTTATCTAGAAAAGGTGAAAGGTGTTCTGTTAACGCGTTATCGTATGACGATTGATAAAGATACATCGTATCTTGTTTATATTATAGTTTATTTTATGTAATGATAGATATATTTCATATTATGTTTTTGAGATATAATAAATATATTTTAGTATATAGTATATTATTTTCATACATCTATTTATTTTTTTCGCTTTCGACGTTGGAACTAAGTAAGATTATAAAGAATAATCGCTATTCATATTGTATTTAAGTTGAATAGGATAAAAATAAAAGTAGTTTTATTTCTTTATATCTACGCAGCTTCCACATTTTAAGAGGTGGGGAGAGAATCGTCATGCTGTTCCCCACTTTCACTTATTTAAAGACATTACTTCAATTCACACTCAATTGGCAAAAAATGCACCGATACTATATAAAAATTCTAAATCGGGCCATTTCATAGATACATAAGAGTTAAAACGAAATAAGAAAGATTTTCTATAATTTATTTCTCAGAAAGAAAGATTATCTTCCAATCTTGAGGTCAGTCGTGGTACAAAGACACAAGTTTGTGACTCTAAACGGGAAAGGTTGTGGTTTCGATCCCTACTCGAGGAAATATTGAATATTTTCATTTCTTCGCTCTGGTGATGAGAAAAAGCTGCCTCCCAGAATTTGGCGTAAAATGGAGAATCGACTATTTTAACACTTGGTTGCTACGTGCGGGATACAGCGTGAAGCTGAAGAAAAAAGATCTTTTAACGCTCGTCTACAACAACGAGATGTAAACAACGTTGAGTCTGCATTAAGCCATTCAAACCGGATCGTTGTTTAATTGTCCCTTTGTTCGTCACCAGATGATCTGATTCCTGCTGTTCCTCGGGTAGGGATAATTCTATTATGCTAGCTCTGCAAATTGTTATTTTAATACATTTTTATGATGAAATTGATTTTTTAAGTCGAAATAATATGTATACATTTAATTTATATCTGTATTTTTTATATTGCTGTATTTACGCCTGTTTATTATCTGTTCAGCCGAATAACAACTTGTGCATCAGTCGATTTTTGATTAATTAATTTTCAAAAAATATGAAATATGAAACCCAATTGTAAACACCCGGGGCCACGTCTGGCTTCAATATAATATTTAAATCTGTACAAATATCTTTCATTCTAATAAAAAATAAAATTCTAAAGTACATTCATAGAAAGTTACGAGGAGTCGTGGACTAAATTTCACTGTGCCAAACGCCCGTATCGTCTCTATATATGTTTATCGATGAATAGATATAACAATCAGTTTTCAGAATTCAGTGTTGGGAAAACTGTTGTGCATGCAGTTTGCGGTGTAGTGGCAGTGCTATAAACCCTTTCATGTGGGCACACCGGCAATCTGAGCCGCGATGACGCCGCATTTCAGCTCGAAGGACCAAAATATAGACGCCTGAATGACAGCGGAGTTGTTATATTACATGTGGAACTGTATTAGTGAAATATATTCATTCACATTTATTATTTAAAATATTTTTTTAAATTATTACAAGAATTAGAAATTGTATATTTTATAACGTGAAAATATTTTCGAATTTAAAAGGGCAACTAATACATTTTTTTTAGATTATTCTTATAACTTAACTGCCTTTTGCGCTGGTGGTAGCATTATTGGGGGCTGATAGTAAGTAAATAAAGTAAAGTATAGTAAGTAAATTCATATATGGAATGTGTTTCTAAGAGTACTTTTGAACAAAGAGAAAATGAAAATTTTAATTTTATATAAATTATTCTTTTATAAAATTAATATTTTTGTAAACCTTATTTCAATATTACATTTAGCACTTTTAAAATAATAAAATATTCTTGTTCACATGAAGAACGCTGTTTAATGGAAGAAATTGATTCAATACCATTTTTTTGATAAAAGCAGTTAAATATTAAATCACTTATCCATATTGTACCTTGAGAATTTAAGCACCTGACATTTTAGAAAATATATTGTAAGGTAAAACTCATTATATTCCTCAAAGTCTTAAGGATACTTAATGTACCGACAAAACGGAAGCACAGCGATTAAAGAATTACTTTGGAAAGGAGATGATATAAGAGATTTAAATGTAAATTTAAGTGTTATAGTATTAGTAGCACTAAATAATAAATCGAAGATTGTAATAACATATTCAAATCACTTGTTTACATATATATATCTAAGAATTTACTTACTATATCAATAAAGTTGTAAACGTATAGGCACAGTCGGGTTTGGGCTACTCTAGAGGATGCTCAGACTTATCTATCAGATATTTGTTCTTGTGCATAGGGCTGCGCGACTCTGGATCCTCAAGCAACCACTGTTATGCCACAGACCCTCACTGTTACATCCAGCCCACAAGCGTAGTGACCTCCTTCACCCCTTTTCCCAACATCCTCCTTGGGTCCGGCTCGGACGTCGCCGCTAAACAACGTGTAAGCCCTACATCTGCGATCCGAGGGCAACGACTACCGCATCAAGTAGGGTACGGGTTTGCAATGTGTCTCAAGAGCCTCTCATATGTGATTACATTATATTCTGGTACACTATTTTAAAACAAATTATATATATAAACACGCTATCACCCAAGCCGCACCTCAACCCTAACGAGCAAAAACCTTCCGTACTAAGCGGCGAATTACCCTGATTCCCATAATTACAACCTATCCGTATCCGAACACTATGTCATCGTGACGCCATTAGCGGTAAGCGAAATTGTTTGCATTAAAGCTCTGTGTTTTATTAATAATGAACGAAAAACAGTAATTAGGACATCATTGTGTCGCTTGCGTGAGTGGAAATATGAAATATGGCGGCCTATTTATATGTGTGTGTGTGTAAAAAGTTGTTGCTAAATATTTTTAATAAGGGGTTCTATTTTTTCTTAATTTTTTGACAGTGTATTATTGTAACTCTATATATTTAACACAAGTAATATGAATTAACATAAGCAGGATTTGCAGAAGTAACAGTTCACTATTTTTTATCCAATTTTTGAGGCATTACGCGTTTAGTGGCGGAAACCAACGCCTCAGGATATCTGTATTACTTACGTGTTACTTTCCGCTTTTTTTAAACCTTAATGTCAATTTCAAAAGAAACCAACGTTTTTTGTAACTGAGTATTTCATTCAAACCAAGGATAGAATAGGATAATTTTATCTACTATCACTCCTTTTTTTTAATATATCTAATTTACGTACATATAGACCATATATACACACAATATAATATAGTTATTACTAGATAAAATTAGAGTATGATGGAGAATGCAAAATTAACTAGCAAATATGCATGCATGCACATTTAATCAGCCGCGCGACCAGACTGCCTTATCTCTCCGGCATCGCCACAAATTACTCCCCGACGGACCGAGATACAATCTCGTACGCACTGGGGATGCTTTGGTATACTTTTTCTCCCTGCTATAAGGAGTTTTAGTTATTTTTTGATTGGATTTTACATTGAGGGCATCCTGGCACAAGTGCACAGCGTGTGGATTTATAACTTGACGGTTGCGGTTTCGATTTGCACTAGAGAAAATGAATTATTTAATATTTATATTAGCTTGCTCTGGATCATAAAACAGAACGCGAAGTTGAGTTCTGTCACTCAATCGACAAGTGTCTCAAATATTTGCAGGAAAGTGGGGAACGGAGTGTCTTACATTAGATTCCTTTAGCCTACCTTGCTATATGTGGGATAGAGCGTGAAGCTAAAAAGAATACATTCAAGAAACACCATCGTGTCACAAATATTTATATAGATGTTATGTATGTACGTATGTAATTAATTATGTTCATACGACACAAAACATTGATTTAAGCGACACAAAACGTCTAGAAGGACAAGCAGACAATAAAAATTATGTCCTTCCTTCACAAATTTTGGTCCACTCTAGTCAACTAAAATTACATTATACCTATACGTGTAATATATAATATGACGGGCATACGTGTTTTCGTATATGTTTTCTTATTATTTAAATTATATATGCAACATTCACGTTTATATGTGACCCCAGAATGATGGAGTATCTTAACACTAGATTTCCTCGGCCTACTCTGTTAAGTGGGGAATACAACGTGAAGCTAAAAAATGAATGATAAAAAGTATATAATGTAAACTTAATACTAAGTCTCTCTCGTTGTATATAAGAAGTAGATCCTTAAAAAACATTTTCATATGTATTCGACACACGTTTTATATAATAAAACGTAACGATAGACAAATGCTTACACAAACGTTAAATAAGCCGGGTCGAAGCGATAAGTAGTGGAGGTATTAGCGAAATCCCTAGTAATGATGCCCCTTCGATGTGTAGGGGATGCGAATGGACAGACTTACCGAGATCAACTCTTAGGGTCAGGAGGAATATTTAGTTACTTCCTTTGTAAGAAATAGCGTTTGTTAAGTTATATTAGGTTTTGTTATACTTGTTTTATATAATTTTGTAAAAAATACAAGAATCTAGACATAAACCTTTGTAACTTTATTATGACAATGAAATAACGCTAAGAAGACACATTAAAAAGATTTTTTTATCTACCTTTGTCTAGTTTTAAACTAGTTCGTTTCTACCTTCATAAATATTATTAATAATATTTATGTCGAAACCGTATTTCCAATAAAGAATCAATTTGAAATTCTCAATATTAATAAATTAAAGAGACATCACAAATTATTCAATAAAGTAAACAATAAAACGAGTATACGGCCGTTTTATTAGACACGCAGGGGTGGTTGTATTGACTAAATTACTTTACTACCTCTACATTCTTATGGATTTATTCCAATTATTCATTACCATACAAATAACAACGTTTCCATATTCCCATGTTTCCTCCTCGGTAATCACAGAAGGGCAATTGAAGGCTGAATCATTATTGTATTATTTCTTTACTCTTGAAATTAAAGTGTATATTTTCTACTGGCATTAGTTACATTTTTAAAGTTGATTGATTTATTTGTGGAGGCAATTGTAGCTCATTGGAATAACTTCAGATTATAAACGCAAACGGTCGTGGGCTCGATGTCCACTCAGGGGGGAATATATAAATTTCCCCATTTGCTAATCTAATTTCCATATCTATTATCTCTATCAGCTCGCCTCCATACAAAAAATTAGTTTCCTCTTCAAGACATATCAGAATTTCACGCTCCCCAGAGGATTTGACAAAAAACCCGCAAATGATTTGCAATTATGCATTCTCAATGGAGTTATTACATCTGCAGGGGGCCGGACCCGGAGCGGCCACTAACAATTGAATTTTAACGACCTCTATAATACCAACGACATACAGCCGTACAGAGTACGACAGATTATATACATGAAGATTTTGTATTTTGGATTCTACTGATGTTAACTGCAAGATAGGACAGACAATATAAGAAATAAACGTTATTTTGTGAAAAACAATAGTTACATACATTGTTTTTTTCTAAATAATTTTACATTGTAATTTTTATTTTTATTTAAATTTTAAACCATCAATGCTAATAACTAATAAAGAGCAAACTTCAAAAAATATATTAAATTAAATATTATTATTTACTATTCCAATTCCAAAAAGCAATAATTGACCCACAACAGAGCAACAAATATACTGAATGTGTCTGATGTTATATTATTTCTGTGTCTAAACAACGTCCTATGGGGCAGTGTGTCACAAACAAGATTTGGGCACAGATGGCTAGCCAGATTCGAGTATGATGAAAATCCTATTTTCCACGGTAGGATCGCTGCGACCGCGATGAGCAAACAGCCTTGGCCTTAGATGTTATAAATTATTTATCTCACTATCCAATTTGCATTGAAAACGTATTTATTGTTACATAAAGCACAATAGGGATTTTTTTTGCTTCACGCTGTATCCCGCATATAGCGAGAATAGAATAGAACCTAGTGTTAAGTATAACGCTCCGTATGCTCCGTGCCTTGGGCAAACAGTAGTTGACTATTTTTTAAGTTTTTCGTTTAAACGTCGCGCTTTGTTTTCCTAACACCAAGGAAATAAATATAATTCATTCGGAATCGAACCCGTAGCCGTCGTGTTTTAAAATCTGTCCATATTGTGAGAAAAATATACAAACATGGTTTAAAAACAAACACATCCGGAAACAAAGATGTCATAATCGTGCACTACGGTATATATAGGTATAGCGATTTCTCGTAATGGAAATATTACTTTTTCATTATTAATTCTCGTATGATACTATAAATCACATTATGTCTAACATTATGTGAAAGGCTGTCGTGGCGCAGGGAGCACAAGTGCGTGACTAACGCGACGGTTGTGAATTCAATTCCCGACGTCGAAATAAACCACTTAATATTTTCATTTCCTCGCTCTGATAAGTTGGTAAAACATCAGTCAGTATTAAGTTCCGCCACTCAACACACAATACCTGTCTTAGTACTAGACTCCCTCTATCTTGCTATAAATATGCGGTATACAGCGTGAATGCAGCGTTGATGTTCAAAAGAGAGAGAGAGAGTTTATTTGCATGTTCTTATATGGTTGTGAAAGTGCGTTTTTGTTATCTTATCTATTGTTGAGATATTCCGTTCTCCGTTTTCCAGTCCAGAGTATTTCATTTCCTCGAGCGGGAATCGAACCCACAACCTGCCACGTATACAGTAACACTTTGTGACCCTGCGTCATGACATGCCTTATTATTTAATTTACCCTTCTACTATCATTGATCTAGAATGACTAATTGATCAATTATACACATGAAAATGAGTAAATACAAATATGATAAAAAAAGCTTAGTTTCACGTTCACTTAGTTTACGTTCACGTTAATGTAGGTGAAATAAAAAAAATATTATGGTAATAAATCCACATTGAATTGCAGATATATTGAGTGCTTTCAACAAAACTATGGATATTTCTAAATGAAAAGCTCATTCCATTTCCATTTGAATGCCTGTACTGTACTACAAAAAATATAATAACCCAGATATTTATACTCATGCAAAGCCTAAAAGAGCATGTTACGTGGTGATTTTTTTAGTAAATTTTTTTAATATATTATATCAGAGCTTCCTCTCCTACTTGTATTCTCCTAATTTTATTATAAATGTAAAAGTTTATGTGTTGTTGCACTTTCACGCAAAAACTACTGAACGGATTCAGATAACACTTAATAGTAATATAGCCTATAGAAACATATACAAGCTTAATATTTAGTTATGCTTTGAGTTCTATCACTACAATTTATACACTTCGGCGAAGTGAAGAGAGATAAGTCATGTCTCTCTCCCAATTATACTTGATATGAAATATGCCATAATAAAAAAATATTCGTACGTATCCCACCCACGTCGCTCGGAAAATGTACTTTCATATAAATAGGTATTAATCGTGCCAAATTTGTTTAAGTATATAAAATATTTTCAATCTTTTGTCTTTTTACTAGATATACTGCGTCATTTGTAAAAGAACCAAATATAAAATTTATAGAAATGTATAGTGTAGAAAATTGTAAATGTATAATTTTCTCCAAACAGAACTCAAACCCACGGCCACCGTGTAAGCAACTGAACCTAACCACCGCACCTCATTAATATATTATTGAACTTTCATAATTGGTATTCAAACAATTCTACCAACAAGTAGAATGGCAGATGTATTAAAAAGCATTTTTAAAGCACAAAGCAATTAGAACAAAACGTTGGAAACAATACGCCTGGCACAGTACACGCTATTAGTAATGTCACCCTTATAAAACTATATGACGCTATTAGGCGTGATTATTGAAGATTATGGAGCTTTTAGAAGTTGTATCGAGTATTTGATGCAGAAAATAACTGAGTTGTTTTTTTATTGACATTTTTAACTTATTTCATTATAATATAAATTTATAACCAATAAATTATTCTGTGATTGCATTGATTTTTATTAAAAATTTCAAATACATAAATTTTAATTATATTAATAATTTTAAGATATTAACATAATATATTTGGAAAACATACAGTCACTCTTTTAAAATTTTAAGCACATTGCAATGATGTCATTTTCAAAGTTAAACTCACAGCTCCAGGAGCTATATTCAATTAGAGCACGACACACGTCGCGACGGACACGCGCCGTCTAATGAGCCCCTGTGATCTTTGTGGTACGACCGTGTGAGCCCACCCTTATAGTAAAAAGCACAAATTACTTACACTATATCTAATTTTTAAGTCTAATTAAAGATTTAGATATAGTTGAGTTACTTTTGAAGCTTCTGCTGTGGAGGGATACTTGTAGTAAAAAAATATATACTATTATTTATTTGTTATTTAGCTCTATACAGTACAATAGTGCAGGCCGAAACTTAGAAGTGATTTAACAGTCACTCCTTTTCCTACTTTTCAAGACGTTGAGTTGATTTGCGGAACTCTGTCGTCGTCGTGTTATCAAGGTGATGAAAATAATTAATTAACTCGAGTGGGAATCGAACCAACATTCGTGGCGCGTAAAGACGCAGCGACACTGCACCACGACGGCCTCAGTGTATCAAGCAAATAATCGAGTTTGAGCGGACGAAGCCGCAGGTCTTGTTTGGATGGATGTTTGTTCCATTTTCACACAAAAACTACTGACAAGGCAAAGTTTACATTTCTAACTGCTTCACAGTATAATGTCAAATGATTACATAAACCATGCTGATATAGAATAACACAATTCTTCTTATTTGCTAATTTGCCCTAAAACACGCGCGGGGCTTCTGTCGGGGCTCAGGGACGCTCATAATACGTAGAAAAAACACCATTTAAAATGATAAAGTATCTTTGTCATTATTCAACCGTGAATTTTCTTAATCCACATTCTGCTCAAAGATTAGGTTGCATGGAACAGATATAGGAGAATGTTTCAGTAAAAATGACATACATATGGAGAGAGTTCGAAGATTTCTGGGTCAGGATAGTTATGAAAGCAATTCTTGTAGAGGAATTATTAAAAATGCATGTGTAATTTTTAACTGTTTTGCAAAACTGCTTTTATCTATTTTCTTTTAAAGTTAAAAACATTTTCAGGAAAATAGACAGTAAATAGTAATTGTTGCTAAGGGGGACACAGCATAATCATACATTATGTACAATTAGATTTTTTCTTAAAATGTTAAAATTTTGTATTTAATTAATTTAGTTTTTATTCGCCGATTTTGAACCGACATCTCTACACAAGCAGATACTTATTTTCACGCACAACAAATTTATATCAAATTCATTAATATTAGAAACTAGATAACTATTACAGTTTACATGACATCCATAATTAAAGTTAATCTGTTTAATTCTAAACTCTTTGAACTATCAGCAGTATTCATATTTTCCTCGTCAATGGACAAGAAAATTGCAGCTCTATATTACTCCGGTCTCTCGTCGGTTTCGTTCAAATACTCATACCGTATGTCATTATCAAACGTGAAAATTGAAGCGGGATTCACGAGGAGGATTTCTATATATATATATATATATACCAGCAAATGTGGGAGTAACGTTGTAAGGAAAATATTTTACAATGCAAATGGAAATCGACATGAGTGATATGTTACATTTATTGGCTGATTTATGTTCTATTTTTATATATTATATTGATATAAACTTCCAATTGTTATCGTGACGGTTGTAGGTTCGATCCCCACGAGTAATTAATATTGTATCAGCTTCATACTGTATTCCGCACACAGCAGGGTAGGCAGAGAGAACCTAGTATCTTAACATTTGGTTCCATCTGCCTAAGACACTCCGTTCCCCACTTTCCGCCGAATTCTAGAGGCATTGCGTGTTGAGTGGCAGAACTCAACATCACACTTCGACCAGAGCGAAAAAATTAAAATGTAAGTAAATATTTCGTTTCCTCGAGTGGGGATCGAACCCACCCCCGCCACGATGGACCTCAAAAACATACATATAAAAAGTTTTAGTTACTCGTAAACAAATATTGGTTAGAAAGCCAACATTTGGCCGTGATAAAACACAAAAATAAATGAATATTAATTATTTTTTATAATCGAATTAGTAAAAAGACCCCCGAGTGTATGACTCATATGTCTTCAACTGACTAATTTGCAAAAATACATGCTTTTATATTCCTAACTCCTGATTCATTTGTGCACGCAGCAGGTAGAACAATAGTAAAAACAAAACTTAACCAACAGAGAAAGGGCGATGTAATCTCATGTAAGGGTTGTAAAATATATTTTTTGTATCACTGTAATGGTGAAATAAGTATACTATATATATATATTTCAAATTCAATGTTAATTCACATAATATGTCACATAATTTTGTGGCTGTTCATTGTAACCATTATATGAAAATAAAAAAATAAGCAAATATATTATGTTTTTTTTTTTGAAATAATAAAATTATTCAATTTCAAATTCAATTGTTCAATTTCAATAAGGGGGGATAAATTATTTACAATTCCTGGTTATAGTAACAAGACAAAGCGCAGCATTGAGTTTGGTCATTGGGTAGAAAATGGGGAACGGAGTGTGGTGTGTAACCTGTGGGTTACAGCGTAAAACTGAAAAAAAATATATACACATAATCGGTATAGCATAAACACAGAGAACTAAGCTATAATACTATACGTCAAAACACCATAAGTTTGATAGGGGGGCTGAACAAATCTTGATAGTAATTAGTGTTTAAACGCTGATTTGCCGCTAGATTACAGCCGATTTGCATGCACTCGCAACCGTTACATTCCTGATTAACAACAAGCTACATGCTACGATGCGATTTTATAACGGAATGGAAATAATGGAATTAATTTTTATTTTATATCACTGAATTATATTTTTTTTATTGGTATTTGCGAATTTTAACGTTTTTTATCGTAATTCGTGTACGTATTTGTACCCTGCACATACTCGTAGAGTAGAGTAGTTAGAGTGAACCCGGGAACCCGGGATTCTATTGCTTAGACAAATACATAAGGTTGTAAAGTTTTCGTTACACTTACATTCAAAAGTGGGGAACAAAGTGACTTAATACTAGGTTCCCTCTGGCTAAGCTGGTGCGATGCAGCGTAAAAACAAAAATACATGATATTCGTTGTATTATATATTTAAAAGTACATGATATATGTATATTGTGAACATTTAATTAAAACAAAATATCCAATCCAATACAACGACAACGGAACGACAAGTAAAAATCACGCGGTACCCAATACAAATTAGCTGCTACTCGTAGGACACTAATGTCCGGACGCGTCTGCATTGCGGTACATTGTTTGACTATCTGTTTGTACTGTCCACTATCTACCCTACAGTGCCCCTCTAGACCTGGTCCGATCAGCTGCCACCTGTTTTCCTGGTTGTTTTGTTGATTAATTACTTAATGGAAAGCCTGCTCTGGGAATCCTTTGGACTATAATTTGCCTTTCCTCCTATTATTCTGTTGTGTAGCGACGCAATAGACGCTTTGATTTGGTCCAGTATGTGTAAAAAAAGTTAATGTAATTAACCTATGTAATATAGTAGTATATAAAAATTGAATTTCATCCACTTTAGATTTAGTTTCTCATCCTGAACTTCATCCACTTTTATTTAATTTCTCATCCTGAACTTGATAATCATTTGCAGATTAAGTCACAACACAATAGTATAGAATAATAGGTACGACCAAGTCGATCTGATCACAGACTCCATAGGTAGGTGATGACATCCTAAGATGCATATTACATTTTTGGGTTATACACGTAAGCCCAATCCAAAAATATAGCGGTTCATTAGATTTTTAGTGATGTATTCTGTTCACCATTGTATCATCTCGATGATGAGAGAGAAATCTTAAGATTTGTGTAGAGAAATGAAAATATTTTGTGTTTTTTATTTAATCCTTAATTACGATTCATTTATAATTGTTACATGTAATGCACTTTGCAATATAGAAACAAACATTCAAACACACAAAATAAAAAACTTCTAACTACAAATAATCTTTATGTATAATGTACCAGCAGTTCAGCTGCAATCAGTTCTAATAAACAGTATGAGTAGGAATTCAAGGCGAATGCTGGCAAATTACTTGAGCTACGGACGTTATCGGCTGCTTCACTTCACTTACTTAGCTTCAAAATTTCCTCGTCCTAACTAGAATGCCTCTAAAAAATTACGTTTTTTAGAATTCCGTTGAATTTTCTTTGTAATATTTTTTTACAATTTTTTTTGTTATATTTTGAGATCGATAACTCATTGAATTAAGTCACAATGATAAGCTTAAACTGATATAATATAGTTAAACGCTGCTAGAATTATTTAATGATGTATTTGTGTGTATGTTACCAAACAAAATTAACAAAAATACAACGTAATCTAATTTTATTTTTTTAAATTTATCTAAATAAATTAATTTTCTCTACAATTAATTTTCGCCAGCTGAAAACACAACTCAAAATTTCGCCAGCCAAGATATTAAAAATTCTACTGGACCCTACGAGAGATTTAAAATGGCCCTTATATTGAACGTTATTCGTTAACGGACATCAAACGAGCTAATCCAATAAGGTGCAACGTTGGCCCCTTCTTAATCAAGAAAACACTTTTATGCTCTAAAGACGCCCCACCTCGCCCCACCATCAGTCCATCTTGCTACTTGTGTATAAGGATAACAGTATTGAAAATTAAAAATAATATAAAAGAAAAAATCTCTTACAAAACTGTAGGTATAATTAACTTGCTACTTTTATTCAATACATATTAGTAAATATGTATTATATAATATATATTTGTAGATTTGTAACGAACCTACAACCATCGCACTCACCTTCTAACGCTTTTCCACTGCGTCACGAACGCCTCAACATTCTTTAAGCTTGTAATAAATTATCATGTTACAAATAATAAGGCATCTATCTCGACCGCATGAAATGTACCTGTAATCGCTAGATGATCGCTATTTCCGTTTTCCGTGCTAGAATAATGTTCGTATAAATTAACTTCGAAGTGATAGATGGTCTTCGTTACGGTCACTCTACCTATGTATTTATGTAGATACGATTGTATGAAAAATTAGACGTATATAAAGAAGTATAAAAATAAAGAAATAGATGTACTGTAAGTGCTAAGTTGAAAAAATGTGGTACAAGATTACTTCGGTCTCCACTCTCCGCTCAAATTAGTGGTAGACTGCACTTTTTTTGTTAATTTCACGAAACAAACACAAAAGAAGTGCAAATAACAAAAAAGGTAAATACTTTAAATGTAACCACCACCCCCTGTCTCCTAATACTTCATCAAATAAAAATAATGTTAGAAGCCCCGCTGTCCGTAAATTGAATATCCCTCAAAAGACTGACCGCAACGACAACGCTCGAAAAGTCCCATTTTCAATATTTTGCTTAAATGCAAACCTTTATAAAACCATTAAAGTGGAATGAATAGTGGCTCAGAATAAAATATATATGTGATGTTTTTAATAACAAAAAAATAGCTCTATGTTGTACCCCGCATATAGTAGAGTAGACAGACGGAACTTAGTGTTAAGACACTCCGTTCCCTACTTCTTACTCAAGTTTTGAGACAATGTGTATTCTGGAGCGATGAAATGGATAGTTTATTCCTCGGAGTGGGAATCAAACTCACAATCGTCACGGATATAGTAGAGAATAATTGAGTTATTCTAATCTAGGCACATGCCACCTCTACTGTAACAACTATGAAACCGATAGAAAATTAAAATTCCCTTTGAGTCCTTTGTGGTCAAACTGGCAATAGAATATCGAAACCTTTGAAACGTATTGTTTCAATACCTTCTAAAGCAACACCCTGTGAATGGCCTACGTGAGTTATGTTTTATATAATTGAACAAACCTTGAATATTAATTGTTATATTACAGGATTTTTTTAAACTTTGGTGTATTTGTTTTAAGAAACATTTATGCTATTTATGTCTCTTTTTTCAGCTTCACGCTTTATCTCGCATACACAAGGGTAGGTAAAGAGAACTTAGTGTTAAGACACTCCGCTCCTCACTTTCGGTAGAATTTTCGAGACAATTTTTTGTAACATTGTGTGTTGAATGACGGAACTCAACCCTACGTTTTGATATGTTACCAGAACGAAACAAATTTAATATTAACTAATAAAAGTTAATTCCAGTGATTCTGCCACTGCGCCACGATGGCGTGGAGGCAAGGAGAGAAAGCACGCCAAAGGAAGGATTTGTAATATAAAATGAATTGAAAATTAAAAAAATATATTTAATTTTTTTTTAAGAAAAGGATAGAATACAAGATATTTTAAAATTGTATGTACAAATATAAAATTATATATTTTCTTTCTTTACAAGAGAAATTGTTCGTAATAAACGTAGCTACGTGCACTTTCACAAAGCAATGGCAAACAAAAGGAATGCATGACCTAGAAGGAATACATATTTATTTGCCTCCTACATAAATACGCCTTTTATCTGCCTTTCTTTATAATCATGATACACCACTAATATATATATTTTCTATATGTAATAGGTCAGTCGTTTGAGGTCGTTATGGTGACGTAAAATAGAGCCTTACTGTAAGTACGATGATCGCGATTTCAATTCCCAGTCAAAGGAAGAGAAGTAGATGAAACGCACCACCACACAGTTATACCACTCAATACATTATATTATTTCAAAAATTTTACATACAGTCGTAAACTAAGTCTCAGTACCAAATTCCTTGTGCCTAGTGTAGCTCATAAAATACGTGAAAAAATAAAAATAGGAAGATAAGTTCAATTAACGCTATCCTTACTAATATACAAAGACTGACAATTTTATTTAAAGTCTTGAATAATATACACATAAAACTATGATTATTAATTTTTATAGAATTATGTTATAGTATACAAAAGTTCTATATAAATCATGTTATTATTTTTTATCTTTAATTTTGATAATATACATATTCCTCGACCATCGATTTGATTCAATCAGTAAATCCAATGGTGGTAGACTCGGTTCCAAATCGGTGAGTGTATTATTTTCCATATTTACCTGTCGATGTGGGGCGTTGAGTTTCGCCACCTAACACGGTGTCTTAAATTTGAACATTACATGCGGGATATCACAATATTTAATACAATTTTTTTATGTATTTAAAATATATTAAGACACCTAAGTTTTAATTACACTTATAAAAAATGTTAGTTTTATCTCAAGAGAAGAAAAACAGAAAAAAAACACGTTCGATGTAACTTTAATTTACTAACAATTTAAAATTAACCCTCTGTTACTGTCCATAAGCTAGTAAATTAAATTAGTTAAATTAAATTAAATCAACTTCACGCTGTATCACGCAAACAGCAGGGTAGGCCGGGGGAACCTGGTGTTAAGACACTCCGTTCCACACTTTCTGCCGAAAGTAAAGAAGCTAAGCTAGTAAGAAAGGAATACACAATCTGGAATCTGGAATACTGGTACTTAAAAAATGTTACTTCAATATTAGGAGAAGTAAAACACCTAATAATAGTGATGTTTTCCAAAAAAAAAATTACTATTAACATAATTATAAGAAATATTTTCAAAATTATCTATTACAAGATAAGATTAATGACAATCTATAATCAGCCCTCTATTGGTGTCGATAAGATCGTAAGGAATATAAATCTTCTGCGAGATGTCGGCGCCAGTCTGCCGAGAGACGCTTATAGAGCGATTGTACGTGTAAGTAATAGTCGATTCGTGGCAAAAACAAACTGCTTGGTAATAATTCTGAGGATGATGACACTAGAAGAAGAATTTCGAATAATGTAGTATCGGATACTATATTATATTATATCTATATCACAATATAGATTTGTTGTTTACAGTTAGTTTGTTTTACTTTTGATTAGTTATAGTTTTCGTAGTAGTCTTCTATGTGCGGAAACAGTGTGACTACAGGCTTCTGATTTTCAATGTATAGGCAATATAAATATATAAAAAGTTATCGTTGATCAATTGAATTCCTAATAAAAAAAATTATTACTTATATCTTATATATATCTATCTTTCTGTTTAGAATCCCATTTATTTAATTTTTTTCTTTCCTAAGTGTGGGCTAACTTTAAAAAAAATGTAAAAAAAAATAAAAGATATTTATTTTGGAATAAAATTTAACAATCGTGTTTAAAATATCTGACTGGCCCATGAGGGGATCGAACCCGCGACCTTCGCGTTATTAGCACGACGCTCTAACCAACTGAGCTAATGGGCCCTGTGGAGATGAGTGTATAATTTTGTAACATATACATTTTTAAATTAGATTTTTGTCATCAGACCACGCCGGTGAAGCCACATTAAAGCCAGTTATAATTGTTATAATTAACTTAAGAGTTTCTCATATTAATAATAATAAATAAAAGATAAGAGAAATATTTAAAACGTTTAGCTCTCTTGGAGTATTTTTTTTTATATATAACCTTTTTTATATACCTTCGTACTATAAAAGATTTAACATTCGAATGATTTAAATCTGCGGTCAACTTGGTTAATTTGGAGAAACCTCGCTTAAGCAAACTTCCAAACTAAGCCACAAGTCCCAGTAGATTCTAACTACTAGGCACGTCACGAGCCGAAGAATTATTTAATAAATAATATTTGTAAAGGTGTTTGGGATATCAGTCAGAGAGCGAAACTAATTTTCTAAGCTATTCCTATTTTTCTCTTGGCTGTCATCGACTCCAGTAAAATTAAAAAAAATTAAAAATCTTAATATAAAACATAAAAAAATATATATTCTTAATAATAAATAAAAAACAAGAATAAAAATTTTGTAGAGCATAACAAAGGCTGAGGCCTTTATGATACCAGCACAAATTAACTAAATTTTTTTCAAGAAAAACCTACATTCAGATGTAATGCGTGGAAAAATCCCGAATAGATATAGACCGTGTGTTGGTTAGAACAAAGCGAATGCAAAAAGGGAACTAAGGCTTAGAGCGGTCAACTTTGTCTACCCAGCGTGCCTTTGTAAACGAACTTTTTGTCGGTAGCGGCGCTTTTTTGTAAATCTAAAATATTTCAGTTGGAATTGCGATTTAAAACAATTGCTTTTTGTACACAATGTTGTGGAGAATAGTGAAAAAATGTGGCCCCGTGGCCCATATATCGTTATATTAGAGTTACGTTTAAAAATACTTGAGGCAATGCCAAAAACTATATAATGTTGAAAAAAGATAAAATGCAGCATATGGATTTGCCGCTAAAACTACTTGACCTTAGTGTAGAAATACACATTGACTTCGTTTATCAATAAGTAAAAAAAGATATCGTTATATTCAGCTTCACTTTATATTCCCCATATAATAGAACATAAAGTGAAGCTTCATATGGCAGAAGAGAGAAAAAATCCTGAGAGAAAGATTGACGGACAGGTAACATGTTGAACGCAGCGAGATTTGAACCCATTAAAATCGACTAAGCGCTCTGATCACTGAGCCATCCATTCTCATCTCTATGCCAAAATTGTTATTTAATTTATTAAGTAAACATTTCCATTTTATCACACGTTCGCAAAACTATCACTCTGTACGTATTTTAGAACTTCTAAGCTACAGCATATTTTAACTTACATAGAGTTTGTTTGCAAGGAAATTATTATAAATTATTATCTATTTTTAAGTAAATAAAAGATTTAGTCTAACGGTACAGAATAAACTCAACTATATGTGATAACATATTGCTATTATTGTAATAATAATAATAACACTTTATTGTACACCACAAAACAAAGAGAAGTAAAATGAAAGAAAATACATAAACATAAGAAAATGCACAGCAGGCGGCCGTATCGCTATAAGCAATCTCTGCCAGGCACGGTGTACTTGCTTTACATACTTTTACATAAAACAATATGTGTACATACATACATACATTAATACATATATAAATACACATATACAATATTATATTCTATACAAGTGTATAAATATAAATACGGACACATTTAGTTGTAAAGGAAAAACACAAAAAGGTAAACATATCCTAATAATAATTTTTATTAAGTACATACAAATATATGGTTAGCAGAATATTACAATTATAATTATATATTAAGAAAATACCATAACAGTAAACATATATAAAAATAAGTCAAAGATAGATTGGGGACGTTTGAGGCCCTCAGAGCCTCACACATTGACCAGAAGGGAATTCCATAATCTAGGAGCCACTTGAGCTTTAAGCGAAAATTGGCTATGTGGTCATATTTGTGGAGACCAACTATAAACCGTATACAAATATTTTAAAATCGTTCAAGCCTATTTAAATGCTCATCTCTGATACTTTCTTCCTATATCTACCAAAACCTCGATTTGGAAAAGCGACTTTTATTACATGGGGGATAATCATTAGGTTTCTCCTAAATAATGTAAATAAGTAATAGATTACAATGTGATAGTAAAATACTAGCAAAAACGTATTTTTTTGTGTGTTAAAACCTTTCTATATATTTATTCTTTAAATTAAATCAACGCTATAAACACCAAGTGACGTTGTTGAATCGTCACAAAGTGAAGTGCTCCAAATAAAAAAAGTCAGCCTAACACGAACAAATGGGGACATTTGGACAAAAAACGGAGGCTGGCCCCTAATTGATTTAATTTGTCGAAGTCAAAAATTTACGGTAAAGGCGTATCTATTTTTAGAAAGGCTTAGAGCATTAAAATTATGTTTTATATTACGTATAGTCTGGTACTTGAAATATTAAATCAAGTTATATAAAAGTGCATTATGCAATTTATCTTGACTCATTTATTTGCTAACAGGACAGGTTGTGAGTCTGATTCCCACTCGAGGAATTTAAATATTTCATATTTTAAAATATTTCACTCCGGAGTGGAGGCAAAGCCTGGCGTTGGCTTCATGGATGGATAACAGAAATATATTAATGGGAATGAAGAGTCATAGGTTCCTACTAGGTTCCTTCAGTACCTTCCATGTGTAGAATACAGCATGAAACAAAAAAAAATCATTTAAACAAAATTGCTGACGACGATCAGTAATATTACATCTAGTACTTACGAGACTTATCTCTGTAATCCTAAGAGAGGACTAACTAGTTAGTTAAAAAAAAAAACAATATTTCACACCAATATGTATTGTCAGTTTAAACTCAGCCCTATTCATTCTTTCCGTTTGTTTTTCGGCTCCGTTCAATTTATTTTCATTAACGCTTTTATTGTAAGAGTCGACGCCGTGAGCTGACGTGCTTTATGGCGGATTAAAAATATGATAGTACTCGATAGGATTTTTATATTAGTGAATTAATATATAAGTACATGTTAAAATAAAGAATATAGCCTTAGACTATGTGTATCTAATGTCTAATTTATATAGAGACTACAAGAGAATGACTAAAAGGTAATTGATGCCAGTCGTGGGTTCAATCGCCACTGGAGGAAATAAAATATTTGTTTAAAATTTATATTTTATTTTTTTCTCTCTGGTGTCGAGGTCAAGCACGGTGTACAGTTCCGCCACTCAACTCGCAATACCTCCAAAATTTGGCGGAAAATATGAAACGGAGTGTCTTAACACTAGGGTCCCTCTGCCCATAATGCTGTGTGCGACATACAGTATGATGCTGAATTAATTTATTTTAAATTTTAAAAGATAACTATTAATAAATAATTATCTATTTCTTGTAAAACTAGTTAAGATGAAGTGAACTTAGTATAAATTGACTGAATATGCAGGATAAACCGTGAAACTATTTTATTAAATTTTTATACAAATAAATCTTGAAAACAATTATTCATGAATTTAGTTATGAACTATACCCAGCGATGTGGTAATGGACTTCAAGCTTAGTACAATTTTACAGTGTGCTGCAAGGGAAAGGTTCTTTGTGATGTAAAAGATTGATGCCCATTTTCCACTTGAGTCTTTACAGAAAGCGGGTGAACGCTCCCGTCAGGATGCTATTTAATAATACCCAAATTTAATATTGGATATTGTTTAATTAAATTTTACATCATAGCCTGCCTCTAAGTGCAGTATATATATGTTATATTTTTTATAATAGGCCAGTCGTGGCGCGGGGGCACAACTGTAAAATGAAATATTTAGTCATTTCAGTACCTAGCTCTGGTGGCAGCATAGCGTTGTGCTTCACGATGTACGTGTTATAATAAAGACGACGAATTTTAGTGTTTTTCTTGTGTAGAAGTTTTTGAAGGGTAGGTGTTTTAATGAAGCTATAATTTGAGCAATTAATTACATAAAATTACAATAAAAATGGCTTATCCCCTCACAATCTGCACGTAAGTGTCCACCCTGTCCAAGTCAGTATTCACGATAATAGGTGTCATTGACAAAAAAAGAGCAAAAGCGGATTTACTCCAGCATTCATGAATCGCGGACAAAAAACACGCAGAGACCAGAAGAACACAAAGCGCTGAATTTATCGTTCACCTCTCGTGCCTGAAACATGCATACGAAGATGGAGAGTTACTAGATTTGATATAATATTTGTTCGTTGGTTAACTAATAATATAAAATGGAAAAGGAAAAGGCGGCGTTAAGGTCCGCCCTCAACATGCCACTTTGAAATAGAGTGGAGAGCATAGAATAAAGTGTGTTAACACTAGTTCTCCCTCTGTAACTCTACTAAGTCCGCTATATCCGGGATAGAGTATCAGTCTGTAAAGTATTAAAGTTAATTTAAAGTAAGAATCAAATAAAGTGAAAAAGAAGGCTTAAATCTACAATTAGAATAATATAAACATTGCATAAGAATAATATAAAAGTGTTCTAATTTTATTTATATATTTTCTGAATTGTGAAATACATATGATCAGTATATCAATGTCATGTTTTCACGTTTTACTTTTCGTATAAAAAAAACTAAATTAAGTAAAAATATTCTTATTATATATTTAAAAGTATATAAAAATGAACAGTATTTTTGCCATATCTAGTAAACAATTAATTAACTTCTCAGATAGCACTGTGTCCAGGTAAACAATGGCTAACTTTCCCTTTGTGGGTGCCTCCATATATTGTGGTGAGTATCGCGGCTGCCGCCCACCGCTAAGATGGCTAAACTGAGATTATTTTTTTACTCCGCTGCGGTTGAATTTTCATGGGAAATATAGTTATGGTGGTTATTTTTTTGATGAAGTTCTGCTGAAATTTCAGGCCTTGTGATAATTTTTGTTTAAATTAATCACAATTAACGATTATTAATATTATATTATACTATACGTATTGTTTAATTATTAAATAATTTATATATTCGATACTACATTTTAAGCGTTTTTGGCAGCAGTAAATATAATAATTGGAAATATGATCCTTTTCTATTCATAGCCAAGACGTGGCTTGTAAACATTTTACAAATGGAACGTTGTAAAAAATACGTTTATACAAATTATGTCGCATACATTTATTTCTTATAAAAATGTATATATTATAGTTCATTTTCGTAAAATTCAGTCAAGAACAACGATCATTTCTTTTATATGTACGTATTGTAATATATCTTGAATTATTCGCCTGCACTATGCAATTAATACGATCCAGGATCGAGGATATGCAACGCAATATACACTATGTAAAAACATTTTTAGTACATTTTTGAAAATATATATTTTATACTAGCTACAAAATATTATTGTTATAATCTGTATCCAAATTAAAGGCTATGTATAGGGCATTATTCCGTTGTATACAACGGAAACGAATAAATATGACTATAAAATTTCATCTAAATATCCCTTCAGTTTTTGCGTGAAAATGGAGCAAACATCCACCGTTTGTGAAAGAAATATCTAATTTGATATAAATATAAAATATCATTTTAAAGCAGGAAATATAGAAAAAATAAAATCTTTTGTAAAAGTAAACATCTATATAACAAGTTCTAGTAACGAAACACAAGACGTCGAAGTATTCCATCACGTCGCAGGACTGAGCTTAAAGTATTTCAAGTGAGGAAATAAGGGTTAAGTTGTAAAAGCACTTCATCTCCCCTGTACAGTGTAAGTAATCTACAAGTGGCGGACAAAGTTTATGTACACTACACTTATTTTGATAAAATTTTACATTAAAAATTAAAAAGTTAAGTTCAAAATAATTCTTTGAAAGTATACCTACATATATCACAAATTTAATCCAAATTTTAAAAAATATCGTAATTAAACAGCAATTAACGCTGTATTTGAAACTTATACTTGTATACCTATTTAGCTATTTAAAATCCTTTATGTTTAGAGTCGGTGCCAATCTTACTCAGGTATAAATTAATTGTGTTACTTTTTATTCTGTATATTATGTATTAATGTCATTTTTGCCTCGGCAGCCTACTTTTTTGTCTTCAACGCCGCCCTTAGCATTGGTACCAGAACGAAAAAATGTAAATATTCATAAATTCATTCCCCCGAATGGGAACCAAACTCACAACCGTCGCGTATAGTTAAGTCAAGCGCTTGTCTCTGCGCCACGGCCTCTTTTAATATACTTAACTAACGAATAATATTGAACTTTTATATTTTCATCAAAAAAGTGAAGCGTTTTATCTCATAACTTAAGACACGGACTGACACAATCGGATAGGAGCTTTAAATAAATAATGAGGGAACTAACAGCCGGTGCGCTCCACGGCGCCTACGAGTATATGCCGACACTTTTAATAACACTATTTAATTTAACGTGTATCTTTTATAGTGTTCCCTTAAAAATATGTAAACTGTTACTGGTTTTTGAAGATAATGGTAAAATATTATTATTATAGCAAGCAAACTTTCTCAGACATTCAAAAAAACAATTTCTCAATTATTAAACAAAAACTAAAGTTTTAATATAACAAGTATTATAATATATACTTAATTTTTATATATATACTATAATATATACTTAATTTTTATTTATATACTTAATTTTTACTCATCTTGAAAATAGTTTTTACAAATCTAATACAATACAAATATTTCCTCTTGTAATTAGACAAAGTGGCATTGAGTTCCGTCACTAAATATGTATTTTGTTTTTAATTAGCCTGTCACCGTCTGCTGAACTTAGGCCTCCCTCACCGAGCGCCAATATCTCGTATATATATACATCATCTCATCATCTCATATATATGTATATATATGAGATAATGAGCACATGCATAGTAATCGGATAACGGAGAGCAATATCTTGCCACTATGTTCACTCTGCCACCCGATATGGCACTAAACAGGGATGACAGGAAAACAAAAATACAACTGAATACAACTGTCAACAATATCATTCTTAAAGAAACGAAACCAAGCGGGGACGTATTAATTTTTAATGCCACAAATAATATATCAATCTAGTTATTAAATGGAAAAGTGTTGTATAAATACCCTGTAATAAACCTCGTTAATTCGATGGTATATTGATTGAAGCACTTGACATTAAATATAGGATACGTCCATCCCACCTTTTCTACGTCGCGCCACTTATTTCAGAATATTACAGGCCGTGGCAGACCCAGTGCTAGCCTGCTATCAAGTCATATTTAATACATACTATACTAAGGTGTCTCCAGGTTATGCTTGGGTTGCTTTATTACATTCTTCTTCTAACCCAACGTATAAATGTGTCTGTCTGTGGTATTGTAACCCCCAAACAAATAAGCCAATTTTGATCTGTTTTTTTTTATTTCAAAGATGACTTAATGCAAAAAATATGTGCAACCGTTTATCAAGCTGCTTTCTTGTTGATGAAAGAAAGTAAGCAAAAGAGTTTTTTTTGTGTCAGACGATTTCAAAAGTGTGTTTTTTTAACATGTGCCTTATATTGAAAGTTATATTGTGGAAAAAATGTAGTACTAATACAGCAATCAGCTGAATGGTCGCACATATTAATAGGTATTTTTGGTTTTTTTTTTATTAACATACAACCAGACACGTTAATGAAATCTCATATAATACTTAATAGTTAATTATAAAACAGTTGATATTAAACTTTATTACAACACCAAAAGAGGTTTATTTTTAAATTGTCGAATACCTCTTACATCGGTCCTTATGTAACTGCGATGCCATGTGGAATATCAAATGCAAAATTCCTTTGTGGAATTTTAAGAAGACAAAATGAATAGAAGTGGAAGGCTGGGTTAATATTTATTTTTAATTACCTTTGTGTTATAGTCTGTTTGGACCGCAAAAGGTTTTACAATTCATAGGATTAATAGTTAACAGCAAAAATAATTCAATTTTCTTTTTTTTTCTTCGGTTTTCTTTTCTTACTTTTTAAAGGCTTTTGTTGAATAGATAGGTTTATGTGACGAGAGGAATATGGGTGCAAAGGCATTTCTGTTTAATGAGAACAAGCTAATATAATTATCACTTTCTTTACCCATCCCTTATAATGTATATGCCTTTGCTTGTACAGTCAAACATTTCTAGCGATATTCAAGTAGAATACAATCTTGTTAAAATGGTGTAAGACCGACCTACTGACATCTATATATTTAAAATAACCATTTGACAACATTACTTTTTACCTACAAACTATAATACCTTAGAATTATGTTACTTGTGAGATATAATATATTATTCGATTTTAAACCGTAGACTATTCGTAGCAAGCCATGGTGTTTCGAAGCACTATCATAGCCTATCTTTACTTGGCCTTTGATTTTTTTAAATATTTATCATACTTATGGAGAGAAAAACGACTTATGCGAGAGTATGACTGAATATTTTCTTTTAAAAAAATAAAAAATAATTTAAAAAATATAAATACGATTCTTTTCATTGTTTTAATAACTGGAATTAAACGTCTTTTTTAAAACATATTGAATGGCAGAACTCAACGCCCCGGGCTTTTTTAGAGCCGGAAATAAAATAACTCTATTTCCACCGCGTGGGAATTAAACATACAACCGTCTTATTTGTAGTCAGACACTACCCACTGCGCCACGACAGCCTCAATATTAAATTGTAATTAAAATATATAAATATAATTAAAAAAACAGCCATGCAATTGATTCTTCCAGTACTCGTACATCACACTCGAATGTCGGCAAGTTGGCAAGCCACCTCATAACAACATCGTTTCGCGTCGCCTGTGTTAAATGTACGTTAAACGCTATAATTCACTTTGCTACGCTTGCCCGCACACCCACACTTGTCAACGCGCTAAATTACTAATTTATGATATTCTCCGATTTAAGATTAAGCAGCGAGTGTAAATCTTGATTAGTTATGGAGTTCTGGCGTAGGAAATGTCTTGTTATAGATTCATTTATCGATTCTACTGATACTATGTGTTTGAACGGAGCTTATTAGTGTTTATATGTATATTATGTATGTATAGAAAATAGTTTATATATTTAATAAATATCGAATAATATAAAGTACAAAGCCCCGTGGGTCCGATAGTTGTAATATAAAAACAATAAGCATATATTATGATGCAACAAAAGATATTAATAAAGTGGACGTGGACGTGAGCGTCTTGGACATTACTTCAAAACTGCAGTCGCTTTTATTTGACTTCTCAAAGTTGAAAGAATTGAACCGATAGTGGCCAAACGTGATACGAATAACGTAAAAGTTTTCTAGTAAGTTGAAACTTAAATTCAATTTTCTATAATTATGAAAACTATTCGATTATTTTACTTTCAAAATGGTAATGGAGAGATGCTTTCATCGGTTACGCGGTTGGGAGTTCCATTCCAGGCAAACGAAGTTACAATATTTATTGTAATATATATTTACAATATTTTTATTCTCATGGTCTCCATAAACAAATGTAGCATAGCACCCAATGTTATCACTATGGTTTTTTCTAGATATTTTCGATTGATTAACGGAACTCAACGTCACGCCTAGTGCTACCAGAGCGGAATGCATAGTAAAAAAGAACTAAGCAACATTTGTAAGTAGAAAAACTATTAATAAAAATTTAAATTAAATATGGAGACCCTTTATTATCTCAGTGATGGGCTGGTTGGTAGTGAAACACTATAAAATATATAATATGTGAACGTTTAAGATACGTTCGTTCACACTCTGGCGCGAGGGCCTTTGTAGCCATTTTCTGTAATGATATATTACAACGTCAAAAGGTGTGAACGCGATCGGTGATAAAATAGATAAAGGGGCTTAGTTGGGAAATGTCATAGCATCATAATAATAATAGGTTTTATGTATGTTGGCAACAATGTAAAAGTAACATTTGAGACAAATATTATCAATTATTATGAAACTCATTATAATGTGTGTACACAGCAATCAGGTAGTGATACAATATTCTGTTCTCGAGCTGATGATGTACGCTGGTGAAAACCAACCTCACATTAACATACCAGACCAGGAAAATGTAAAAAAAACTACAAATCTACATTATCCAAAATTGTGGTGATTGCATTATCATACAAACAAATATCTACTTTCTTTTTTACTTCCATACGTATAATACAATAAAACTCTTACAGCAGCTTGAGGCCGTCGTGGCGCAGTGGCCTTGTGCCACTGCCACCCGCAAACGCGACGGTTGTGGGTTCGATTCCCACTCAAGGAAGTGAAATATTTCTTTACGTTTATATTTACATTTTTCTTCGCTCTGGTGTCGAGGCAAAGCACGGCATTGAGTTCTGCCACCCAACACGCAATGCTTCCAGAATTCTCCAGAGAAACTCAACGCTGATTTTCTCGATACCAGAACGAAGAAATGAAAATATAAATTTAAATAAATATTTAACTTCCTCGAGTGGGGATCGAACCTACAACCAATCGATTTTGCAGCACACTTTGTGCTTCTGCACCACGACTAGCCTCAGTTGTTATATCACTTTAAGTTATTACAATTATGCATATTATAATTGAAGATGCAATTAGTTGTATCTAGTCTACCTGACCTAACTCGTCTCCCCAAGTGTAAAACGAGCCTTTGTAGCAGCGAGATCGAGTTTATGCTGGGCGAACTTCTCGAATAATCAAAGTATATCGATATATTGATACGTATATATATTATATATAAGATACGTATCAATATATTGTTATATTATAAAATAAATTTATTTAAATGAAATAAACATACAACAGAAAATAATAATGGTTCAGTTACGAAAAAATATATTATGATGTAGATGTACTGGAACGCACTAAAATATCCAATTATAATGTGGCATTTAATTCCGCCACTCAGCACGCAATGTCTCCAAAAGCGGCAGATAGTGGGCAACGGAGTGTCGTTACATATAAGGTTCCTTCCGAATTATCTACGATATTTAAAGTTACGGCAAAAACAACACTAATGAGGAAAGCTTACTACACGGTCCAACAATTTTTAAAGAATAAAAATCTTTTAAATTAAGATCATTTACATTTCGTGTAGGATAGTACTATTACCACAGATTTGTGTTCATTCGACGATTAAAAAATGCTTATTAAAATCTATTTGAATAAAAAAAGAAGTTAATATAGAGTTATCATATTAGCTCCACACTATAATTAGCGTGTACACTGAAAACTAAGAACAAGTGAAAGTCGTATATTTAAATTGCCGCCCCGCATATTATGTGAACTGTGTAAAGAGAAAAAAAAAAACAAAAAAAACGACAAATGTAATACTAACGACATCTCAAAGTAGCAGCGGGGCAATGGATCAAAATAACTAGTATTTGCAAAGGCCGGATTTCAACTCACGGCCCTTCACACGCAAATATTGAGAGTTCGCTGTTTTAATGCCGACGTCAAACAATCGCCAATTAATGCATCACTTCCGTTAAGCATTCTGGATTTATATATTAATTAAGTTTAAATTTAATTGTATTTTATTTGTATAATAAGCTTAGAATGTGGGTTAGATTGTCCTCTTGGAGAAACGAAGTATTGTCATTTAATTTTCAGACTGAACGAATATTAATAATTGTTCAATGTATATTTAACCTATATTAAATAGGCACGTTTGTTTATATGTTTCGACGGAAAATTTTCAATAGGTAATAAAAAACTCATTTTTAGGGTTCCGTTTCTAAAAAGGTAAAACCCTTATAGGTTATCCATGTTGTCCGTCTGTAATTGTATCGAGATAATTTATCTCAAGATTGGGTAGAGGTCTAAAGCTGAAATTAATATCAAATATTCAGTTCGATAATCCTAGTGGGACAGAAAAAGCTCATCAATGAAGAAAATTCAAGAAAATATTTATGCATCGATTACTTAACTAATGTTTTTTTATTTTTATTTTGAATATTCAATGCACTGACATTAACAAAAGTATCTCAACGGCGGTGGGGACACCGCAAATAAGAGGGATCCAACCCCGCAATTTGCAAGGCAGCCTTTCTTTACATTTATTGTATGTACATCTTAATACCTTACACAATGGCCTCTAAAGCCCAATGATGTTTTATTTATATTACACTTAGCACTTTGTCTCATAGATTTAAAGTGGAAAAGTCTCACGTATATATTTTACGTATATATTTTTCAAATTTGTTTCAAATATTGTTGTATCTTCAGCTTCACTGTATGTAAGACAAAGGGAACCTGGTGTTAAATGTTCACTAGACGATTCAAAGTGCTTACAGTAGTCTATTTGAATAAAGAATATTTAGTTTTGAATTTTTAGTTTGTTGTTTTCTTTTTATCCAGTCCATAAAAAGTAGTTATAATAATTCTATCAACTTTTCACTAATATATTATTCTTATTATTGCCTCCTTTTACTATATTATATACAATATAAAGTATTAACTACTTACATATAATTATTTTTATTTATAGAGCGAAAACCTTAAATGCTAACAAGTGCATCTGTGTTGATACACGCTTTCTCGAAAACTCGCAAAAAACGGAGGAAAGAGTGTCTTGATATTGATATTCTCTTCTGCCTGTCATGCTATAGGTAAGTGAGATAAATTGTGAAGTTGGCATAAATCTCTTTTGTAATCATATTTCTAACTTTAAAGACTTAGAAACATACATTTTGCAAACTAACACTGTATCATCATTTGCATTAATTTATGCAGACTACATTAAGCTCTCTCTAGGCAAGAGCGAACGAAAATTATGCAAATTCGCCCTTCAGCTAAGGACTATTACAAGTTATTATGACTTAAAATTCAATTTTAAAGTTGGTCTTTTAGTAAAATCATTTACCTATTTGTATTATGTGATTTAAGATTACCTTAGCGTTGTTAAGTGCCACCAATTCTAGATAGGCTAAGGCGTCGATTGTTTTTATTCTTTAACTTTAGTTATTTTTTAGCTTCACGCTGTAACCCCTGTACAACAGAGTGAGTAGAGATAATTTTGTATTAAAATACTCCATTCCCAACTCTCCACCCAATTTTCGAGACGTTGCGCTCTATGTCGCGCTTTGCCCCGACAAAAATTATTTCTTTCATCGAGTGGGGATCGAACCCTCAACCAGTCGCATTTGAAATCACACTTTGTGCCCCTTCGCCACGATTGGCCTCAACATACATAACATATTACCTTGAGGCAAATGTATGCAATAAAAAAAAGAAAGACTTGGCTTGACTTTCTATATCAGTTATACTACTTTAAATTTAATTTTGTTTTTTGTCTCGGTTCCAAAAACCATGGAATGGAAACCAGAGAACACAAATTACATCAAGTATAAGGTCCAATGACTGTGATAATCAGTATATTTTTTAATCTTTATCATTAACATTATATCGTGACTAACCCTGAAGCACCCTCAATAGTAATTATATCCTTTGAAGACCCCCTCGTCGCAGAGCGTGGCAAATTTCAATATTAAAATCGAATGAAAAGAACGAAATCATTTGAAACATTCTTCAACATCTGTTACCTCAGGTGCTATTTGGAAGTATAATTACTCGATACCAAAAAGAGAAATAAAAATTACAGTTTCTAAAATATTATTTGTTTTTAGGGTTCGTACCTCAAAAGGTAAAAACGGAGACCTTGTAGGAACACTTTGTTATCCATATGTCGGTTTATTAAGACTATTTATCTCTGAAATTAGAATCAAATATTTAAATGTATGGTCAAGTAAGATACTTCCTATGAATCTTTTAAAGTCTGATATAACTTTAGACGCTTTTTGTCACTACATATTTATATATATACAGAAACGCCAGTCTGAATTAACAAACAGTAAAAGTTAATTGCTCGCACACTGCACACTACACATTTCTTAGGCAATATTTAAAATTTTACTTACCGCCGCCGCTATAAATCTTTGTAGCCGAATAACCCAATAAAGGTATAAACTCGTAAATCCTTATGAGGGATGGCAGTGTGACAATAGGGCTATTGTGCCCTTCAGAAATAACGGTATACCAAAGAAACCTGCCATTTACATACCGACCGCAAGTGTGCAACTATGTATAGTAGTTCTATTAACTGTAAATACATATGTATTAGTAATGAAGAGTCAGTATTCTTTAAGTTTTTTTTTATTGAACCATGTGCTGCTGCTGTTTTTCTTCTATAAAGTTGGGAAGTTGACGTTTATATTTTTATATCTTCAACCTAATGGTTATATTCGGATGTTGCCGAAAATAGCTTGAAATGAAGAAAACAGTTTCATTAATAACCTCTTACAGACAAACCAAATGCAAAGAATTAAATGCAATTAATTATTCGCTCTGGTGTCGAGTTGAAAGCGCGGCGTTGAGTCCTGCCACTCAACACGCAATGCCTCCAGAATTCGGCGGAAAGTGAGCAACGGAGTGTCTTAACACTAGGTTCCCTCTGCCTTCCCTGTTGTTTACAGTACAGCACAGCACTATGCAAACATACTTACATATTGGATACATACTTACAATATATTTTTCTATACAACAGACATCGAGGTCAATTGAATGCAATACTCTAGTATAGCGTATGTAATATATGAAGAATGGCTATTGCTCTTGTTTCGTAACTGGTACACGATATCTTTCAATAACTTATGAGGAAGCCCTCTAGTACAGTTTTTGTATTTCCCCTCGGCGTCGGGTGCGCAACGAGCTGTAATTCAATTACCTACCTTAGTAGACTGGAGATATAGAAAACTATTGGGATATTCTAACTTTAAATTATTATTGTATACATTGTGTGTGTGTTATTTTTTTTTTGTAATAAAATAATAGATGAAAAGTAATTATTTTAATTTAAATCTTGTTTTTCTTTTTATTTATTTTGCAACATAAAGTAAAATTTTACCCTTTGATATTTGAATGACTATATGATCTGACTTATATTTAAAAGCTCTTTCTTACAAACATAAATAAAAGCATACATATAAATAAGCGCATCTGACTTTACATGCGACGGTTGAGGGTTCAATTCCCATTTGGGGCAATGAATGATTTTTATTACTCGCTCTGGTTCACCTACCCTGCTACACACAGGTTGTAGAGTGAAACTATTACTTTTAAAAAATTACAAAAATATAGTTATTATTTAAAATAAAACCGCCTCCACGTATGTCTCTGTTAGTCGTAGGTTATAAGGAGAAGCTAGCGCCGCGAAGAAATATTCATACGGATTCCTGAAGCTTCTGAACTCCGCCAATTAGAGCTCACGTTTCCGATTAGAGAAATCAAACACCTCCGCCGCCAACGGATTGTATTGACAATATTCAATTTATCTTACTATTTGTGTACCATTGTGTTATTATCAATGTTGATAAAAATAAAATTACATAAATATAAAAGAATAATGTTGAGGCTGCTTGCATAGAGGGACAATTTTGGAGTCTAAGCGGTATGGCCGTGGGTTCGATTTCCATTCCCCACACTGGCAGGAGAGAGCCTAGTGCCTAGTGTCATTAAAAGAAATCTGGTTAATAAAATTATCTTCGTAACAATCTTTGCATTATACCAACATAGTGACATTAAAGTTGTTTTTTTTATTTATAGTATTATTATTAGCTGTTGCAGGTTCAGGAAGTCAAATTTTAGCTGATTTTGTCTTGTATCTCGATCTTTCTAGTTCCAAATATTTTAGGTTTAAACTACATCTCAAATAAGACTTGATTAACGCATTACTTTCATATTATATTACTTTTGATAAAAAACGACTCAGAACGTCTTCACCATAAATATCTCCAGATGAATGGAGCGACCGCAAATATAAGAGAATATAAATGTATAAATTATTCCACTGTCAGTCGTCCTACAATTTAATATACGTTTGCAAAAAGAGGTGTCATTTTGTTGTCTACTAAGGCTATCTAAATACAGAGACAAATCACTTGTATTATCTCCAAAGATTATTATAAATATTTTTTATTAAGCTCATATAGTACTAGCGGAAAAGGCTTCAACCATATTAAGATTATTTCAGTCATATAAATGGGTGATGAATGCATTTTGTACCGTATCCAAACAGAGGGTCGATTTTGCTTGAAGCTAAAACCAGTTTTATACATAACTACTATCATAGCATTATCATCTTAATGATAAAATTACTGTGTATTAATATATAATTACATAAATAATTAATTATATAATTATTAAAAATATATTCAAAAACTTGGTAAGAGAGTAAAGGAGATATCTCGATTGACCTTCGAAAGCACAATATCGATGATACAGGAAGACACTCAAAAGCAAAAGGTGCGCTGAGACGTTCAAATTCAAAAATCTCTACCTACCTTGGGTAAAGCTTAAAGCTAAAAAAATATATATAATATAACTAAAAAAATATAAAATACCTGTAACCTGTCTGTGTGACTTATTAGTGGAATCTTTAGTAATGTTTAGTATACATTACTAAAGATTCCACTAATAAATAAGAGTTATTAACTACAACCACCAACATTTTAAGTCGTCAAATAAAATATAATATTTGAAGCACGCACGTCGTAATACTTGTGTACAAGTAGCGAAACCGCTAAATCGGATTATACATTACGGATTAGTATATTATGCTCCTTAATACTGACTACTTATTGCGACTTAAAATTATGTTTGTATTGCTTGAATATAACATGAATTTAAGTCAAATTTATGTTATAAGCAAATTTTGTATATTCTTTTAGGCGTCACTTTTTATTTTGTAGTATAACGACTGTATATCTATAAGTTTCTCGTCTTAAGTGGCAAAACTCAACGCCGCGCTGTGCCTCGACACCAAAGCGAAAAAATGAAAATATAAATTAAATTAATATTGTATTTTCTCTAGTGGGGATCGAATTCACAACCCGCTACGCTGACAGTGACACGTTTGTGCCCCTGCGCCACCTCCGACCTCAATTTTAGCAGGTCCTAGGATAATAGTATGGATGGGTATATTTAGCTTATGATATGTACTCGTATGTACCTTTGAGTGCATATTTTATAACACCATGAATAGGTAGTCTCAACAAACTAAAAAACATATGATGTACTCGTATGTCATTTTATCTTAATTTTGTTGTCTATATAACTTTATTTTTTATCTCTCTGTCTAAGTTATATTCTAATGCTAAAAGCACAATTTTTCCCCCATACATCTAGGGCTTCCGTACCAACTATGAATACCATCATCAGACGCGACGATTATCATATTTCAAGTGTATAACCATTTACTTTGGTCCTCAAGTATTACAAGACTAGTCCTTCAAGTTACACATAAAGGACTATATGTATGTAATGAGAGTTCAACTAATATTGGTTATAGGTTCGGTGTCGACAAGCAGGGTGTCTTCAGTCACCCTCGAGCCACGCTCGAGTTTGTGTGAGATTTGTCTCATGGACGTCGAAATATTTGCGGTAAGTATTAGTAGGAAATGTGCTGTCTCCATAATATCCTTGTATGGTTACTTAATATAATTTGATATTATTTAAGTTCAGTTTGCATGTTTTTGTTTGCTTTACGCTGTAGCGCATATTTAGCAACCCTTTTATGCATCTACCCATGTAGAGGAATCTACTGTCAAAACACTCTCCGACCAATTCTCGAGGAACTGCGCATTGAGCGGTAAACGCGAAACCGCGCGTTGTTTTATTAGGGCAAGCAAATGAAAATAATTCATTTCCCGAATGTGAATCGAACCTACAACCGTCACATTTATAGTCATTTGTTGAAGTAAGAAAGAGATAACACTATATAAAAACAGATACAATAGCCGGATTTAAAAATTAACAATTACTGGATCTAATGATAGAACTAACAAATAGACCTAAATAATTAAGGAAAGGTAGCGACTAGTTGTTTTTTTTGTTTAAGCCTCAACAATGTGTGTGCTTATCTACTATGAAAAAACATAAAAGTAAACAAGTGACCTTAAAATAATTGCTTTTTATATGAAATAATATTATTTGACACGAAACTTATACGACGTTAACACGCAAAATCGAAATAGCAATGGAAACGTACATCCTGACAGTTAAAAGAACGTCATTCAACAAAAGCCTTTGTTGACTGGGGGGACAGCTTTCAATGCTCAGATTGGTACGATGCGTTTTTTTATATTGCTTATATACTTTCTAATCATACTGTGCTTTTTAGGTATATTTTTTTGGTTATATTTATTTAAAATTATATATTATTAGTTTTATAAAATATTAATACAAAAAACTTGTACTCACTGATTATCAAACGTAATTTATATATTTTAGGATGTTATTTGATTTGGATTGCAAAAAATATTTAGTTATTTCACATCTACCAAAATACGTGGTAGGTACTCACGCACGGCAAACGACGTTTTTCTCGTGTACATTCCGAACCCTTGAAAATTGCGGTATAAAAAGCGGCCCATGCGTTGTCTAAAATAGTTAACAAAAAATTAAAACAACTATCATAAGCATAAAATAGCATCTAAATTTGTATTGCCGAGAACAAAATATCTACGGTGACCACTTCGTCTCGAAGGTAAATTGTGAATAGATTGAAAACAAAATTAGTTTTCACAAAGAGGTGGAGAGGAGAAGAGGAGATGACAAAGTTTTATATTTCAATACAGCCTGATTACTTTTAAGTTAAGTGAATAAAATTTGCATTTAAACATTTGAAGTAACTACGTAGTTTTTATTAATATTACAATCTATTTAAACTTCTGGTACGAATAAATGCGTACTTACACAGTACATATATGTATATTTTGCATATATGTACTGTAATGTATACATAATATATGTAATGTATGTACATATTGTATTTATTATCCACAGGTATAAATTGATACTATCAATGTTCAACGTCTTGTTCTCGATGACGATGGCCGATCGTATCCCACATATAGCAGGGTAGGCAGACCAGAGGTTTCCCTTTTTCCGCCCGGACTCAAGACACTTTTTATTATTAAATATTATATTAATCTAAGTTCAATCGGTTATATATATTAGAATTAAAATTAATTAAAAATTAAATTACCTTCACGCTGTACCCCGCGCAGGGTAGGCAAAGGGAATCTAGTGTTAGGACACTAGTTCCCCATTTCCCGCCGAATTCTAGAGGCATTCCGTATTAAATGGCGGATCTCAACGCCGCGCTTTTGCCCCGACACCAGAGCGAACAAAATAAAATATATAAATTTAAATAAATATTTCATATCTTCGAGTGGGGTTCAAACCTACAAGCAGTCGATCTTACAGTCATACTTTATGCCCCTGCACCATGACTGGCCTGGATCATTTATATAAAATGTATAAAATCCAAAAAAATACAAATTAAGGCCTCAACATGCGACGTTTCCTTTGGCGAATAGAGATCGTGTGTTACACCACACTATGTTCCTTTCTGCCTATCTCATATATGCGGGATCAAGAGTGAAGCAAAAAAAGAGGCCCAAACTTCTCTCATTGTAAAGTAGTGGCATATTACTCAGTTTTCTCTGTCAAATAATATAAACAAACTACATACATACCAATAATATTAAAGCAATTATATTTGAAATCTCCTTACGTGCCTGAGCTCAAAAATTTAACCCCTAACTCAATTAAAGTTGAGAGCTGTTATCCGATTACTTAATTTTCCCCTCGGATGCAAAGACAAGCTTTTGAAGGTAGTTTGATGTTACCTCTACTTAAAAATGTGTACATGAAATATTAATATGTAATAAGTGGCTTCATATTTAAGTGGTTCTGTCAAGAAGATAATGTAGCAAAAATATGCAATTTTTTATAAAATGTTTTCTTTTTGAACTTTTTAGATGTGCACGTTTTGAAATATAAAGCTTAATATATAACATCAATTGTGGCCTCGTACGTTTGAGTGAACTTTTTCAATTTTCTTTTATAACAAATTAATATAAAACATACAGGTTATCTTTAATTAAATAACAAAATAAATAAAAGAAGAAGAAAAAATATCCCATCATTAGATTATATTTTTATAACATGACTAGAATGCACAAAACAAGCAAAAATTCAAAAAAATAATAATCAATTTATGTTTCTGAACTCGCAAGCTACCTTGATTTGTGTTGAGCGTTCTCCAATTATTTTATTTATAAATCTCATCCAAATCTATATATTTATTCAATGAATATAAAATTAAGATTTTTTTTAAACTATGTTAGTCTTCAATTAAAAAAGTTCTATAGCGCACTTTTAATGTTGAATTCAATTTTTTTCTTTAAAATTAATTGACAGTGCCAAAGGTTATTTGAAACCGTAACATAAAATTAAAAACATAATTTACACAAGTACACTTAACAACTTCTAGAGACATTGCGTGTTGAGTGGTGGAACTCAACGCCGCTCTTTGGCTCGCCACCATAGCGAAGTATTGAACATATTAATTATTTCATTGCCTCGGGTGGTAATCGAACTCACCTATCGCATTTTCCACCTCCAGCTTACCGTCATATCTTAAATTGACTGTTGCGTTTCAATTTTCACTTCACATCTTAAAACGTACTAAAAACCTGAATAGATCGATGGAGGTATAAGGGGTTAAGTCGTACTTGTAACAAAGAGGCAACATCTGCGCACAACACAATTCAGTTCCAAACAATTACCATAAAAGCTCTGAACAGGGCACCTACTGGAGTTCCATGTATGTTCTCCATGTCATAGATTTACAAATATATTGAACAGATGTGGCATTGGACTATAATGTTGAAATATTATTAGCGTAGCAAAGTAGGCAGAGGTAGGTTAACCTAGTGTTGAAACACTCCGATCCCCACTTTCTGTGCAATTTTTCAAGACATGTTTACGCTATTTTACTGCTATTTTATTGAATTATATTAATTGATATATAATACTGTTAGCGTACTCGTGTAAAAGAGGGTAGATATAGGTGAAAAAGACTATAAAAGCAGTACAATTGTGTCCATATCCGTCCGTCCGTCCGTGCCTCACTCTCTTGTTTTTTCTTAAAAAAACGTTAACCGCTTCCGATTTCTAACAATACAATATATTTTGCAAAATTAAGATATTTGCCACAAAGTATAATTATAGTAAAAAATAATCCAACATTTTCCAAAAAATTACATATTCAAAAATATCTGCCGTGAGTAGTGGCCTAATAGTTTAGACAATGAAAAATAGCATATTCATCGAGTAGCATATTGAGGTTGATTTTTGAAAATGACATTTATTATTTTCAAAACATTCAAGAATAAATACATATTTTATACGCACCTATATATTAATTTTCTTTGCCAGTTGTAAAAATTCTAAGGAATAAAGCGCCTTGCCTAATACACGTGATATATAATCGCAATCTCAGCACCAATCCTGCCACGAATTACCTGCATTATAAATTGAGGAAGTAGCACTGACGAGAGATTGAATTTTCTACACCTTTATTTTTGTGCTGATTGAAAAAAAAATTGTTTATATCTAAATGACTTAATTCTGTATTCGTTTAAATGAAATTGTTTTTAAATTTAATATGCTTATACATACATAAAGACATAGATGTTTTTAATCAGACTATTATTATATTTAAAAATTATACTTAAATTATAATAACATTTTATTTTTCTTGTCCATATTCGATTGTAAAAAGCTTCTATGTATTCTACTCAAATAACTATTCATATTTGATACCATAGAGATTTATTTATTATATTATAGTTATTTATGTAAATATAAACTATGTAAAATTACATTAAATAATTTAACTTTAATATCCTTAACAATAAAATTTAATCTCTATAAATAAATTATTTACAGAATAAAGGTTGAAATAAGTTTAAAAGAAAAACACAAAAACGGATGGAAATGTGGCTACTTGAACGCATAAACAAAGGTAGGCAGACCGGACAGGATACCATATCCGGCTCTGTTATGTGCTTCAATTCTTCTTACAATCTATTCAAATATATTATGTTAAGAGGAAAAGAACTACCTACCCTTTCCCATTTGCCTTCAAGGAATAAATGCACTAGCTGTGACACTCAATTAGTTATCAAGAAGCTTTGCGCTAAAAGCTCAAAACTCAACGCTTGCATCAAGAATTCAAGTGACGTTATAGACAATCTCACGCACCTGTCGACTTTGGATATGGCGCAATCTGTAATTTTTCTTAATAAATTATTTTATTTTCAAAAAGTAACTGCATTGAAAAGATAAAAAATAGAATAAGTAAAAGCAAAAAAATAAAAATTATAAATAAAATATCTTCTTATTAATTCGCCTCCTATCTTCTAAAATACAAAAAAATTAATAAAAAAATTTACACTTCTAATATAAAATTATACAAAATATTCTAAACTTCATAATAAAAGAACTTGACTGAACTTAAGAAGATATAGTGAATACAGTGTAAAATATTACATAATTTAAAATAAATAATATTACATAATTTAAATTATATTGTATAATATAGTAGAAATTATATTGTAAAATATATTTTCTTTTTACTTGCGCCATGCAAGGAAAGCCCTTTGTATAGGCCCTGCACTTAGCGGGTGACAGGTGTGCGATACCCAATCAAGGGACAAATGTGAGACAGCCTTTTATCGTTGTTTGCCTTCAACCCTTATCGAAATACTGCACTGTATGCATTGTTTAAAACATGTTCTTATAGTAAATGCTATTTACTATAAGAACATGGTTTCTATAATAATAAACGAATGAAAAATCTTTTGTTTTACTTAAATATATTTTTCGCGACATACTGTGTTGGCCAGGATAACTCATGAGTAAATCACTTTTAGTATATCAATCTCAAAATTTTATTCAAATTCTTATTTTACTACGTAGGTTTATACATAAATCCATCTGCACATATACATCAGAAAGTCAGTGCAACGCACTAATAAAATGGTCACTTTCAAGTACGCCATGATATAAACGACGATAAAATCCTAACTTCATTAGATATTTTTACAGACTTTCACAAAAGAGTAATAAATTAGACCACTTGGATACTAAACCTGGGCAGTAAAGAGTGAACTTTACCACATACACATTACCATCTAGGGCAAACTTGGATGAGCTAGAGCTAAGCTATAATCATGACAATAGAATGTAAGCTTTACTGTTTTGTGTTTAAGTTGAAGTTCGTGTGGCTAATTTGGGAAAATGTGCATATTAGGAGGCATGTTAGGCTAACACTACACGTGTGATTCATGAATATTGTTGAGAATTTCAAGCCTTATAGCTCTAAGGAACAAAGACCTGGTAACAGTCTTCGTTTCCACTATCCAATTCAATACACTATATTTTATTTCCAAAACTCGATAGAAAATTTTTGATATTAACTTACAATAACTTGATAAAAAGTTTGTATTCGTCGCTGTCAGTATTGAATTTGACATTTCGCTAGAATGAATAGTTAGCGATCAACGTCCACCTGGATGTGACAATCTTAGCCATTCCAGAAGAGTATAAGGCTCTTGACTGTTCAGAGGAAAATGGTCGTTATTTTCAAATCATATAAAGGACAAATTAATTAAGCTACAAAACTGACAGCGACATACTGTAGAGGGAATTATCTATTGGCAAAGCTGAATAAGAGTAATGCATCATTAGGCAAGTCGTGAGTTTGGCATTCAAGAATCCCCTGGAGGAACAGAATTTGAAGCGATTGATATTTGCTTCAGCCACCCCAACCTGGTTGGTTCTGCTTTACGGAGTCATTGCTTTATGCTTATAAAAAAGAAATTTACTTAAAAAACTTTAAAGAAGATCTGTTATGATTGATATTAAAATAAACGGAACTTTACAGATTTTGTATATTTCTTTCATTTATTACATTGACTATTTATTGATATATATTCATCAAAATTCAGTTATAATACTGAATAATGATATACATGTAAAAGCTATATTTTAATCCTGATATAGCAAATTTTTATAACTTCACTTTTGTTTTTAGCAACTTTACAAAAAGTTTCATTTTGCCAATCAAATATTATTTAATAAAAATAATGGAATATTGAAAATGGTGGATTTATATATATTTTACAACGCGATCTACGCCACCATAAAAGTTATTTTTTTTTTCTCCATTAAGCCTTAGAGCCTTATTTTTCAATATCAACCAATGTTTCCTGACACTGGTAAGCCAGACAAACGAAATAGCTTTATAATATATAGATTGCACAACATTATATGGTGTCTCGTATTAATTATATACGTATTATATACTCGTATACACAGTAAAAAGTAGTATTTTGCACAGCAATAATAGCTATCTATCAAATTTCCGAAGAGTGACTTATAATATTATATAAACCAAATAAATGAACAGGCTGTATCCCGCATAAAACAGATCAGGCACCTAGTGTTAAGACACTCCACCGAATTAGTTTCCTCGAATGAGAATCAAACCCACAACCGTCGCGTTACAATCACACCCTTGTACCTGACTACCTCATAAACCAAATAATTTGTTCGTAATTGAATGTAGGATACATCAATTGAAATCTTGTCAAAGGCAGGTTAAATAGAACTGTACAATGGCACATGATTTATGCAGTCAATAAATCACGAGTAGTCGCTCTGAGCTCACGCCCGAACCGTGTTACAGGTGCAGCTATCAAGCTGATAGTATGTACATATCAATTTAAAGTATACTAACTTTTTTTTATATATATTTTTAAGCAACAACATTGTAGTGTAGGGGCTGTTTCGGCAGTGTCTATCTACGTTGGTTATGGATTCGAGTTAAATGTTAATGAAATGAATCAAACTGTACACGTACTTTTAAATTAATTGCTTAAATGTGTTAAGTATTTTTTGTTTTCTTGTATACTATAGATGTAGATCAATGTCGTTAAAAATTAAGGTAATTTTAACATCTTTTCCTAGTGTTATACATATAACCTGATAGCCTGAACTCAGAAAAATAGTTACAATCTTGTACCAATCTTTCTTGTATTTAAAAATCAAAACAATGTTCACTTTGAAACAGAATTCCTAAGTATTTTTCTACAAACTATGACATGTTTTCCTACATGTTTTTATTCTCAAGATATTTTAAGAACTCCAGTTTCCTACATCCTTTTCCTAATGACCACAGAGACACTCGACTCACTTCTTCCGCGCTTACATTTAACGTGGAACGCTATTTAAGACGTTGAAACAACACTAACGGACGCTTTAAAAATACTCCCTTTAAAATATAACATATATACCACCACGTATATAGGGTGCGCTACTCCAGCCCAAGTAGCGTGTACTTCTTAGAAAGGAAAAATACATAGCTTATATTTAGTAGTAGTAGTTGGTTGGCCAGTCGTGGTGCAGATGCAAGTTGTGGGTTCCGTTCCCGCTCGGAGTTAAGTTGCGCCATTCATTACGCAATGTTATCAGAATTTTCCTCTGGGAAAGTATAGTATTTTAACACTGGGTTCCCCTGCCTACCCTGCTACATATGAGATTTATAGGCTCCTTTGAAAAATAATCATAAAGAATAGTGTATAAGTTTGTATTACGGTATAATTCGGGTTTAACGATCAGAATGGTGTGTCTTGATGTTCACATGCCCAGCAATACATCAAGATCTTCAGGATAAAGTTAAAAAAATAAAATTATCAAATTATTATTAGAAACAGTATTTACTGCACAATTTTCAATTTATTGTGTGCTGAGTGATTGACAGCTCAACGCCGGGAAAACTATTCCCCTCAGCGGGAATCAAATTCACAACCATCGCGCTTACAGAGCTGTCGTTACTCGTATCCTCAATGGTACATTATATAGTATCATTGAGTTTCGTTTACGTTTCGTAACTATAGTGTAATCCCTACGTATAAGGTATACGTACCCGCAATCTAAGCAGCTTACGACTAGAAGAATCCATTTCGTATTGTCTTATTTATTAATACTACCATGAGATACTATATTTTATTTAGTATATTTTTTTTCTTTTGTTTTATAATAAAATTTTTATAATAATTTAATTTTTATAATAAAAACAATTATTCATATAATATATGTATATGGCGTTTAATATGTTATAAATTTCATTTTAGTAAGAATACATTTTAAATATTTCATAATAATAAGACACCTAGCACTGTTAAATAATATATTCATTTTATATATCGAAAAAACGCTACAAGCTCTGTAAACTAAAAAGAATATTTAGAACCGGAAGTCAAGCTTACAGCCACAACATACATCATACACTATATATCTATTACCAAAATATTGTACATGTTCATACCCGGCATGGGCATAGCGTAGGTGTCACGCGTCATTCAGCGTAGCCACCCTACGCGCTTTCCGCCTAACCCTACTTGCGTCGACAGAATTAATTTCCTGGCCAATAACTCTCGTATATTGCAGCTTCGACGACAGTTGCGAGTGCCTCCGATTTATGGCGATAGTGTCGCGAACAGGTATAGAGATGCCGGGGGACTAGACACACTCGTACGCCAGGAATTGTATGTTTGAACTAGCGACCCACGCGCGGCTTCGCTCACTTCATGTTATGTTATAGTCAAACAGTACAAATTCTTTTAAAAAATGTGAATAAACAATTTTTTTATAGTAACAATACACTATTTATAATAACTACGTAATATGTTCAAGAAATATAGAAATAGTCTTATATTAGGTCTGAGCAGATAAATATATCAGATAAGAACGGCTTACTGGTACAAACGTATATAAGGTCATTTAATCATGACTACTCGAATATTGAATTGGGGAAATTGTAAATATTTTTTCATTATATTTAAGTTGAATTTTAACCTACATTATATCTATATAGACTAGGTTAGTGGAAAATTATTTCATTTATAAATATAGAAATATTTAGATTTTAAATCTACTGAGGACAAATGCATGTATTTAAATTCATAATTCTTTTATTAAAGTTTTCATTTATACTTGTCATTCATTTACACTTGTTACATAAGTAAAAATGGTGCTGAGGTTGAAGGTTGTGGGTTCGATCCCTATCGGGAGATAATTCTATTTAAAATTCTTTTAGTTTCTGGTAAAATTTAAAAATGAAGAAAGAAGTATCTTGAAACTAGCATCTTTCTCCCTATGCTTATAAAAAGTGTGTATTTAAGATACAAATATCATACTAATTTAAAGTTATACACTTACTATAAAACTAGGCCGTGATATAACAAGTTTAACGTTAATTGCATCTACACTACATATGTTAGGTACTACTACTATGTAGGGTAATTTCATAATTACCTACAGTAGGACAAAGCGACAAGTTTGACTGTTTGTGAGCGGGCACAAAGGGAGGGATGCTATGTCTTTGAGGCGAGGAATGTTGATCAAGTAATTACCAACTTACATAAATGCTCGTCTTTTAAGATCTACGAAAATATAAGGTCAAGGTTGGACGTCCTATCTGACTCTTTATTGTTTTTGTTAAAATAATGCTGTTTAAAGTATAGTTTTGTCAAATTAATACTAAAATATTTTTACAATTGGTGTGTTTTTTTTATTTATAAAACAGCAAAAAAAAAGTTTCACAATTTATCCTAGTGTGTAAAACTTCGAAAATATTTGTGACATTGCGAGTTGAGTGACGCCAATCCACGCCACACTTTGTCTTATTACCAAAGGGATACAAATGAAACTAATTGATTTCCCCAACTGGGAGTCGAAGATATGCCGCTAATGCATCTGCCTCTTTTTATTTGTGACATAAATATATTTTTTCTATTAAATAAAGTACGAAATTGAGATCTTTCAGGTAAATAAGAATATAGTGAATGAAGAAATACTGTCGTAACTTCTGTAATATTTATATTTACATTTTTTTCTCAAGTACAACGAATAAAACGATAGATCGAAACGAAGAGAAGGCAAAGCCTCATTATATTTTAAAATGTCTACCGTTTTGGTTAAACACACATGACAATAATTGAAATGATATAACGAATAATATTCCTTAATTAATATAAAGTTTTAAAATGTTAATCAGAGCACAAATTTTTAAACAATCTATAGTGTGCTCGGAAAAAACAAACACTGAAAGGGAAAATTTATATCAACATCATTAAATAACCTTAAAGGGTTGGGCGGAAGCGTTTTCTATTGTAGGGAATTTCGAAAATTTTTAATTGGTGCTACAAAAGTTCAGCAGAAATATTACAACAAATATTTAATAATTTAAGCTTTTTAAGGATCGATTGGAGCAGATTGTAAATAATTTTGTTAATTAAGCGATTGCTTGAAATGGTTATTGGTTGATTCGCGCAGATATATTGTTGTCTATATTTGAAAGCAAAGTCTATGAAGTATGGACAAAGATGATACTTGCAAGTCCTGGCGCACTCCTGGAAGGAGAACAGGAGCACAAGCGTGTGAGTGTAAACAAGTTGTGGGTACTAATCGCACTCGAATAAATTAAATATTTATGCCTTATACCTACCCTGCAACATATGTACATCATACATGAGAATAAAATCTGTACACAATTACAAATATATTACGTATATATATAGGAAATAGTGATACATCACTGTGGCTGGCAAGCCGTATTGTATATTAAATAATTGCAATGATGGCAAAGTCAAACTTTATCTACGACGATAATAATGTCATAATTGAAATTTTCTACATTATTTCCAAATCAAATATGTTCCATGTGTCTCTCTACGATATCAAATTAGACAGAAGGACCAAATAAAAAAAATATTAAAATAGGTTATTTATTATTATAAATGGCAAAAAATGGTTGTTATTTTTTAATTAAAGAAATATACATTCTTAGGTTACGTACTAACTAACTACTTCATATTTTTTCTCACCATATAAAGGTTTTAGTGGTCATTTATTACGTTTTTAATTACCACATCCATTTCAACGCATTCTAGTGTCAACTAAGATGAAGCGCGAACGCAGGCAATAAATCTAGATCGAGTTTTCATTCAAACATTCGTGTAACAAGCTGTAACTTGCCGCATATACATTGAAGTCCATGAATTATTACACCGAATAACTAACAGTCGTTATATTATACTTTGCTTATAACCTAAGGAAAACTAAACGGGTAATTAAGAGCAAAGTAATATAATATATTTTAATTAGCTTCACGCTGTATCCCGCAAATAGCAGGCTAGGCAGTAGCTAGAAACCTATGTTAGTGTTAAGACACGTCGTTCCCCATTTTTCGCTGAAATCTTGGGGATTCGCATGTTGAATGGCAGAACTCAACACTGCGCTTCAGCCTCGACACCAGAGAGAAAAAATTAAAATAAACATTTAAATAGATATTTCATTTCCTCGAGTGGGGATCGAACCCATAACCAGTCGCTTTTAGAATCGCACACTTGCCGCTGCACCGCGACTAGCCTAGTTTATTAAATTTGAATAGCGTATTTTTTGAATACTAACTAAAATACCTATCTGAAAAGACTCTTACCCCTCGTTAGCGGCTAGTGAACACATAAGAATTCTAAAAAAAAGCTTTAGATTCTTAAAAATGGACGAAGAAAAAAAAATACATGACGAAATTTCAAAGGCCACAACACAACTTTACTTTGAATAATTTTTTTCCTTTACATTTGTTCTCCAAAACAATAAGGCAAAAACAATAAAGTACACAATCATTTCTCGATCTGTAACAAATTGCCTAATATTGTGTGAAATTGCTATAATCATCAGATATACCTTTCCCCCACAATCTACGGCACAAGCTATATTGGACTAATTCAGCGTATTAATTGCTATAGCATTCAATGAGGCATTATTAATATCTGTTTCGACTATTATAGTTTTGTCGGCTCTAGCTGTAGAGTACTGGTGACATGTAAATTGCGTCCTTATAATTAAAGTACTTAGTAGTATATGGATTTATAATTATGTGTTATTCAAAAAATATAAATTCTCTACTCTCAATTCTCTCATGGAATGTTATATTTTATAGAGCAGAGGCCAGTCGTGGCGCAATAGTACAATGTGTGCCTGTAAACGCGACTGGTTGTGGGTTCGAAAGTAAATAAATATATTTATTTAGTAGATTCACTCTTCCTTTGGAGGTCTCGAGCTTTTACTGGAATTTAAGCTAAGCTTAGCCGGAGGCCTTTCAGTAGTACCACTACTACATACCACTACAAATTTTAAGTCAACTGGAAGTGCCCTATTAATTTTTTATTTTTTATTTATTCGATGGTAATTTCAATATGGACTTTTGTCATCCTGGTTGTAATAAAATAAAAAAAAAGTATAAATAATATATTACTAAAATATATATAAAAAAAATTGATAAAAAAAATATATAAATAATATATTACTGACAAAGAACTTTCAAAAAATATAAGTTTCACTTTGTACTGAGTGAAGGTGACGGGTGACGAGCACGGGTTGTGGACGCAGGTGCGAGACGCACAGAAAACACTTACACTAATCTACGTAAAGACAAATAGCGATCTACACTGGGAAAACATGCCAGGGGCACGTAATGTACAGACAGTTAAAGATTTTTTTTATGAATATACCAGAAAATTTTGTACTGGAGTTACTTTATTTGTTGATCGTTTCCTTATTTTTTTACCTTCACTCTATGTCCCTCATATAGCAAAGTATATAGAGAGTTCTGTGTGACCTTGTGTGAAGACACCCCGTTCCAGACATAGACTATATATGTAGTACTTTAATAAGTATGCTACTCCTAAAAGAAACATTATAACAGAGTATAATATAAGATTATCTTAATATTAAACGACAAATTTTTACTTTATATTTCATTCTAACGATTCTGTAATCAAGGTTGAATTTTTTTAAATAAAAGGGGGTGGAGACTAGGTAAACAGCGTAAATACTGCTTATCTACTCAACAAGCAATAACTCGAGAACGTGGTCAAAAATTAAAGGCTCGTTCGCGCGCTCGTTAGAGTATTAATATATAAAGACTCGTTATAATAATCTAACACTTGTTTCCCTTTCTTCACAGCTTTGCAGTAAAAACAAAAAGACTATGGCAGTTGTAAATATCACAAGTCTTTTATATTTATTCAGAGACGGACCCTCGAGTAACTTTTGGGCCGACATGCAGGTGTGCGGGCGCTATCTATAGTATGTGATTCTATTAACAACAGGTACTTAATAGCCTTGAGTTATTTTTTAGATTTAGACGTGCTATTTGGTGAGTTAAATTTAAATACAATAATATCGTCGGTATAATCATTTAATCATACCATCGAGTTGAAATATTTCAAAATAATGTTTTCCTTTTATAATATATTTTTATAACATTTTAATTCTAAAGTATTCCTTTAATTACTTTTGTCAAATTAACTTCATATTGATTGACTGTTAAGCCTATGGAAATGAGTGTCGTGTTTGTTTTACACAGCAGTAGCTTCTAATGAAAACAAATAGTGACTGTCATTGTAAGAGCTTTCAGCTTCAAATTCTTATTACGATGAATCATATTCATCAAAGTTACAGTTACTCAATAGCAATTACGAATGTTACTTGAAAATATATTTATGAAAAATTCATAGTTATATATAAATATAATTATAATATTTATATATTCTTATGCAAGAAATGTGGCGCAGTTGGCATCTGTTTAAAAACATGATGGTGGTGTTTTTTTTTTGCGTTATTTTTATATATATCAGTAATAGTCATATAAATATCAGTGTCTCCGATTAAAGTGGAATGTTTACTTCACTAATAAGATACTTGCCAATTTTCGTCAATCGTATTAATGTATAAAAAATATTAATATTCACAATTAAAAGACACAAGAAACCCGTAAAACCTTAATCGATTAATCACACCTCAAAATGGCACCACACAAATTTACATTTAAAAAATGTCCGACAAACGAGGAAATCTAAATAATAAATTGTCTATTGTTAAGCGCAACCGAATATTTATGTATGCAGACCTAATGAATTCCACCGGGATAAGTGATTATGTAGATTCTTCTTCATCATAATATATTAACATCTTCAATAAAACCGCTTAAGCGAAGTTAAAGCAACAGTTTTTGGCGGAAAAACGCGAAAACTATGTATACAAAGTATTGTATACAAATTAATTACAGACTTCGGGTTCTAAGGGCTGAAGACAGAGTGTGGTGGCGAGAATTGGTAACGGCCTATGTCCAACAGTGGACAATCGATAGCTGTAAATGATGATGATGAATTACAGACTAAAAATTATGTTATTGTTATAAACATTATTGCCTACAAATACTATAAATGTGAATAGGCTTTTTATATGATACAGCGTGAAGCTAAAAAAATAATGACCAGTCATAATAGTTAACTACGATATATGAAAATTTCAAAAAATAAGATTTTCGCTTAGAGCAACTTTCGTTACCAACCAATATAACAGAGTTAGTTAACAAACTAGTGTTAAACACTCCGTTCTTCATTTAATTAATAACAAATTGTAATATTTCAAGTATTTTTGAACCTTCAAGCGGTTTTCATTAAATAATTGTGCCTACTTAAAAGAATTTTCAAAAATCTTATCGATTGAAAATATTACTAAACCCAAAAAAAATAAATAATATTTTTAAAAATAGATATATAATTTTTAAAAAGTTTACACTTTGACTGTTATAAATTCAGGGAAGCGCCATCTATTATTACATATGCAAATAACTAAGACATGTCAAAGGTTTACATCAAAAAGCAATTATTCGGCCGCAGTGGTCCTTGTTACTATTCGTCAGATGGCTTTAGTTACATATTTTACAAGATATACTGCCTAAAGATTCTGTAATATACCAATTTTTACTTAAAGGTACTATTTTATACCTTTGAAAACGCAGTACTGAAGACACTGGAGGAAGATCACGTAAAAAACATAAGGAGGACCGTTATGCAGAGGTTGATGACAAAGAACGAAGCGGTAGAGATATGTAGAGACCGTAGCGTTTGGCGCTCCGTTCTCTCTGACTACCCCACCCCAGGTAGGGTTAATGTGAGAAGCTAAGTAAAATTACTAGTCAATAAACCACGAAATTCATAATACATATTATTATCCATTTCGATTTTTATTATTGAGTTATGCATCCAGTTTACATTAAATGATTTGCAAATATCTTCGATTAGTTACACGTATACACATGCATACGTAACAACATATAGTTGTTCGAAGGCTTATCTAAAAACGTAGTGTCGACCTGACCTCGAAAATATCTTGGAATTATATATATTTCTTACCTGGAATGAATATTTACTAATTTATGACTGTCACCCGGAATTCCTCACTAATAACTGCTTGTAGTCCAAGGTTGGACAAATTGTGAGTCTAAATAAAAATTCAATGTGAAGCATGGATTTCCTTCAATATGTTCAATACTACTGGAGAACTAATAATTGTATCTATTTATTGTTTTGAAATTGAAACAAGAGGTTGACAAGACTGTCATACAGTCAGCTGCAAACAGTATCCTGCACATAGCATAGTGAACCTATTGTTATGACACTCCAGGGGAATTTGTGTCGAATTCTGGGGGCATTGCGTGTTGAGTGGCGGAACTCAACTCCGAGGCTTCTGTAAAAATTTTGATAGAGAACTTATAAAAGTTTACAAACGTAAGTTAGCTTAAATTTATTAATGCGTAAGTAAACGTAGTTTATTTCATATAAAATGAATACATACATTTTATACGAAATAAACTACAAATATAAATTTGTAAAATTTCTTTTCTATAAGATACGAGTACGAGTTACCCGATAGGTTTTGATTAATCGATGCATAAACGCTCGTATCTTTTGATTGTGTTGACGTAGAACCTTATTTTTTTCAGTGTTTTAATAGATTACAGATCTAAATATTTCATATTAATTGCAGCTTGATATAGCTTACCTCAACGCAATCTCTAGATATATAGTTTGACAGACGGAAAGACGGACAACAAAGTATTCCTATAAGGGTACGTTACCTTTTCAGGTACGGAACCCTAAAACGGAAAAGTATTTAAATAAAAACAAGATTAAGATTTATTTTTCTCTCACAGCTGTTAAAAAATCATCCTAAATCTTTAGTCAAAAGTAATTCTAATTAAACAGAAAATTTCGATACTTCCTGCAATATAATCTTTAGATCGTCAATCATACGATCTTATATTATGGGCTAAAGAAGCTGTAACATTAGTCACGAGTGATGTAAATTCCATTCATCTAAAGACTGTTTATTAGCGCCGAAGCGACGTACTTTCGCTAACGCTAATAATATGATGTGCGCGTCAGACTTCAATGAGCGGAATGCGTAGTACGTATCGGTTTTCATTGTTCTTCCACGATTTCAGTATATGTACTGCCTTTCAGTTTTCTGGTTACACTCGTATGTATATTTTTTTTGTTTTTTTTTTCAGCTCAACTGAACTTCACTATAGAAGGTAGGCAGAGAGAATGTCTAAATCGATTTGGACGGGAGGAGGAGAATGCAGCATCTTGACATTCATTTCTCACTGCCTACACTGCTACAAATAAGTCTTTCACTAAAGAAATTTCATTAATATTCATTATTATTGTTTAAAATAATATAAAAAATAATGATATTATATTTAATTCCATATAAATTTTAATCTAAACCGAAAATAGCTAAGTGGCAAATCTACAACCAATTGTAAAGTAAAAAAATCTTATCTTATCAATGGATACTTTCACATACACGATAAACATGGCAGTAGCACCTGTTTTCGCGGCAAATAGCGTTTATTTTAATTTTGTCGGCGAATATTTCAGCTTTTCTTCGTAGGCGAGCCCCGTTACGTCACGTTAGGGAGACTACGCACACGCTCTTGTGGAACTATGAATGAATATTTACTATAAGCCTCTGAAACCAGCTGGCTTGATTATAATGATTTATTATTAGCTTACTTGCTAGTTTGTTATTGAATTGGTCGTCAGTTTGATTTCTCGTTGTAGAATTAGGAATATTATTATTCATACAGTAGCTTCGAAGGTATCATATACTTACATGGAATTTTCGTGTAGATAATGGAATCCACGTTAAGTGGATTGGGTGGAAAAGTGGAGAACTTCTCGTGTCGCTTAGCAGGGTAGGCAGAAATCTAGAGATCTAGAACCTAGTGTTAAGAACACCACTTCTCGTGTCCTAAGAAATACAATATCTATGTCTAATTATGTTTTTATTATTTTCTATATTTCTATTTAAAAATATAGACTTTATTTGTCAATCAGCTTCACGCTGTATCCCACATATAGGAAAGAAGGTAAAAGGAAACCAGTGTTATGACACTTCGTTTCCCACTTTCCGGCAAATTAAATTTTTCCGGCGTATTGAGTGGCGGAAATCTTCGCTGAGCTTTTTGCCTTGGTTCCAGAGCGAAGAAATGAAAATATTAATAAATAATAATAAATTACCCTGTGTGGGGATGGAATCAACAACCGTTAGACCACATACACAGACACTATACTTATTGTTTAAAATATTTATATTTAAATCTTAAATTAGAAAAGTTGGAAGTGTATAGAGCACTTAAGGCTCCTTCAATCATGTGACGAACTGGGCGGTCTATAGTTAGATTTATTAGTTTGACGTATTAAGCCCCGTCCCATGGCAGAAATGACGTCGAAAGTATTATGATGATAATAAAATTTCTAAAACTAATTACAAGTTAAACAAACTAAGTCTTAAAATTATTTCTCTATAAACCGACAATTCGTCTCTGTTACATTTCCGTGAATAAGTTGTAATTTTACAAATAAAACTTAATGAAATATTTATTTAGCTTCAAGCTGAGCCCCGGAAGCAAATAAGTTTGTACGGAAAACAAGTGTCAAAACTACCCTCCGTTTTCCGCCCAATTTCGTGACATTGTATGTGAAAAATGAAAATCTATAATATACGTCTGCCTAAAGTGTTAAAATATTAACGTCTATAAGTTCAAGAGCCCAAAACAAATTCTTCGAGTATACAAAATGTGTATGCACTCATTTTGTATGAAGTCAGCTACGATTATAAATTTGATATAATTTTTACCTGTAATATAAATTTGCATTTTTCGGATGTTTTTCTTTATTTGTACTTCGAATTCTCACTTCTTGTCCAAGGAGTTGTTTGAAAGGAGGAACAAGGAGGAAGAACATTAAAATGATCCCATAAATGAAAATGAAATTAGAATCCCCATTTTCCCCTTTGAGTTACGGAACCCTAAAAAACATATTTTTGAATAGTTACCAGAGTAAAAAAAAATATCAGCTTGACGCTGCATCCCGCATATAACAGGGTAGGGTGATAAAACACAAGTAGGTTCCCACTCGCCGCCGAATAATAAAATAAAAAATCTATTATCTAATATACTGTATTTATTTATATTTGAATCTTTTTTAAACTGTATATGACATTATAAATGTGACACTCGTGTAATACCTGTTATATCAACTGCAATGGTTGGTCAACTAGTACGTCCTTGCGTCCATGCCAAATTCCTAACACCTTAGTGTCCGTGTGTTCATAGAAAATATTGTTTTCTATTTAGAAAGCGACGTAAACACTTGGCATCATATTTTTAAATCGTTATTAAGTTAAAAATATTATCTGCAAGGTCGTTTCACCTGAACATTACGTAATTTAATTATCACGATATTTTTTTTTTAAATTTATGTATAATATTAAAGAATTGTATTATTTATATCTAAAATGAATTTAGAAAAATATCGCAGACGAGAGCTAAATATAAAATAATCATACATGGCTGAAACTGCGTACAGGCTGTTGAGTGGCGGTACAACGTCGCGCTTTCCTTACATCGTTAATATTTCATTTCCTCAAGTGAGAATCAATCAAATGTAAACCTTCACGTTTACAGTAGTACGATCCTCTAAATTTTAAAAATAAATACTTTTATTAATACATAATATGTACATACTCTTATAAATATCTCTTCTTAAAAGACTATGACATATTGTAAACACATTTGAAGATAAAAATATGCATATTTTGTTGCTGGAGGCTATTTCTGGATATTTCAATATGTAAACACCCTTGATTCGACCGACGGGCAACAAAACAAAATAAATTTAAAAGAACGTTCGTCTAAACTTCACTTTAATTGTTGTTGATAATAAAATTTACAATAAATGCAATAGTAAGCAGTTCTAGTGGAATTGAAAACTTGTTATGGCGCCAACTAAATTCAACGCGGTAGGTGAGTGAATCTGACAAAACAAGCAAGCAAGTTACTTTTTGTTATTAAAGCCGCTAGTTCAAGTGAGATATCACATGAAATGGCTGTGGCTAAGTTAAGCCTAAATTTCAGAGAAAGCTCCAATTTTTAGATGGAACCCTCTGTGTAACGTTCCACTTTCGGAATTTTGCCCTTTATTTGTATTTTATGTTCTCAGCTCATGCCAAGTGTCATAAATCAGGGAAGAATCCTGTAGTTGAATATACGGTGAAACGCACAAAATATATGCATCAAAATCGATGCATAAATAATCAAATATTTTGATTGAGTTGACGTAGATTTTGTGCACTTCAAAAAGCCATAGGCTTGGTGCATGCATATTTGATGATAACTTCAGCTTAATATCTCCACGAGATCTCGAGATAAATGGCCTTGACTGATGAACAGACGGAAGTTCTAACCGGTGAGCTGTGAGACACGCCTGTGAAACCGATCAAAATGTTCAATCACCAATCCTATGAAGATCTGCGACGGGCAGTCGTTGAGATATGACACCCAGGGGGTCAAAATGATCACGTCATCATCATCATCATCTAAATCAGTGTAATGTAAATATAAAGATATTTATATTCTCAATATAAACATTTCGCATTCTCAATGTGAACTTTAATGTTCACACCTGCACATCTGAATCTAATTTGAGACACATGTGGTATGTGAATCACATAATCTACATTACTACTACCATCGAACTAATAGAATTATTTAAGTATGTTTATGGAAAATTAATAAAAATTTAAGCCGTGCAAACGCCCTGAATTAAGCCATGCATTCCCGTAGTTTAAAACAAGTTTTACTATCAAATTCTGATACTTTTCTCTGATAAGAAAAACGTTAATTAATGTTAATAATTATGTGAGTTCCCTTTGCCTATTATGCTATAAATGATTCGATTTGAATATTTATTTTCCTAGATAAACTGCACTGATTGCTTCACCATACAATACAATGCAGGACATCACTTATATATTGTTCAGGCAAGAAGGTTTTATGTAGGTACCGACATACTTTTTATAGTCATAAAGGCATTTTCAGTCGTAGAGTTAACAGGTTTTACGGTCGTTAGTTAAAATGATACAGTGACAAATGCACGTAACGAACTAAGATAATTAACGATGATTGCAAGTATGCAGACGTCCCACTTCCTTTGATGTTGTTCAGTGTTTCCCGCGACCTTCCGCGTTAGAATCCTGTTTGATCTTTGTGAGAATCCAAAGGTATATTTCACTTGGCAAATTGGCAACGACGTGCAACGACCAATTTATTAATTAAATTGCAACTGGGTGATGCTCGATAAACGAATACGAAATGCAAAGTATTAATGTCGTAATTTCTTGTTCTCATTCCAAAATTATGTATTTTTTTGTAAAAAAATCCAATATAACATTATCATATTGTGAGTCATTTAGCCTCTATTTCCATGTATAAAACTACTTATAATGATTATATAGCTTCACGTTTTATCACCAGCAGGGTAGTCAGACAGAATGTGTGTGTCAAACGCCACGGTCTCTACATACCTCTTTCGCCTCGTCCACTGTCATCAACTTCTTCATGCATGTATTGCATTATGTGAAGTATCTTAGATACTGTATCTTCGAAGGTCAATCAAGGCCTCCCCTTACCTCTCTTCTCATTCACTTTTCCATCATAAAACTACTTAAATACAAAATCACCACAGTGGAGGTGATTTTGATATTTAGATGCCTCGTAACGTACTTATCAGACAGAAAATAATTGCATAAATTATAGTACTACTTGCAAATATAAAACACTAACTGCTTTTAAACATTATCTGTAACTCTACATTAGTTATCTATTCAGTATAAAAAAATTCTCATGGATAATGGCGCTGTGAGATCATTTCCGAAGTGACCTGAGTGGTTTCGACATAGCGTCAGACCGCCTATTCTGATATTGTGAGTCAGAATGCAGCGATGCGCTTCTGTAGTACAGAGCTGGTGAGAATCACAATGAAGACTTAGCTAATTTCAATATTGAATATTTATTTGTGAAAGATAAGAAGCAACTAATTTAACATTATAATATAATATCTAATTTGAGTATTTTTTTAAAAGGAATCCCCCTAAGACACATCTTTGATGGCTTGGCAGGATTTCTTCTAAACCCATTAATGTGACAAAAAAAATTAAAACGATCAATTTAACTTTCACATAAGCTTCCAATTTGGTACAGAAATAAAGAGACTTTCATGAATGCTATAATTTGAATAAATAAAGATAACATTGGTGTATTTTCGTTGCACTATAATTAAATTTGATGAATTGCACGCTCGAACTTCAATCGTATTCTTGAATATGACTCATATACAAACTGAAGTTCTAATAAGTAAATTGGAGTTTTCCATTCCACCCGCTGAAATTCTAAGAGTCAAAGATTGAGCATAAATTGTTGAGATCTGAGACCCAAATACTTTTAGTTCACCGCCCTACATAAAAAAAATCTATAAATCTCTTTCATAAGATTAATGACATTTACATGACAGTTTTTAATACTATCATTTGTTTTAGAGGCATAAACAAATTATTTACATACGTAAAAAAATATCAAACCGTATGTGAATAAATGACTAAGGATTAACTAAGGATTTTGACCTCTGCTGGTGTCGACGAGGCAGTTAATTTATTTTGAGAATAATGGCCGCCCTCTTGCCAAGACATTTTTAAATGATTTTAATACTACTGTTCTTTTTCTTTGGCTCTTTTGTTTTCCTTAAAGCTACAGCTAAATATAAATAAGAAATTTAATCTTCCTAATATTATACTAAAAAAAGTAAATATATTGAAAGATAACAGATTAGATTTTCATTTTGAAAAACTTGAGGTTAGAAGACGTCTAGTCAAGAGTAGATCTATATCAAGATATAAGTTTAGATCTAACCAAAAACTAATAGGGTATGAAGCTGCGGCTTTAGAGATTCATCTAATTCAAATCAGTTCACTTAACAAAATGTAATGATATATTTCGAATCGAATTAAGTTAATTATGCTTACAAATGCCAAGAATGTCAAACATAAAAAAGTAATATCACACAAACACAATTAGAATCACATATTTCTTTTCATATCACAAAACTAGACAGTCACATGTAAAAAGCTTCATCGACGAACACTCACCAGTAATAAATATAAAATAAATAAAGATCATTTGTCAACAAGGTTTTAAGAATACGACACTAAAAAGTAAAACAGTCGTAATCGTTATTGTAGCCCACGTACAAATATTTGAGCTATCATAAAAAGTGTACTCGGTGTTTGTAGTCAGACACGTATTGAATAAGGAGATGTAAAACTATCTAGAATTCCGCCACTTCCGGCATTACGAGTTACGGAATTCGGCAGAAATTCCGTACCTCGCAATGTCTCAAAAATGGAGAATAGAGTGTGTTCCCACTAGGTTCCCTCAGCCTTGCTATTTGAGGGATACAGCTTACAGCAGATGAAGGTGATTTATTTGAATTTTTATAAATTAAAATTGATTACAAAATTAATTAGAATTAATTAGAATGAGCTACCTCATTCATAGGTGCATAATAAATAATGTTTCATATGCACCTACTCTAGACCTTATTCTAATTTATAACTCACACTAAATATCAACATCATTATTCGTTGAATTGTCCCGTAGTCTATTTTTGGTATCCAGGTACAGAGGGCCACGAAAGGGTAACGAGTCAGAATTTATTTTCGTCTTTCGCAAACATTCATTTTATTGCTTCATTATTTAAGTGCGGCTGACGTGACGTAATTGACAGCGTCTGCCATAGTGGTTTGGGTTTCGATTCCCACCAGGGCTAATAATGATTAATAAGAAAAAATAATAATAATAAATAATTCTATTTATTATTATAAATGGATAATAATAAATAGAATCATTTATTTATCTTAAAATCCATCAAATTCATACATCAATAATTAATTCTATTAAAAAATAAGAAAATTATGATTTTCATTCCCCTAAGCCAAAAATATTATATTAACATTGTCAATTTCGTATATTATACAATGTATTTTTTACCGTTTTACAGCGTTATGAAGTCATTATAATTCGACTTTTATTAATAACAGCACATTGTTTACGCCAAGTGGCGCCAAAGAAATAATTTGGAACATTATATTCAGTCGGAATGCGGCGTGAATGTGCAACTTGTGTACATGAGCACGAGTACGTAGCGGTCGTTACGTTACTGCTTGTTATCTAAATACGTTACACGTAGAAAACGGTTTGTTTATATTTCTTAATTTAATATCGTAGAGGTTTAAATTTAATATAGTCGTGGCTGTGAGTTCGATTCTCACTCGCAGGAATAAATTATTTCGTATTTTCAGTTCCTTTCAAAAAAGTTTTGTAACATCTATAACAAAAAAATCAAATACAAACAATAAATATTTTGAAATATGAAATAAATTTGGAACATAAGCACGTTTGTTTATTTTATAGTGATAAAGATTGTATAAATAATGTATTCCTAGGTTTATTACAATCTAATGTTTTACAAGTTATAAAATATAATATATTATAAAAAAAACTTTAGAGATCTATCACTCAGGTCCTGGCTCCGACATCAGTACAACTTGACAGTACCATATTATTGCACAGTCACTTTAGCCAATTATATATGACAATTTCAATGACGATATAACTTACAAGTGGGTTAAATTCATACATCAAATCAACCTTAACTCATATTTTTCATACATTAAGTTTAATTCATATTTTTCATATTTACATTAAGCTTAGCTCATATTTTTATACATTAAGCTTAACTCATATTTTTCATACATTACGCTTAACTCATATTTTTGGTTAACATTGTGAACTATTTTACACTCCGGTCAAAATTTAAAATATACTTCGAAATTCCTAAAGTTATAAAATATATACCAAAGATTGCATAACGTCTAAAAGAAAATACAAAATTATGTCGTCGCATTCCAGAGGAATCGCTCCACTTGTGTGTACCTTTGTAGCTCTCCATTTCAAAATAGCTTACACCGTTCACAACTGATATGCAAACTGAGACTGTATTGATTAACAGACAGAAATATGTTTTATAAGCTATAGCTTTATTTTCTTACGTAGGACAAATTGTAGACTTTTTTAGTTATTACCATTTTAGAAAAGTCTAAAAATATTTATAATATTTATTGAAAAAAAATAGTTTGGTGGGTTCCATTTCCACGGAATATCTCGAATTTGATATTAAGTAGAGAACGGAGTGTCTTGACACTAGGATCTCTGCCTACTCTGCTATGCGGTCAAACCACGAAAAGAAAACATGATTTTTTGTATGGAAAAGGACAAACCAAACGAACGTTCGGGTCACCTGATGGGACCTGATGGTAATTGATCACCGCCGCCCCGACCCCGTGCGACACCAGAGGAGCTTTAGGTGCGTTGCCGGCCTTTAAGGTGGAGATAGATGCGCTGTTTGAAGATACCTATGTCATATCGACCTGGAAATACTGCCGCGGGTAGGCCATTCCACAGTTTCGTGGCGCGTGGTAGGAAAGCCCTACGAAGCCGCATGGCGTATCCAGGTGGTTTGGATGATATTTTAGCTTGTAACGTTCTATGCTGCTAGTAAATTCGGCGGCAGTTCAGACAGTTCCTCAGAACACCCCCCATCATAAATGCGGTAGAAAACGAGGAGCACTACGCAAAGCCAAAGTGTCAGGCCTTTCACAAATCATTAGGTCCCCAATGATTCAAACGGCTCTACATTATATGCGATCACATGGTGCAAGCTGATACTAGGGTGCACAAGCTCAGAGATGAGAACAGTAGTCCATGTTAATTCGAAAAATGAATTAGTAAAATGAAGCTTAAATGTCACTTAAATAAAATCTCTGTTACAGAAACTGGCAAGTTCGAAATTTACAATGTTTCTGCGACCTTACTATGAATGAGTTCCTACTACACCAAGAAATACGCAGAAATTTTAAATGACTTCCTGGGTGTACTTAAACAATCGTTTTATTACAAATTTTACTGCAAATTCACATCAAAACAGTAATTTATAGAGCTTATAAACATCATGTCCTCCAAAATATGAAATGAAAGTATGCAATAAAACTAGACATTTTATATTCATACAAAACATCATGTAAAGAGACTATAAATATATTTATTCGGTATTCCCGTGACCTACTTCTGTGACTAACAGGATATTTCTCGAGAACCAATCTCATAAAAAAATCTTCCTTAAAATAAACAGTAAGACCTTTTGTAGCTTCTAAAAATTAGTTTCAGGCCCATTAAAATTGATAGAAGTACTGGTTTTCTTTCTTTATCCATGACTCCTAAGGTCTCATCCTGAGAGATCATCACAAATACCGCGAACAGCAGTTGTAACTAAATTCCCAAAAATTTGGACATATTAAAAAGAATGCTCCGAAAATGTATAAGTAGTACAAGGCTATAAGTAAAAACGTTAAATAAATTTTTTTTCTTCATTTTTAAACTTATTGCAATAAAATAATTATGATAGCAAATATGTAAAACGATATATTTTCCTAGAAGCGTGCATACCAGATGGGTGGAAATGGCGTCCCATTTTGACGGCCCCAGTCATACGTCGTCTTCAGGCAGCCTGCTTCTTATCATCTCGCCCTACATTTAAATTGCACGTCCAGCGTCCAAGGTAGTGTCATAAATCTTTAATTATATAGCTGATGCGAAAGATATACAATTTGTACCTTAACTTGTTTTATTATAAATATTTCAGGTTTGTGTTTAAAATATAAATTTACATATGGTTTAACAATTGAAAAAATATCTCTAGTTAATTGTAAAGAAAATTTAAGTGCCTTGTTATCGATTTATCTTGACCGCCTTTCCAAATTACGAGGAATGCTTGAAAATAAATATAAATCTTGTAGTAATGGCACAGTAACTTAATTAAACTACCCTAAAATTTCTCCAAGTCCAAGTTGCAAATCTAATACACATCTCTTAGAAAATGCTCGCTAATAAATAAATATATACCATAAACATTTTTGGACGTAGAACCATTCAATTGAAAATTAGTTAGTTTATTTTCTAACAAATCCGGGTATTTTACTATCGAAGCCCTCATCCAGCTGTCGATAGGCAAGTGGCAGTTGATACCAAACAAAAGTCAGTGCTTACGTGAGGGAACAGAAGATATTACGCAGAACATATGAACGTATGTGTTGCAAATGTCAGTATGCTTACTAGAATCTTTGATAAATTTCCATCTACGTTTAATAGTAGAAAGAAAATAATATTGTTGTTATATTACACTATTGTAGTTCGCTTCTATAGTGGTGTTTCGAGCAAGCCAATCACAACGTCTCAATTTTTACCTGCAGTCTTCTCAAATTAAACGTAGATTATAGATTATATTGTTAGAAAAATATCTGCTTTTTTACCGAAATCTAAAAAAATAAGTGCATTATAACATTAATATTAACATACATATTCAGACGTATTCAGATGGACGGTTCAGTTTTATATCTTCGGGAAAGCCTACTGATTTTCCGGAATGCCATATTTCAGTTAACCAAGTAGGTAAAAGTAATGACCTTGCCACGCTACTTCCGTTTACCACCCTTTGAAGTTCTAGTTGTAAAGGAAACAATGATGCTAGTGACGTAATATATGTAATATATTTTTTTTAATACTTAGTGAGTACACATTGTGAGGTTAATAATTTTAATACTTAGGTAGCGGTTGATTATAGAGAGTGCTGCATATGCCGCCTTTACATGGTTCTTGGGAGTCACATTAGGTGTTTTAGAACGTCATTTTCCAAGTAAGTGTAATATCACTTATGGTTTAGGTTGGCTGCTAGGGACTAGAGTTCCACATCTCACTTCCACAACTCCAATTTTATTTTAACTTCCGTACCTTGAAAGAAAACCTTCCGTAATATCTTCACTCTTATAGGATCCAGGATCCCCTTCCCTCCCAGGGTCAGATAGATACAATTTACCCGTGGAGGATTTGATTCTAATCAATTCTTACAGTCAAATATTTGCAACAATTTAATTGTGATAGCATTGAGTATTCCCATCAAAAATTTACGAAACCACTATAAAAAAGAATGTTAAGATTTAATAACAACTACAGTTTAAACTCAAACTAAATATTTACATATTCGTTTTATAAATAAACAGCGTATAAATATTGTTTTCTGGTCACTGACCGCGTGCAATAAGTAATACGCCTAACAAGCCGAACTGAATCAAACATTGAAAGGAGCAGTGTATCAGTTATGTTTATCGTCTACATTCCAGTGTTTCTCCAAAAAAAAAATGCTCTAATTTCAACATTATCATTAACATTTCAGTGATGTCGATATAACTCGCGCATTCCGACTGTCTTCTTGGCTGTAATCCAACA